>CAXKVW010000361.1:0-372454 GCA_964058825.1 Carex arenaria | reverse complement strand
GATCTTGCGTTTATGAACCTCATTTGTACTTGTTCTTGTGCTTAGGAACCTCATTTTGCCCTTGTTTGCGTGCTTAACAACCTCGATTAGCGTTGTTTGTGTGCTTAACAATCTCTTTTGTGTTTGATCTTGTGCTTGTGAACCTCATTTGCACCTGTTCTTGTGCTTAGGAACCTCATTTGCACTTTTTTGTGTTCTTAACATTCTCAATTGGCGTTGTTTGTGGGCTGAACAACCTCTTTGTGCTTATGAACCTCATTTGCACTTGTTCTGGTGCTTGGAAACCTCGTTTGCCCTTGTTTTTATGCTTAACAATCTCAATTAGCGTTGTTCGTGTGCATAAAACCACTTTTGCGCTTGATCTTGTACTTATGAACCTCATTTGCACTTGTTCTTGTGCTTAGGAACCTCATTTGCCCTTGTTTGTGTGCTTAACAACTTCAATTGGCGTTGTTCGTGTGCTTAACAACCTCTTTTGCGCTAGATGTTGTGCTTATGAATCTCAGTTGCACTTGTTCTTGTTCTTAGGAACCTCATTTGCCCTTGTTTATGTGCTTAACAACCTCAATTGGCGTTGTTCGTGTGCTTAACAACCTCTTTTGCGCTTGATCTTGTGCTTATGAACCTCATTTGCACTTGTGCTTGTGCTTAGGAACCTCATTTGCACTTGTTCTTGTCCTTAGAAACCGTATTCGCCCTTATTTGTCTGCTTAACAACCGCAATTGGCGTTGTTCGTGTGCTTAACAACCTCTTTTGCGCTTGATCTTGTGCTTAGGAACCTCATTTGCACTTGTTCTCGTGCTTAGGAACCTCATTTTCCCTTGTTTGTGTGCTTAACAACGTCGATTGGCATTGTTCGTGTGCTTAACAACCTATTTTGCGCTTGATCTTGCGTTTATGAACCTCATTTGTACTTGTTCTTGTGCTTAGGAACCTCATTTTGCCCTTGTTTGTGTGCTTAACAACCTCGATTGGCGTTGTTTGTGTGCTTAACAACCTCTTTTGTGTTTGATCTTGTGCTTGTGAACCTCCTTTGCACTTGTTCTTGTGCTTAGGAACCTCATTTGCACTTTTTTGTGTGCTTAACATTCTCAATTGGCGTTGTTTGTGGGCTGAACAACCTCTTTGTGCTTGATCTTGTGCTTATGAACCTCATTTGCACTTGTTCTGGTGCTTGGAAACCTCGTTTGCCCTTGTTTTTATGCTTAACAATCTCTATTGGCGTTGTTCGTGTGCTTAAAACCACTTTTGCGTGATCTTGTAGGTATGAACCTCATTTGAACTTGTTCTTGTGGTTAGGAACCTCATTTGCACTAATTCTTGTACTTAGGAACCTCATTTGCCCTTGTTTGTGTGCTTAACAACCTCAATTGGCATTGTTCGTGTGCTTAACAACCTCTTTTGTGTTTGATCTTGTGCTTATGAACCTCATTTGCACTTGTTCTTGTGCTTGGGAACCTCATTTGCTCTTTTTTGTGTGCTTAACATTCTCAATTGGCATTGTTTGTGAGCTGAACAACCTCTTTGTGATTGATCTTGAGCTTATGAACCTCATTTGCACTTGTTCTTGTGCTTGGGAACCTCGTTTGCCCTTGTTCTTATGCTTAACAATCTCAATTAGCGTTGTTCGTGTGCATAAAACCACTTTTGCGCTTGATCTTGTCCTTATGAACCTTATTTGCACTTGTTCTTGTGCTTAGGAACCTCATTTGCCCTTGTTTGTGTGCTTAACAACCTCAATTGGCGTTGTTCGTGTGCTTAACAACCTCTTTTGCGCTTGATCTTGTGCTTATGAACCTCATTTGCACTTGTTGTTGTGCTTAGGAAGCTCATATGCCTTTGTTTGTGTGCTTAACAACCTCAATTGGCGTTGTTCGTGTGCTTACCCACCTCTTTTGCGCTTGATCTTGTGCTTATCAACCTCATTTGCACTTGTTCTTGTGCTTAGGAACCTCATTTGCACTAATTCTTGTACTCAGGAACCTCATTTGCCCTTGTTTGTGTGCTTAACAACCTCAATTGGCATTGTTCGTGTGCTTAACAACCTCTTTTGTGTTTGATCTTGTGCTTATGAACCTCATTTGCACTTGTTCTTGTGCTTAGGAACCTCATTTGCTCTTGTTTTTATGCTTAACAATCTCAATTAGCGTTGTTCGTGTGCATAAAACCACTTTTGCGCTGGATCTTGTCCTTATGAACCTCATTTGCACTTGTTCTTGTACTTAGGAACCTCATTTGCCCTTGTTTGTGTGCTTAACAACCTCAATTGGCGTTGTTCGTGTGCTTAACAACCTCTTTTGTGTTTGATCTTGTGCTTATGAACCTCATTTGCACTTGTTCTTGTGCTTAGGATCCTCATTTGCTCTTTTTTGTGTGCTTAACATTCTCAATTGGCATTGTTTGTGAGCTGAACAACCTCTTTGTGCTTGATCTTGTGCTTATGAACCTCATTTGCACTTGTTCTTGTGCTTGGGAACCTCATTTGCTCTTGTTTTTATGCTTAACAATCTCAATTAGCGTTGTTCGTGTGCATAAAACCACTTTTGCGCTTGATCTTGTCCTTATGAACCTTATTTGCACTTGTTCTTGTGCTTAGGAACCTCATTTGCCCTTGTTTGAGTGCTTAAGAACCTCAATTGGCGTTGTTCGTGTGCTTAACAACCTCTTTTGCGCTTGATCTTGTGCTTATGAACCTCATTTGCACTTGTTGTTGTGCTTAGGAAGCTCATATGCCTTTGTTTGTGTGCTTAACAACCTCAATTGGCGTTGTTCGTGTGCTTACCCACCTCTTTTGCGCTTGATCTTGTGCTTATCAACCTCATTTGCACTTGTTCTTGTGCTTAGGAACCTCATTTGCACTAATTCTTGTACTCAGGAACCTCATTTGCCCTTGTTTGTGTGCTTAACAACCTCAATTGGCATTGTTCGTGTGCTTAACAACCTCTTTTGTGTTTGATCTTGTGCTTATGAACCTCATTTGCACTTGTTCTTGTGCTTAGGAACCTCATTTGCTCTTGTTTTTATGCTTAACAATCTCAATTAGCGTTGTTCGTGTGCATAAAACCACTTTTGCGCTGGATCTTGTCCTTATGAACCTCATTTGCACTTGTTCTTGTACTTAGGAACCTCATTTGCCCTTGTTTGTGTGCTTAACAACCTCAATTGGCGTTGTTCGTGTGCTTAACAACCTCTTTTGTGTTTGATCTTGTGCTTATGAACCTCATTTGCACTTGTTCTTGTGCTTAGGATCCTCATTTGCTCTTTTTTGTGTGCTTAACATTCTCAATTGGCATTGTTTGTGAGCTGAACAACCTCTTTGTGCTTGATCTTGTGCTTATGAACCTCATTTGCACTTGTTCTTGTGCTTGGGAACCTCATTTGCTCTTGTTTTTATGCTTAACAATCTCAATTAGCGTTGTTCGTGTGCATAAAACCACTTTTGCGCTTGATCTTGTCCTTATGAACCTTATTTGCACTTGTTCTTGTGCTTAGGAACCTCATTTGCCCTTGTTTGAGTGCTTAAGAACCTCAATTGGCGTTGTTCGTGTGCTTAACAACCTCTTTTGCGCTTGATCTTGTGCTTATGAACCTCATTTGCACTTGTTCTTGTGCTTAGGAAGCTCATATGCCCTTGTTTGTGTGCTTAACAACCTCAATTGGCGTTGTTCGTGTGCTTACCCACCTCTTTTGCGCTTGATCTTATGCTTATCAACCTCATTTGCACTTGTTCTTGTGCTTAGGAACCTCATTTGCACTTGTTCTTGCCCTTAGGAACCGCATTCGCCCTTATTTGTGTGCTTAACAACCTCAATTGGCGTTGTTCGTGTGCTTAACAACCTCTTTTGCGCATGATGTTGTGCTTATGAATCTCATTTGCACTTGTTCTTGTGCTTAGGAACCTCATATGCCCTTGTTTGTGTGCTTAACAACCTCAATTGGCGTTGTTCGTGTGCTTAACAACCTCTTTCGCGCTTGATGTTGTGCTTATGACTCTCATTTGCGCTTGTTCTTGTGCTTAGGAACCTCATTTGCCCTTGTTTGAGTGCTTAACAACCTCAATTGGCGTTGTTCGTGTGCTTACCCACCTCTTTTGCGCTTGATCTTATGCTTATCAACCTCATTTGCACTTGTTCTGGTGCTTAGGAACCTCATTTGCACTAATTCTTGTACTTAGGAACCTCATTTGCCCTTGTTTGTGTGCTTAACAACCTCAATTGGCATTGTTCGTGTGCTTAACAACTTCTTTTGTGTTTGATCTTGTGCTTATGAACCTCATTTGCACTTGTTCTTGTGCTTAGGAACCTCATTTGCTCTTTTTTGTGTGCTTAACATTCTCAATTGGCATTGTTTGTGAGCTGAACAACCTCTTTGTGCTTGATCTTGTGCTTATGAACCTCATTTGCACTTGTTCTTGTGCTTGGGAACCTCGTTTGTCCTTGTTTTTATGCTTAACAATCTCAATTAGCGTTGTTCGTGTGCATAAAACCACTTTTGCGCTTGATCTTGTACTTATGAACCTCATTTGCACTTGTTCTTGTGCTTAGGAACCTCATTTGCCCTTGTTTGTGTGCTTAACAACTTCAATTGGCGTTGTTCGTGTGCTTAACAACCTCTTTTACGCTTGATGTTGTGCTTATGAATCTCAGTTGCACTTGTTCTTGTTCTTAGGAACCTCATTTGCCCTTGTTTATGTGCTTAACAACCTCAATTGGCGTTGTTCGTGTGCTTAACAACCTCTTTTGCGCTTGATCTTGTGCTTATGAACCTCATTTGCACTTGTGCTTGTGCTTAGGAACCTCATTTGCACTTGTTCTTGTCCTTAGAAACCGTATTCGCCCTTATTTGTCTGCTTAACAACCTCAATTGGCGTTGTTCGTGTGCTTAACAACCTCTTTTGCGCTTGATCTTGTGCTTAGGAACCTCATTTGCACTTGTTCTCGTGCTTAGGAACCTCATTTTCCCTTGTTTGTGTGCTTAACAACGTCGATTGGCATTGTTCGTGTGCTTAACAACCTATTTTGCGCTTGATCTTGCGTTTATGAACCTCATTTGTACTTGTTCTTGTGCTTAGGAACCTCATTTTGCCCTTGTTTGTGTGCTTAACAACCTCGATTAGCGTTGTTTGTGTGCTTAACAACCTCTTTTGTGTTTGATCTTGTGCTTGTGAACCTCATTTGCACTTGTTCTTGTGCTTAGGAACCTCATTTGCACTTTTTTGTGTTCTTAACATTCTCAATTGGCGTTGTTTGTGGGCTGAACAACCTCTTTGTGCTTGATCTTGTGCTTATGAACCTCATTTGCACTTGTTCTGGTGCTTGGAAACCTCGTTTGCCCTTGTTTTTATGCTTAACAATCTCAATTAGCGTTGTTCGTGTGCATAAAACCACTTTTGCGCTTGATCTTGTACTTATGAACCTCATTTGCACTTGTTCTTGTGCTTAGGAACCTCATTTGCCCTTGTTTGTGTGCTTAACAACTTCAATTGGCGTTGTTCGTGTGCTTAACAACTCTTTTGCGCTTGATGTTGTGCTTATGAATCTCAGTTGCACTTGTTCTTGTTCTTAGGAACCTCATTTGCCCTTGTTTATGTGCTTAACAACCTCAATTGGCGTTGTTCGTGTGCTTAACAACCTCTTTTGCGCTTGATCTTGTGCTTATGAACCTCATTTGCACTTGTGCTTGTGCTTAGGAACCTCATTTGCACTTGTTCTTGTCCTTAGAAACCGTATTCGCCCTTATTTGTCTGCTTAACAACCTCAATTGGCGTTGTTCGTGTGCTTAACAACCTCTTTTGCGCTTGATCTTGTGCTTAGGAACCTCATTTGCACTTGTTCTCGTGCTTAGGAACCTCATTTTCCCTTGTTTGTGTGCTTAACAACGTCGATTGGCATTGTTCGTGTGCTTAACAACCTATTTTGCGCTTGATCTTGCGTTTATGAACCTCATTTGTACTTGTTCTTGTGCTTAGGAACCTCATTTTGCCCTTGTTTGCGTGCTTAACAACCTCGATTAGCGTTGTTTGTGTGCTTAACAATCTCTTTTGTGTTTGATCTTGTGCTTGTGAACCTCATTTGCACCTGTTCTTGTGCTTAGGAACCTCATTTGCACTTTTTTGTGTTCTTAACATTCTCAATTGGCGTTGTTTGTGGGCTGAACAACCTCTTTGTGCTTATGAACCTCATTTGCACTTGTTCTGGTGCTTGGAAACCTCGTTTGCCCTTGTTTTTATGCTTAACAATCTCAATTAGCGTTGTTCGTGTGCATAAAACCACTTTTGCGCTTGATCTTGTACTTATGAACCTCATTTGCACTTGTTCTTGTGCTTAGGAACCTCATTTGCCCTTGTTTGTGTGCTTAACAACTTCAATTGGCGTTGTTCGTGTGCTTAACAACCTCTTTTGCGCTTGATGTTGTGCTTATGAATCTCAGTTGCACTTGTTCTTGTTCTTAGGAACCTCATTTGCCCTTGTTTATGTGCTTAACAACCTCAATTGGCGTTGTTCGTGTGCTTAACAACCTCTTTTGCGCTTGATCTTGTGCTTATGAACCTCATTTGCACTTGTGCTTGTGCTTAGGAACCTCATTTGCACTTGTTCTTGTCCTTAGAAACCGTATTCGCCCTTATTTGTCTGCTTAACAACCGCAATTGGCGTTGTTCGTGTGCTTAACAACCTCTTTTGCGCTTGATCTTGTGCTTAGGAACCTCATTTGCACTTGTTCTCGTGCTTAGGAACCTCATTTTCCCTTGTTTGTGTGCTTAACAACGTCGATTGGCATTGTTCGTGTGCTTAACAACCTATTTTGCGCTTGATCTTGCGTTTATGAACCTCATTTGTACTTGTTCTTGTGCTTAGGAACCTCATTTTGCCCTTGTTTGTGTGCTTAACAACCTCGATTGGCGTTGTTTGTGTGCTTAACAACCTCTTTTGTGTTTGATCTTGTGCTTGTGAACCTCCTTTGCACTTGTTCTTGTGCTTAGGAACCTCATTTGCACTTTTTTGTGTGCTTAACATTCTCAATTGGCGTTGTTTGTGGGCTGAACAACCTCTTTGTGCTTGATCTTGTGCTTATGAACCTCATTTGCACTTGTTCTGGTGCTTGGAAACCTCGTTTGCCCTTGTTTTTATGCTTAACAATCTCTATTGGCGTTGTTCGTGTGCTTAAAACCACTTTTGCGTGATCTTGTAGGTATGAACCTCATTTGAACTTGTTCTTGTGGTTAGGAACCTCATTTGCACTAATTCTTGTACTTAGGAACCTCATTTGCCCTTGTTTGTGTGCTTAACAACCTCAATTGGCATTGTTCGTGTGCTTAACAACCTCTTTTGTGTTTGATCTTGTGCTTATGAACCTCATTTGCACTTGTTCTTGTGCTTGGGAACCTCATTTGCTCTTTTTTGTGTGCTTAACATTCTCAATTGGCATTGTTTGTGAGCTGAACAACCTCTTTGTGATTGATCTTGAGCTTATGAACCTCATTTGCACTTGTTCTTGTGCTTGGGAACCTCGTTTGCCCTTGTTCTTATGCTTAACAATCTCAATTAGCGTTGTTCGTGTGCATAAAACCACTTTTGCGCTTGATCTTGTCCTTATGAACCTTATTTGCACTTGTTCTTGTGCTTAGGAACCTCATTTGCCCTTGTTTGTGTGCTTAACAACCTCAATTGGCGTTGTTCGTGTGCTTAACAACCTCTTTTGCGCTTGATCTTGTGCTTATGAACCTCATTTGCACTTGTTGTTGTGCTTAGGAAGCTCATATGCCTTTGTTTGTGTGCTTAACAACCTCAATTGGCGTTGTTCGTGTGCTTACCCACCTCTTTTGCGCTTGATCTTGTGCTTATCAACCTCATTTGCACTTGTTCTTGTGCTTAGGAACCTCATTTGCACTAATTCTTGTACTCAGGAACCTCATTTGCCCTTGTTTGTGTGCTTAACAACCTCAATTGGCATTGTTCGTGTGCTTAACAACCTCTTTTGTGTTTGATCTTGTGCTTATGAACCTCATTTGCACTTGTTCTTGTGCTTAGGAACCTCATTTGCTCTTGTTTTTATGCTTAACAATCTCAATTAGCGTTGTTCGTGTGCATAAAACCACTTTTGCGCTGGATCTTGTCCTTATGAACCTCATTTGCACTTGTTCTTGTACTTAGGAACCTCATTTGCCCTTGTTTGTGTGCTTAACAACCTCAATTGGCGTTGTTCGTGTGCTTAACAACCTCTTTTGTGTTTGATCTTGTGCTTATGAACCTCATTTGCACTTGTTCTTGTGCTTAGGATCCTCATTTGCTCTTTTTTGTGTGCTTAACATTCTCAATTGGCATTGTTTGTGAGCTGAACAACCTCTTTGTGCTTGATCTTGTGCTTATGAACCTCATTTGCACTTGTTCTTGTGCTTGGGAACCTCATTTGCTCTTGTTTTTATGCTTAACAATCTCAATTAGCGTTGTTCGTGTGCATAAAACCACTTTTGCGCTTGATCTTGTCCTTATGAACCTTATTTGCACTTGTTCTTGTGCTTAGGAACCTCATTTGCCCTTGTTTGAGTGCTTAAGAACCTCAATTGGCGTTGTTCGTGTGCTTAACAACCTCTTTTGCGCTTGATCTTGTGCTTATGAACCTCATTTGCACTTGTTGTTGTGCTTAGGAAGCTCATATGCCTTTGTTTGTGTGCTTAACAACCTCAATTGGCGTTGTTCGTGTGCTTACCCACCTCTTTTGCGCTTGATCTTGTGCTTATCAACCTCATTTGCACTTGTTCTTGTGCTTAGGAACCTCATTTGCACTAATTCTTGTACTCAGGAACCTCATTTGCCCTTGTTTGTGTGCTTAACAACCTCAATTGGCATTGTTCGTGTGCTTAACAACCTCTTTTGTGTTTGATCTTGTGCTTATGAACCTCATTTGCACTTGTTCTTGTGCTTAGGAACCTCATTTGCTCTTGTTTTTATGCTTAACAATCTCAATTAGCGTTGTTCGTGTGCATAAAACCACTTTTGCGCTGGATCTTGTCCTTATGAACCTCATTTGCACTTGTTCTTGTACTTAGGAACCTCATTTGCCCTTGTTTGTGTGCTTAACAACCTCAATTGGCGTTGTTCGTGTGCTTAACAACCTCTTTTGTGTTTGATCTTGTGCTTATGAACCTCATTTGCACTTGTTCTTGTGCTTAGGATCCTCATTTGCTCTTTTTTGTGTGCTTAACATTCTCAATTGGCATTGTTTGTGAGCTGAACAACCTCTTTGTGCTTGATCTTGTGCTTATGAACCTCATTTGCACTTGTTCTTGTGCTTGGGAACCTCATTTGCTCTTGTTTTTATGCTTAACAATCTCAATTAGCGTTGTTCGTGTGCATAAAACCACTTTTGCGCTTGATCTTGTCCTTATGAACCTTATTTGCACTTGTTCTTGTGCTTAGGAACCTCATTTGCCCTTGTTTGAGTGCTTAAGAACCTCAATTGGCGTTGTTCGTGTGCTTAACAACCTCTTTTGCGCTTGATCTTGTGCTTATGAACCTCATTTGCACTTGTTCTTGTGCTTAGGAAGCTCATATGCCCTTGTTTGTGTGCTTAACAACCTCAATTGGCGTTGTTCGTGTGCTTACCCACCTCTTTTGCGCTTGATCTTATGCTTATCAACCTCATTTGCACTTGTTCTTGTGCTTAGGAACCTCATTTGCACTTGTTCTTGCCCTTAGGAACCGCATTCGCCCTTATTTGTGTGCTTAACAACCTCAATTGGCGTTGTTCGTGTGCTTAACAACCTCTTTTGCGCATGATGTTGTGCTTATGAATCTCATTTGCACTTGTTCTTGTGCTTAGGAACCTCATATGCCCTTGTTTGTGTGCTTAACAACCTCAATTGGCGTTGTTCGTGTGCTTAACAACCTCTTTCGCGCTTGATGTTGTGCTTATGACTCTCATTTGCGCTTGTTCTTGTGCTTAGGAACCTCATTTGCCCTTGTTTGAGTGCTTAACAACCTCAATTGGCGTTGTTCGTGTGCTTACCCACCTCTTTTGCGCTTGATCTTATGCTTATCAACCTCATTTGCACTTGTTCTGGTGCTTAGGAACCTCATTTGCACTAATTCTTGTACTTAGGAACCTCATTTGCCCTTGTTTGTGTGCTTAACAACCTCAATTGGCATTGTTCGTGTGCTTAACAACTTCTTTTGTGTTTGATCTTGTGCTTATGAACCTCATTTGCACTTGTTCTTGTGCTTAGGAACCTCATTTGCTCTTTTTTGTGTGCTTAACATTCTCAATTGGCATTGTTTGTGAGCTGAACAACCTCTTTGTGCTTGATCTTGTGCTTATGAACCTCATTTGCACTTGTTCTTGTGCTTGGGAACCTCGTTTGTCCTTGTTTTTATGCTTAACAATCTCAATTAGCGTTGTTCGTGTGCATAAAACCACTTTTGCGCTTGATCTTGTACTTATGAACCTCATTTGCACTTGTTCTTGTGCTTAGGAACCTCATTTGCCCTTGTTTGTGTGCTTAACAACTTCAATTGGCGTTGTTCGTGTGCTTAACAACCTCTTTTACGCTTGATGTTGTGCTTATGAATCTCAGTTGCACTTGTTCTTGTTCTTAGGAACCTCATTTGCCCTTGTTTATGTGCTTAACAACCTCAATTGGCGTTGTTCGTGTGCTTAACAACCTCTTTTGCGCTTGATCTTGTGCTTATGAACCTCATTTGCACTTGTGCTTGTGCTTAGGAACCTCATTTTGCCCTTGTTTGTGTGCTTAACAACCTCGATTAGCGTTGTTTGTGTGCTTAACAACCTCTTTTGTGTTTGATCTTGTGCTTGTGAACCTCATTTGCACTTGTTCTTGTGCTTAGGAACCTCATTTGCACTTTTTTGTGTTCTTAACATTCTCAATTGGCGTTGTTTGTGGGCTGAACAACCTCTTTGTGCTTGATCTTGTGCTTATGAACCTCATTTGCACTTGTTCTGGTGCTTGGAAACCTCGTTTGCCCTTGTTTTTATGCTTAACAATCTCAATTAGCGTTGTTCGTGTGCATAAAACCACTTTTGCGCTTGATCTTGTACTTATGAACCTCATTTGCACTTGTTCTTGTGCTTAGGAACCTCATTTGCCCTTGTTTGTGTGCTTAACAACTTCAATTGGCGTTGTTCGTGTGCTTAACAACTCTTTTGCGCTTGATGTTGTGCTTATGAATCTCAGTTGCACTTGTTCTTGTTCTTAGGAACCTCATTTGCCCTTGTTTATGTGCTTAACAACCTCAATTGGCGTTGTTCGTGTGCTTAACAACCTCTTTTGCGCTTGATCTTGTGCTTATGAACCTCATTTGCACTTGTGCTTGTGCTTAGGAACCTCATTTGCACTTGTTCTTGTCCTTAGAAACCGTATTCGCCCTTATTTGTCTGCTTAACAACCTCAATTGGCGTTGTTCGTGTGCTTAACAACCTCTTTTGCGCTTGATCTTGTGCTTAGGAACCTCATTTGCACTTGTTCTCGTGCTTAGGAACCTCATTTTCCCTTGTTTGTGTGCTTAACAACGTCGATTGGCATTGTTCGTGTGCTTAACAACCTATTTTGCGCTTGATCTTGCGTTTATGAACCTCATTTGTACTTGTTCTTGTGCTTAGGAACCTCATTTTGCCCTTGTTTGCGTGCTTAACAACCTCGATTAGCGTTGTTTGTGTGCTTAACAATCTCTTTTGTGTTTGATCTTGTGCTTGTGAACCTCATTTGCACCTGTTCTTGTGCTTAGGAACCTCATTTGCACTTTTTTGTGTTCTTAACATTCTCAATTGGCGTTGTTTGTGGGCTGAACAACCTCTTTGTGCTTATGAACCTCATTTGCACTTGTTCTGGTGCTTGGAAACCTCGTTTGCCCTTGTTTTTATGCTTAACAATCTCAATTAGCGTTGTTCGTGTGCATAAAACCACTTTTGCGCTTGATCTTGTACTTATGAACCTCATTTGCACTTGTTCTTGTGCTTAGGAACCTCATTTGCCCTTGTTTGTGTGCTTAACAACTTCAATTGGCGTTGTTCGTGTGCTTAACAACCTCTTTTGCGCTTGATGTTGTGCTTATGAATCTCAGTTGCACTTGTTCTTGTTCTTAGGAACCTCATTTGCCCTTGTTTATGTGCTTAACAACCTCAATTGGCGTTGTTCGTGTGCTTAACAACCTCTTTTGCGCTTGATCTTGTGCTTATGAACCTCATTTGCACTTGTGCTTGTGCTTAGGAACCTCATTTGCACTTGTTCTTGTCCTTAGAAACCGTATTCGCCCTTATTTGTCTGCTTAACAACCTCAATTGGCGTTGTTCGTGTGCTTAACAACCTCTTTTGCGCTTGATCTTGTGCTTAGGAACCTCATTTGCACTTGTTCTCGTGCTTAGGAACCTCATTTTCCCTTGTTTGTGTGCTTAACAACGTCGATTGGCATTGTTCGTGTGCTTAACAACCTATTTTGCGCTTGATCTTGCGTTTATGAACCTCATTTGTACTTGTTCTTGTGCTTAGGAACCTCATTTTGCCCTTGTTTGTGTGCTTAACAACCTCGATTGGCGTTGTTTGTGTGCTTAACAACCTCTTTTGTGTTTGATCTTGTGCTTGTGAACCTCCTTTGCACTTGTTCTTGTGCTTAGGAACCTCATTTGCACTTTTTTGTGTGCTTAACATTCTCAATTGGCGTTGTTTGTGGGCTGAACAACCTCTTTGTGCTTGATCTTGTGCTTATGAACCTCATTTGCACTTGTTCTGGTGCTTGGAAACCTCGTTTGCCCTTGTTTTTATGCTTAACAATCTCTATTGGCGTTGTTCGTGTGCTTAAAACCACTTTTGCGTGATCTTGTAGGTATGAACCTCATTTGAACTTGTTCTTGTGGTTAGGAACCTCATTTGCACTAATTCTTGTACTTAGGAACCTCATTTGCCCTTGTTTGTGTGCTTAACAACCTCAATTGGCATTGTTCGTGTGCTTAACAACCTCTTTTGTGTTTGATCTTGTGCTTATGAACCTCATTTGCACTTGTTCTTGTGCTTGGGAACCTCATTTGCTCTTTTTTGTGTGCTTAACATTCTCAATTGGCATTGTTTGTGAGCTGAACAACCTCTTTGTGATTGATCTTGAGCTTATGAACCTCATTTGCACTTGTTCTTGTGCTTGGGAACCTCGTTTGCCCTTGTTCTTATGCTTAACAATCTCAATTAGCGTTGTTCGTGTGCATAAAACCACTTTTGCGCTTGATCTTGTCCTTATGAACCTTATTTGCACTTGTTCTTGTGCTTAGGAACCTCATTTGCCCTTGTTTGTGTGCTTAACAACCTCAATTGGCGTTGTTCGTGTGCTTAACAACCTCTTTTGCGCTTGATCTTGTGCTTATGAACCTCATTTGCACTTGTTGTTGTGCTTAGGAAGCTCATATGCCTTTGTTTGTGTGCTTAACAACCTCAATTGGCGTTGTTCGTGTGCTTACCCACCTCTTTTGCGCTTGATCTTGTGCTTATCAACCTCATTTGCACTTGTTCTTGTGCTTAGGAACCTCATTTGCACTAATTCTTGTACTCAGGAACCTCATTTGCCCTTGTTTGTGTGCTTAACAACCTCAATTGGCATTGTTCGTGTGCTTAACAACCTCTTTTGTGTTTGATCTTGTGCTTATGAACCTCATTTGCACTTGTTCTTGTGCTTAGGAACCTCATTTGCTCTTGTTTTTATGCTTAACAATCTCAATTAGCGTTGTTCGTGTGCATAAAACCACTTTTGCGCTGGATCTTGTCCTTATGAACCTCATTTGCACTTGTTCTTGTACTTAGGAACCTCATTTGCCCTTGTTTGTGTGCTTAACAACCTCAATTGGCGTTGTTCGTGTGCTTAACAACCTCTTTTGTGTTTGATCTTGTGCTTATGAACCTCATTTGCACTTGTTCTTGTGCTTAGGATCCTCATTTGCTCTTTTTTGTGTGCTTAACATTCTCAATTGGCATTGTTTGTGAGCTGAACAACCTCTTTGTGCTTGATCTTGTGCTTATGAACCTCATTTGCACTTGTTCTTGTGCTTGGGAACCTCATTTGCTCTTGTTTTTATGCTTAACAATCTCAATTAGCGTTGTTCGTGTGCATAAAACCACTTTTGCGCTTGATCTTGTCCTTATGAACCTTATTTGCACTTGTTCTTGTGCTTAGGAACCTCATTTGCCCTTGTTTGAGTGCTTAAGAACCTCAATTGGCGTTGTTCGTGTGCTTAACAACCTCTTTTGCGCTTGATCTTGTGCTTATGAACCTCATTTGCACTTGTTCTTGTGCTTAGGAAGCTCATATGCCCTTGTTTGTGTGCTTAACAACCTCAATTGGCGTTGTTCGTGTGCTTACCCACCTCTTTTGCGCTTGATCTTATGCTTATCAACCTCATTTGCACTTGTTCTTGTGCTTAGGAACCTCATTTGCACTTGTTCTTGCCCTTAGGAACCGCATTCGCCCTTATTTGTGTGCTTAACAACCTCAATTGGCGTTGTTCGTGTGCTTAACAACCTCTTTTGCGCATGATGTTGTGCTTATGAATCTCATTTGCACTTGTTCTTGTGCTTAGGAACCTCATATGCCCTTGTTTGTGTGCTTAACAACCTCAATTGGCGTTGTTCGTGTGCTTAACAACCTCTTTCGCGCTTGATGTTGTGCTTATGACTCTCATTTGCGCTTGTTCTTGTGCTTAGGAACCTCATTTGCCCTTGTTTGAGTGCTTAACAACCTCAATTGGCGTTGTTCGTGTGCTTACCCACCTCTTTTGCGCTTGATCTTATGCTTATCAACCTCATTTGCACTTGTTCTGGTGCTTAGGAACCTCATTTGCACTAATTCTTGTACTTAGGAACCTCATTTGCCCTTGTTTGTGTGCTTAACAACCTCAATTGGCATTGTTCGTGTGCTTAACAACTTCTTTTGTATTTGATCTTGTGCTTATGAACCTCATTTGCACTTGTTCTTGTGCTTAGGAACCTCATTTGCTCTTTTTTGTGTGCTTAACATTCTCAATTGGCATTGTTTGTGAGCTGAACAACCTCTTTGTGCTTGATCTTGTGCTTATGAACCTCATTTGCACTTGTTCTTGTGCTTGGGAACCTTGTTTGTCCTTGTTTTTATGCTTAACAATCTCAATTAGCGTTGTTCGTGTGCATAAAACCACTTTTGCGCTTGATCTTGTACTTATGAACCTCATTTGCACTTGTTCTTGTGCTTAGGAACCTCATTTGCCCTTGTTTGTGTGCTTAACAACTTCAATTGGCGTTGTTCGTGTGCTTAACAACCTCTTTTACGCTTGATGTTGTGCTTATGAATCTCAGTTGCACTTGTTCTTGTTCTTAGGAACCTCATTTGCCCTTGTTTATGTGCTTAACAACCTCAATTGGCGTTGTTCGTGTGCTTAACAACCTCTTTTGCGCTTGATCTTGTGCTTATGAACCTCATTTGCACTTGTGCTTGTGCTTAGGAACCTCATTTGCACTTGTTCTTGTCCTTAGAAACCGTATTCGCCCTTATTTGTCTGCTTAACAACCTCAATTGGCGTTGTTCGTGTGCTTAACAACCTCTTTTGCGCTTGATCTTGTGCTTAGGAACCTCATTTGCACTTGTTCTCGTGCTTAGGAACCTCATTTTCCCTTGTTTGTGTGCTTAACAACGTCGATTGGCATTGTTCGTGTGCTTAACAACCTATTTTGCGCTTGATCTTGCGTTTATGAACCTCATTTGTACTTGTTCTTGTGCTTAGGAACCTCATTTTGCCCTTGTTTGTGTGCTTAACAACCTCGATTAGCGTTGTTTGTGTGCTTAACAACCTCTTTTGTGTTTGATCTTGTGCTTGTGAACCTCATTTGCACTTGTTCTTGTGCTTAGGAACCTCATTTGCACTTTTTTGTGTTCTTAACATTCTCAATTGGCGTTGTTTGTGGGCTGAACAACCTCTTTGTGCTTGATCTTGTGCTTATGAACCTCATTTGCACTTGTTCTGGTGCTTGGAAACCTCGTTTGCCCTTGTTTTTATGCTTAACAATCTCAATTAGCGTTGTTCGTGTGCATAAAACCACTTTTGCGCTTGATCTTGTACTTATGAACCTCATTTGCACTTGTTCTTGTGCTTAGGAACCTCATTTGCCCTTGTTTGTGTGCTTAACAACTTCAATTGGCGTTGTTCGTGTGCTTAACAACCTCTTTTGCGCTTGATGTTGTGCTTATGAATCTCAGTTGCACTTGTTCTTGTTCTTAGGAACCTCATTTGCCCTTGTTTATGTGCTTAACAACCTCAATTGGCGTTGTTCGTGTGCTTAACAACCACTTTTGCGCTTGATCTTGTGCTTATGAACCTCATTTGCACATGTGCTTGTGCTTAGGAACCTCATTTGCACTTGTTCTTGTCCTTAGAAACCGTATTCGCCCTTATTTGTCTGCTTAACAACCTCAATTGGCGTTGTTCGTGTGCTTAACAACCTCTTTTGCGCTTGATCTTGTGCTTAGGAACCTCATTTGCACTTGTTCTCGTGCTTAGGAACCTCATTTTCCCTTGTTTGTGTGCTTAACAACGTCGATTGGCATTGTTCGTGTGCTTAACAACCTATTTTGCGCTTGATCTTGCGTTTATGAACCTCATTTGTACTTGTTCTTGTGCTTAGGAACCTCATTTTGCCCTTGTTTGTGTGCTTAACAACCTCGATTGGCGTTGTTTGTGTGCTTAACAACCTCTTTTGTGTTTGATCTTGTGCTTGTGAACCTCATTTGCACTTGTTCTTGTGCTTAGGAATCTCATTTGCACTTTTTTGTGTTCTTAACATTCTCAATTGGCGTTGTTTGTGGGCTGAACAACCTCTTTGTGCTTATGAACCTCATTTGCACTTGTTCTGGTGCTTGGAAACCTCGTTTGCCCTTGTTTTTATGCTTAACAATCTCAATTAGCGTTGTTCGTGTGCATAAAACCACTTTTGCGCTTGATCTTGTACTTATGAACCTCATTTGCACTTGTTCTTGTGCTTAGGAACCTCATTTGCCCTTGTTTGTGTGCTTAACAACTTCAATTGGCGTTGTTCGTGTGCTTAACAACCTCTTTTGCGCTTGATGTTGTGCTTATGAATCTCAGTTGCACTTGTTCTTGTTCTTAGGAACCTCATTTGCCCTTGTTTATGTGCTTAACAACCTCAATTGGCGTTGTTCGTGTGCTTAACAACCTCTTTTGCGCTTGATCTTGTGCTTATGAACCTCATTTGCACTTGTGCTTGTGCTTAGGAACCTCATTTGCACTTGTTCTTGTCCTTAGAAACCGTATTCGCCCTTATTTGTCTGCTTAACAACCTCAATTGGCGTTGTTCGTGTGCTTAACAACCTCTTTTGCGCTTGATCTTGTGCTTAGGAACCTCATTTGCACTTGTTCTCGTGCTTAGGAACCTCATTTTCCCTTGTTTGTGTGCTTAACAACGTCGATTGGCATTGTTCGTGTGCTTAACAACCTATTTTGCGCTTGATCTTGCGTTTATGAACCTCATTTGTACTTGTTCTTGTGCTTAGGAACCTCATTTTGCCCTTGTTTGTGTGCTTAACAACCTCGATTGGCGTTGTTTGTGTGCTTAACAACCTCTTTTGTGTTTGATCTTGTGCTTGTGAACCTCATTTGCACTTGTTCTTGTGCTTAGGAACCTCATTTGCACTTTTTTGTGTGCTTAACATTCTCAATTGGCGTTGTTTGTGGGCTGAACAACCTCTTTGTGCTTGATCTTGTGCTTATGAACCTCATTTGCACTTGTTCTGGTGCTTGGAAACCTCGTTTGCCCTTGTTTTTAAGCTTAACAATCTCTATTGGCGTTGTTCGTGTGCTTAAAACCACTTTTGCGTGATCTTGTAGGTATGAACCTCATTTGAACTTGTTCTTGTGGTTAGGAACCTCATTTGCACTAATTCTTGTACTTAGGAACCTCATTTGCCCTTGTTTGTGTGCTTAACAACCTCAATTGGCATTGTTCGTGTGCTTAACAACCTCTTTTGTGTTTGATCTTGTGCTTATGAACCTCATTTGCACTTGTTCTTGTGCTTGGGAACCTCATTTGCCCTTTTTTGTGTGCTTAACATTCTCTATTGGCATTGTTTGTGAGCTGAACAACCTCTTTGTGATTGATCTTGAGCTTATGAACCTCATTTGCACTTGTTCTTGTGCTTGGGAACCTCGTTTGCCCTTGTTCTTATGCTTAACAATCTCAATTAGCGTTGTTCGTGTGCATAAAACCACTTTTGCGCTTGATCTTGTCCTTATGAACCTTATTTGCACTTGTTCTTGTGCTTAGGAACCTCATTTGCCCTTGTTTGTGTGCTTAACAACCTCAATTGGCGTTGTTCTTGTGCTTAACAACCTCTTTTGCGCTTGATCTTGTGCTTATGAACCTCATTTGCACTTGTTGTTGTGCTTAGGAAGCTCATATGCCTTTGTTTGTGTGCTTAACAACCTCAATTGGCGTTGTTCGTGTGCTTACCCACCTCTTTTGCGCTTGATCTTGTGCTTATCAACCTCATTTGCACTTGTTCTTGTGCTTAGGAACCTCATTTGCACTAATTCTTGTACTCAGGAACCTCATTTGCCCTTGTTTGTGTGCTTAACAACCTCAATTGGCATTGTTCGTGTGCTTAACAACCTCTTTTGTGTTTGATCTTGTGCTTATGAACCTCATTTGCACTTGTTCTTGTGCTTAGGAACCTCATTTGCTCTTGTTTTTATGCTTAACAATCTCAATTAGCGTTGTTCGTGTGCATAAAACCACTTTTGCGCTGGATCTTGTCCTTATGAACCTCATTTGCACTTGTTCTTGTACTTAGGAACCTCATTTGCCCTTGTTTGTGTGCTTAACAACCTCAATTGGCGTTGTTCGTGTGCTTAACAACCTCTTTTGTGTTTGATCTTGTGCTTATGAACCTCATTTGCACTTGTTCTTGTGCTTAGGATCCTCATTTGCTCTTTTTTGTGTGCTTAACATTCTCAATTGGCATTGTTTGTGAGCTGAACAACCTCTTTGTGCTTGATCTTGTGCTTATGAACCTCATTTGCACTTGTTCTTGTGCTTGGGAACCTCATTTGCTCTTGTTTTTATGCTTAACAATCTCAATTAGCGTTGTTCGTGTGCATAAAACCACTTTTGCGCTTGATCTTGTCCTTATGAACCTTATTTGCACTTGTTCTTGTGCTTAGGAACCTCATTTGCCCTTGTTTGAGTACTTAAGAACCTCAATTGGCGTTGTTCGTGTGCTTAACAACCTCTTTTGCGCTTGATCTTGTGCTTATGAACCTCATTTGCACTTGTTCTTGTGCTTAGGAAGCTCATATGCCCTTGTTTGTGTGCTTAACAACCTCAATTGGCGTTGTTCGTGTGCTTACCCACCTCTTTTGCGCTTGATCTTATGCTTATCAACCTCATTTGCACTTGTTCTAGTGCTTAGGAACCTCATTTGCACTTGTTCTTGCCCTTAGGAACCGCATTCGCCCTTATTTGTGTGCTTAACAACCTCAATTGGCGTTGTTCGTGTGCTTAACAACCTCTTTTGCGCATGATGTTGTGCTTATGAATCTCATTTGCACTTGTTCTTGTGCTTAGGAACCTCATATGCCCTTGTTTGTGTGCTTAACAACCTCAATTGGCGTTGTTCGTGTGCTTAACAACCTCTTTCGCGCTTGATGTTGTGCTTATGACTCTCATTTGCACTTGTTCTTGTGCTTAGGAACCTCATTTGCCCTTGTTTGAGTGCTTAACAACCTCAATTGGCGTTGTTCGTGTGCTTACCCACCCCTTTTGCGCTTGATCTTATGCTTATCAACCTCATTTGCACTTGTTCTTGTGCTTAGGAACCTCATTTGCACTAATTCTTGTACTTAGGAACCTCATTTGCCCTTGTTTGTGTGCTTAACAACCTCAATTGGCATTGTTCGTGTGCTTAACAACTTCTTTTGTGTTTGATCTTGTGCTTATGAACCTCATTTGCACTTGTTCTTGTGCTTAGGAACCTCATTTGCTCTTTTTTGTGTGCTTAACATTCTCAATTGGCATTGTTTGTGAGCTGAACAACCTCTTTGTGCTTGATCTTGTGCTTATGAACCTCATTTGCACTTGTTCTTGTGCTTGGGAACCTCGTTTGTCCTTGTTTTTATGCTTAACAATCTCAATTAGCGTTGTTCGTGTGCATAAAACCACTTTTGCGCTTGATCTTGTACTTATGAACCTCATTTGCACTTGTTCTTGTGCTTAGGAACCTCATTTGCCCTTGTTCGTGTGCTTAACAACCTCTTTTGCGCTTGATGTTGTGCTTATGAATCTCAGTTGCACTTGTTCTTGTTCTTAGGAACCTCATTTGCCCTTGTTTATGTGCTTAACAACCTCAATTGGCGTTGTTCGTGTGCTTAACAACCTCTTTTGCGCTTGATCTTGTGCTTATGAACCTCATTTGCACTTGTGCTTGTGCTTAGGAACCTCATTTGCACTTGTTCTTGTCCTTGGAAACCGTATTCGCCCTTATTTGTCTGCTTAACAACCTCAATTGGCGTTGTTCGTGTGCTTAACAACCTCTTTTGCGCTTGATCTTGTGCTTAGGAACCTCATTTGCACTTGTTCTCGTGCTTAGGAACCTCATTTTCCCTTGTTTGTGTGCTTAACAACGTCGATTGGCATTGTTCGTGTGCTTAACAACCTATTTTGCGCTTGATCTTGCGTTTATGAACCTCATTTGTACTTGTTCTTGTGCTTAGGAACCTCATTTTGCCCTTGTTTGTGTGCTTAACAACCTCGATTGGCGTTGTTTGTGTGCTTAACAACCTCTTTTGTGTTTGATCTTGTGCTTGTGAACCTCATTTGCACTTGTTCTTGTGCTTAGGAACCTCATTTGCACTTTTTTGTGTTCTTAACATTCTCAATTGGCGTTGTTTGTGGGCTGAACAACCTCTTTGTGCTTGATCTTGTGCTTATGAACCTCATTTGCACTTGTTCTGGTGCTTGGAAACCTCGTTTGCCCTTGTTTTTATGCTTAACAATCTCAATTAGCGTTGTTCGTGTGCATAAAACCACTTTTGCGCTTGATCTTGTACTTATGAACCTCATTTGCACTTGTTCTTGTGCTTAGGAACCTCATTTGCCCTTGTTTGTGTGCATAACAACTTCAATTGGCGTTGTTCGTGTGCTTAACAACCTCTTTTGCGCTTGATGTTGTGCTTATGAATCTCAGTTGCACTTGTTCTTGTTCTTAGGAACCTCATTTGCCCTTGTTTATGTGCTTAACAACCTCAATTGGCGTTGTTCGTGTGCTTAACAACCTCTTTTGCGCTTGATCTTGTGCTTATGAACCTCATTTGCCCTTGTGCTTGTGCTTAGGAACCTCATTTGCACTTGTTCTTGTCCTTAGAAACCGTATTCGCCCTTATTTGTCTGCTTAACAACCTCAATTGGCGTTGTTCGTGTGCTTAACAACCTCTTTTGCGCTTGATCTTGTGCTTAGGAACCTCATTTGCACTTGTTCTCGTGCTTAGGAACCTCATTTTCCCTTGTTTGTGTGCTTAACAACGTCGATTGGCATTGTTCGTGTTCTTAACAACCTATTTTGCGCTTGATCTTGCGTTTATGAACCTCATTTGTACTTGTTCTTGTGCTTAGGAACCTCATTTTGCCCTTGTTTGTGTGCTTAACAACCTCGATTGGCGTTGTTTGTGTGCTTAACAACCTCTTTTGTGTTTGATCTTGTGCTTGTGAACCTCATTTGCACTTGTTCTTGTGCTTAGGAACCTCATTTGCACTTTTTTGTGTGCTTAACATTCTCAATTGGCGTTGTTTGTGGGCTGAACAACCTCTTTGTGCTTGATCTTGTGCTTATGAACCTCATTTGCACTTGTTCTGGTGCTTGGAAACCTCGTTTGCCCTTGTTTTTATGCTTAACAATCTCAATTAGCGTTGTTCGTGTGCATAAAACCACTTTTGCGCTTGATCTTGTACTTATGAACCTCATTTGAACTTGTTCTTGTGGTTAGGAACCTCATTTGCACTAATTCTTGTACTTAGGAACCTCATTTGCCCTTGTTTGTGTGCTTAACAACCTCAATTGGCATTGTTCGTGTGCTTAACAACCTCTTTTGTGTTTGATCTTGTGCTTATGAACCTCATTTGCACTTGTTCTTGTGCTTGGGAACCTCATTTGCTCTTTTTTGTGTGCTTAACATTCTCAATTGGCATTGTTTGTGAGCTGAACAACCTCTTTGTGCTTGATCTTGAGCTTATGAACCTCATTTGCACTTGTTCTTGTGCTTGGGAACCTCGTTTGCCCTTGTTCTTATGCTTAACAATCTCAATTAGCGTTGTTCGTGTGCATAAAACCACTTTTGCGCTTGATCTTGTCCTTATGAACCTTATTTGCACTTGTTCTTGTGCTTAGGAACCTCATTTGCCCTTGTTTGTGTGCTTAACAACCTCAATTGGCGTTGTTCGTGTGCTTAACAACCTCTTTTGCGCTTGATCTTGTGCTTATGAACCTCATTTGCACTTGTTGTTGTGCTTAGGAAGCTCATATGCCTTTGTTTGTGTGCTTAACAACCTCAATTGGCGTTGTTCGTGTGCTTACCCACCTCTTTTGCGCTTGATCTTGTGCTTATCAACCTCATTTGCACTTGTTCTTGTGCTTAGGAACCTCATTTGCACTAATTCTTGTACTTAGGAACCTCATTTGCCCTTGTTTGTGTGCTTAACAACCTCAATTGGCATTGTTCGTGTGCTTAACAACCTCTTTTGTGTTTGATCTTGTGCTTATGAACCTCATTTGCACTTGTTCTTGTGCTTAGGAACCTCATTTGCTCTTGTTTTTATGCTTAACAATCTCAATTAGCGTTGTTCGTGTGCATAAAACCACTTTTGCGCTGGATCTTGTCCTTATGAACCTCATTTGCACTTGTTCTTGTACTTAGGAACCTCATTTGCCCTTGTTTGTGTGCTTAACAACCTCAATTGGCGTTGTTCGTGTGCTTAACAACCTCTTTTGTGTTTGATCTTGTGCTTATGAACCTCATTTGCACTTGTTCTTGTGCTTAGGATCCTCATTTGCTCTTTTTTGTGTGCTTAACATTCTCAATTGGCATTGTTTCTGAGCTGAACAACCTCTTTGTGCTTGATCTTGTGCTTATGAACCTCATTTGCACTTGTTCTTGTGCTTGGGAACCTCATTTGCTCTTGTTTTTATGCTTAACAATCTCAATTAGCGTTGTTCGTGTGCATAAAACCACTTTTGCGCTTGATCTTGTCCTTATGAACCTTATTTGAACTTGTTTTTGTGCTTAGGAAATTCATTTGCCCTTGTTTGTGTGCTTAAGAACCTCAATTGGCGTTGTTCGTGTGCTTAACAACCTCTTTTGCGCTTGATCTTGTGCTTATGAACCTCATTTGCACTTGTTCTTGTGCTTAGGAAGCTCATATGCCCTTGTTTGTGTGCTTAACAACCTCAATTGGCGTTGTTCGTGTGCTTACCCACCTCTTTTGCGCTTGATCTTATGCTTATCAACCTCATTTGCACTTGTTCTTGTGCTTAGGAACCTCATTTGCACTTGTTCTTGCCCTTAGGAACCGCATTCGCCCTTATTTGTGTGCTTAACAACCTCAATTGGCGTTGTTCGTGTGCTTAACAACCTCTTTTGCGCATGATGTTGTGCTTATGAATCTCATTTGCACTTGTTCTTGTGCTTAGGAACCTCATATGCCCTTGTTTGTGTGCTTAACAACCTCAATTGGCGTTGTTCGTGTGCTTAACAACCTCTTTCGCGCTTGATGTTGTGCTTATGACTCTCATTTGCACTTGTTCTTGTGCTTAGGAACCTCATTTGCCCTTGTTTGAGTGCTTAACAACCTCAATTGGCGTTGTTCGTGTGCTTACCCACCTCTTTTGCGCTTGATCTTATGCTTATCAACCTCATTTGCACTTGTTCTTGTGCTTAGGAACCTCATTTGCACTAATTCTTGTACTTAGGAACCTCATTTGCCCTTGTTTGTGTGCTTAACAACCTCAATTGGCATTGTTCGTGTGCTTAACAACTTCTTTTGTGTTTGATCTTGTGCTTATGAACCTCATTTGCACTTGTTCTTGTGCTAAGGAACCTCATTTGCTCTTTTTTGTGTGCTTAACATTCTCAATTGGCATTGTTTGTGAGCTGAACAACCTCTTTGTGCTTGATCTTGTGCTTACGAACCTCATTTGCACTTGTTCTTGTGCTTGGGAACCTCGTTTGTCCTTGTTTTTATGCTTAACAATCTCAATTAGCGTTGTTCGTGTGCATAAAACCACTTTTGCGCTTGATCTTGTACTTATGAACCTCATTTGCACTTGTTCTTGTGCTTAGGAACCTCATTTGCCCTTGTTTGTGTGCTTAACAACTTCAATTGGCGTTGTTCGTGTGCTTAACAACCTCTTTTGCGCTTGATCTTGTGCTTATGAACCTCATTTGCACTTGTGCTTGTGCTTAGGAACCTCATTTGCACTTGTTCTTGTCCTTAGAAACCGTATTCGCCCTTATTTGTCTGCTTAACAACCTCAATTGGCGTTGTTCGTGTGCTTAACAATCTCTTTTGCGCTTGATCTTGTGCTTAGGAACCTCATTTGCACTTGTTCTCGTGCTTAGGAACCTCATTTTCCCTTGTTTGTGTGCTTAACAACGTCGATTGGCATTGTTCGTGTGCTTAACAACCTATTTTGCGCTTGATCTTGCGTTTATGAACCTCATTTGTACTTGTTCTTGTGCTTAGGAACCTCATTTTGCCCTTGTTTGTGTGCTTAACAACCTCGATTAGCGTTGTTTGTGTGCTTAACAACCTCTTTTGTGTTTGATCTTGTGCTTGTGAACCTCATTTGCACTTGTTCTTGTGCTTAGGAACCTCATTTGCACTTTTTTGTGTTCTTAACATTCTCAATTGGCGTTGTTTGTGGGCTGAACAACCTCTTTGTGCTTGATCTTGTGCTTATGAACCTCATTTGCACTTGTTCTTGTGCTTGGGAACCTCGTTTGCCCTTGTTTTTATGCTTAACAATCTCAATAAGCGTTGTTCGTGTGCATAAAACCACTTTTGCGCTTGATCTTGTCCTTATGAACCTTATTTGCACTTGTTCTTGTGCTTAGGAACCTCATTTGCCCTTGTTTGTGTGCTTAAGAACCTCAATTGGCGTTGTTCGTGTGCTTAACAACCTCTTTTGCGCTTGATCTTGTGCTTATGAACCTCATTTGCACTTGTTCTTGTGCTTAGGAAGCTCATATGCCCTTGTTTGTGTGCTTAACAACCTCAATTGGCGTTGTTCGTGTGCTTACCCACCTCTTTTGCGCTTGATCTTATGCTTATCAACCTCATTTGCACTTGTTCTTGTGCTTAGGAACCTCATTTGCACTTGTTCTTGCCCTTAGGAACCGCATTCGCCCTTATTTGTGTGCTTAACAACCTCAATTGGCGTTGTTCGTGTGCTTAACAACCTCTTTTGCGCATGATGTTGTGCTTATGAATCTCATTTGCACTTGTTCTTGTGCTTAGGAACCTCATATGCCCTTGTTTGTGTGCTTAACAACCTCAATTGGCGTTGTTCGTGTGCTTAACAACCTCTTTCGCGCTTGATGTTGTGCTTATGACTCTCATTTGCACTTGTTCTTGTGCTTAGGAACCTCATTTGCCCTTGTTTGAGTGCTTAACAACCTCAATTGGCGTTGTTCGTGTGCTTACCCACCTCTTTTGCGCTTGATCTTATGCTTATCAACCTCATTTGCACTTGTTCTTGTGCTTAGGAACCTCATTTGCACTAATTCTTGTACTTAGGAACCTCATTTGCCCTTGTTTGTGTGCTTAACAACCTCAATTGGCATTGTTCGTGTGCTTAACAACTTCTTTTGTGTTTGATCTTGTGCTTATGAACCTCATTTGCACTTGTTCTTGTGCTTAGGAACCTCATTTGCTCTTTTTTGTGTGCTTAACATTCTCAATTGGCATTGTTTGTGAGCTGAACAACCTCTTTGTGCTTGATCTTGTGCTTATGAACCTCATTTGCACTTGTTCTTGTGCTTGGGAACCTCGTTTGTCCTTGTTTTTATGCTTAACAATCTCAATTAGCGTTGTTCGTGTGCATAAAACCACTTTTGCGCTTGATCTTGTACTTATGAACCTCATTTGCACTTGTTCTTGTGCTTAGGAACCTCATTTGCCCTTGTTCGTGTGCTTAACAACCTCTTTTGCGCTTGATGTTGTGCTTATGAATCTCAGTTGCACTTGTTCTTGTTCTTAGGAACCTCATTTGCCCTTGTTTATGTGCTTAACAACCTCAATTGGCGTTGTTCGTGTGCTTAACAACCTCTTTTGCGCTTGATCTTGTGCTTATGAACCTCATTTGCACTTGTGCTTGTGCTTAGGAACCTCATTTGCACTTGTTCTTGTCCTTGGAAACCGTATTCGCCCTTATTTGTCTGCTTAACAACCTCAATTGGCGTTGTTCGTGTGCTTAACAACCTCTTTTGCGCTTGATCTTGTGCTTAGGAACCTCATTTGCACTTGTTCTCGTGCTTAGGAACCTCATTTTCCCTTGTTTGTGTGCTTAACAACGTCGATTGGCATTGTTCGTGTGCTTAACAACCTATTTTGCGCTTGATCTTGCGTTTATGAACCTCATTTGTACTTGTTCTTGTGCTTAGGAACCTCATTTTGCCCTTGTTTGCGTGCTTAACAACCTCGATTAGCGTTGTTTGTGTGCTTAACAACCTCTTTTGTGTTTGATCTTGTGCTTGTGAACCTCATTTGCACTTGTTCTTGTGCTTAGGAACCTCATTTGCACTTTTTTGTGTTCTTAACATTCTCAATTGGCGTTGTTTGTGGGCTGAACAACCTCTTTGTGCTTGATCTTGTGCTTATGAACCTCATTTGCACTTGTTCTGGTGCTTGGAAACCTCGTTTGCCCTTGTTTTTATGCTTAACAATCTCAATTAGCGTTGTTCGTGTGCATAAAACCACTTTTGCGCTTGATCTTGTACTTATGAACCTCATTTGCACTTGTTCTTGTGCTTAGGAACCTCATTTGCCCTTGTTTGTGTGCATAACAACTTTTATTGGCGTTGTTCGTGTGCTTAACAACCTCTTTTGCGCTTGATGTTGTGCTTATGAATCTCAGTTGCACTTGTTCTTGTTCTTAGGAACCTCATTTGCCCTTGTTTATGTGCTGAACAACCTCAATTGGCGTTGTTCGTGTGCTTAACAACCTCTTTTGCGCTTGATCTTGTGCTTATGAACCTCATTTGCACTTGTGCTTGTGCTTAGGAACCTCATTTGCACTTGTTCTTGTCCTTAGAAACCGTATTCGCCCTTATTTGTCTGCTTAACAACCTCAATTGGCGTTGTTCGTGTGCTTAACAACCTCTTTTGCGCTTGATCTTGTGCTTAGGAACCTCATTTGCACTTGTTCTCGTGCTTAGGAACCTCATTTTCCCTTGTTTGTGTGCTTAACAACGTCGATTGGCATTGTTCGTGTTCTTAACAACCTATTTTGCGCTTGATCTTGCGTTTATGAACCTCATTTGTACTTGTTCTTGTGCTTAGGAACCTCATTTTGCCCTTGTTTGTGTGCTTAACAACCTCGATTGGCGTTGTTTGTGTGCTTAACAACCTCTTTTGTGTTTGATCTTGTGCTTGTGAACCTCATTTGCACTTGTTCTTGTGCTTAGGAACCTCATTTGCACTTTTTTGTGTGCTTAACATTCTCAATTGGCGTTGTTTCTGGGCTGAACAACCTCTTTGTGCTTGATCTTGTGCTTATGAACCTCATTTGCACTTGTTCTGGTGCTTGGAAACCTCGTTTGCCCTTGTTTTTATGCTTAACAATCTCTATTTGCGTTGTTCGTGTGCTTAAAACCACTTTTGCGTGATCTTTTACGTATGAACCTCATTTGAACTTGTTCTTGTGGTTAGGAACCTCATTTGCACTAATTCTTGTACTTAGGAACCTCATTTGCCCTTGTTTGTGTGCTTAACAACCTCGATTGGCATTGTTCGTGTGCTTAACAACCTCTTTTGTGTTTGATCTTGTGCTTATGAACCTCATTTGCACTTGTTCTTGTGCTTGGGAACCTCATTTGCTCTTTTTTGTGTGCTTAACATTCTCAATTGGCATTGTTTGTGAGCTGAACAACCTCTTTGTGCTTGATCTTGAGCTTATGAACCTCATTTGCACTTGTTCTTGTGCTTGGGAACCTCGTTTGCCCTTGTTCTTATGCTTAACAATCTCAATTAGCGTTGTTCGTGTGCATAAAACCACTTTTGCGCTTGATCTTGTCCTTATGAACCTTATTTGCACTTGTTCTTGTGCTTAGGAACCTCATTTGCCCTTGTTTGTGTGCTTAACAACCTCAATTGGCGTTGTTCGTGTGCTTAACAACCTCTTTTGCGCTTGATCTTGTGCTTATGAACCTCATTTGCACTTGTTGTTGTGCTTAGGAAGCTCATATGCCTTTGTTTGTGTGCTTAACAACCTCAATTGGCGTTGTTCGTGTGCTTACCCACCTCTTTTGCGCTTGATCTTGTGCTTATCAACCTCATTTGCACTTGTTCTTGTGCTTAGGAACCTCATTTGCACTAATTCTTGTACTTAGGAACCTCATTTGCCCTTGTTTGTGTGCTTAACAACCTCAATTGGCATTGTTCGTGTGCTTAACAACCTCTTTTGTGTTTGATCTTGTGCTTATGAACCTCATTTGCACTTGTTCTTGTGCTTAGGAACCTCATTTGCTCTTGTTTTTATGCTTAACAATCTCAATTAGCGTTGTTCGTGTGCATAAAACCACTTTTGCGCTGGATCTTGTCCTTATGAACCTCATTTGCACTTGTTCTTGTACTTAGGAACCTCATTTGCCCTTGTTTGTGTGCTTAACAACCTCAATTGGCGTTGTTCGTGTGCTTAACAACCTCTTTTGTGTTTGATCTTGTGCTTATGAACCTCATTTGCACTTGTTCTTGTGCTTAGGATCCTCATTTGCTCTTTTTTGTGTGCTTAACATTCTCAATTGGCATTGTTTGTGAGCTGAACAACCTCTTTGTGCTTGATCTTGTGCTTATGAACCTCATTTGCACTTGTTCTTGTGCTTGGGAACCTCATTTGCTCTTGTTTTTATGCTTAACAATCTCAATTAGCGTTGTTCGTGTGCATAAAACCACTTTTGCGCTTGATCTTGTCCTTATGAACCTTATTTGAACTTGTTCTTGTGCTTAGGAAATTCATTTGCCCTTGTTTGTGTGCTTAAGAACCTCAATTGGCGTTGTTCGTGTGCTTAACAACCTCTTTTGCGCTTGATCTTGTGCTTATGAACCTCATTTGCACTTGTTCTTGTGCTTAGGAAGCTCATATGCCCTTGTTTGTGTGCTTAACAACCTCAATTGGCGTTGTTCGTGTGCTTACCCACCTCTTTTGCGCTTGATCTTATGCTTATCAACCTCATTTGCACTTGTTCTTGTGCTTAGGAACCTCATTTGCACTTGTTCTTGCCCTTAGGAACCGCATTCGCCCTTATTTGTGTGCTTAACAACCTCAATTGGCGTTGTTCGTGTGCTTAACAACCTCTTTTGCGCATGATGTTGTGCTTATGAATCTCATTTGCACTTGTTCTTGTGCTTAGGAACCTCATATGCCCTTGTTTGTGTGCTTAACAACCTCAATTGGCGTTGTTCGTGTGCTTAACAACCTCTTTCGCGCTTGATGTTGTGCTTATGACTCTCATTTGCACTTGTTCTTGTGCTTAGGAACCTCATTTGCCCTTGTTTGAGTGCTTAACAACCTCAATTGGCGTTGTTCGTGTGCTTACCCACCTCTTTTGCGCTTGATCTTATGCTTATCAACCTCATTTGCACTTGTTCTTGTGCTTAGGAACCTCATTTGCACTAATTCTTGTACTTAGGAACCTCATTTGCCCTTGTTTGTGTGCTTAACAACCTCAATTGGCATTGTTCGTGTGCTTAACAACTTCTTTTGTGTTTGATCTTGTGCTTATGAACCTCATTTGCACTTGTTCTTGTGCTTAGGAACCTCATTTGCTCTTTTTTGTGTGCTTAACATTCTCAATTGGCATTGTTTGTGAGCTGAACAACCTCTTTGTGCTTGATCTTGTGCTTATGAACCTCATTTGCACTTGTTCTTGTGCTTGGGAACCTCGTTTGTCCTTGTTTTTATGCTTAACAATCTCAATTAGCGTTGTTCGTGTGCATAAAACCACTTTTGCGCTTGATCTTGTACTTACGAACCTCATTTGCACTTGTTCTTGTGCTTAGGAACCTCATTTGCCCTTGTTCGTGTGCTTAACAACCTCTTTTGCGCTTGATGTTGTGCTTATGAATCTCAGTTGCACTTGTTCTTGTTCTTAGGAACCTCATTTGCCCTTGTTTATGTGCTTAACAACCTCAATTGGCGTTGTTCGTGTGCTTAACAACCTCTTTTGCGCTTGATCTTGTGCTTATGAACCTCATTTGCACTTGTGCTTGTGCTTAGGAACCTCATTTGCACTTGTTTGTGTGCTTAACAACGTCGATTGGCATTGTTCGTGTGCTTAACAACCTATTTTGCGCTTGATCTTGCGTTTATGAACCTCATTTGTACTTGTTCTTGTGCTTAGGAACCTCATTTGCCCTTGTTTGAGTGCTTAACAACCTCAATTGGCGTTGTTCGTGTGCTTAACAACCTCTTTTGTGTTTGATCTTGTGCTTGTGAACCTCATTTGCCCTTGTTCGTGTGCTTAACAACCTCTTTTGCGCTTGATGTTGTGCTTATGAATCTCAGTTGCACTTGTTCTTGTTCTTAGGAACCTCATTCGCCCTTATTTGTCTGCTTAACAACCTCAATTGGCGTTGTTCGTGTGCTTAACAACCTCTTTTGCGCTTGATCTTGTGCTTAGGAACCTCATTTGCACTTGTTCTCGTGCTTAGGAACCTCATTTTCCCTTGTTTGTGTGCTTAACAACGTCGATTGGCATTGTTCGTGTGCTTAACAACCTATTTTGCGCTTGATCTTGCGTTTATGAACCTCATTTGTACTTGTTCTTGTGCTTAGGAACCTCATTTTGCCCTTGTTTGTGTGCTTAACAACCTCGATTAGCGTTGTTTGTGTGCTTAACAACCTCTTTTGTGTTTGATCGTGTGCTTGTGAACCTCATTTGCACTTGTTCTTGTGCTTAGGAACCTCATTTGCACTTTTTTGTGTTCTTAACATTCTCAATTGGCGTTGTTTGTGGGCTGAACAACCTCTTTGTGCTTGATCTTGTGCTTATGAACCTCATTTGCACTTGTTCTTGTGCTTGGGAACCTCGTTTGCCCTTGTTTTTATGCTTAACAATCTCAATAAGCGTTGTTCGTGTGCATAAAACCACTTTTGCGCTTGATCTTGTCCTTATGAACCTTATTTGCACTTGTTCTTGTGCTTAGGAACCTCATTTGCCCTTGTTTGTGTGCTTAAGAACCTCAATTGGCGTTGTTCGTGTGCTTAACAACCTCTTTTGCGCTTGATCTTGTGCTTATGAACCTCATTTGCACTTGTTCTTGTGCTTAGGAAGCTCATATGCCCTTGTTTGTGTGCTTAACAACCTCAATTGGCGTTGTTCGTGTGCTTACCCACCTCTTTTGCGCTTGATCTTATGCTTATCAACCTCATTTGCACTTGTTCTTGTGCTTAGGAACCTCATTTGCACTTGTTCTTGCCCTTAGGAACCGCATTCGCCCTTATTTGTGTGCTTAACAACCTCAATTGGCGTTGTTCGTGTGCTTAACAACCTCTTTTGCGCATGATGTTGTGCTTATGAATCTCATTTTCACTTGTTCTTGTGCTTAGGAACCTCATATGCCCTTGTTTGTCTGCTTAACAACCTCAATTGGCGTTGTTCGTGTGCTTAACAACCTCTTTCGCGCTTGATGTTGTGCTTATGACTCTCATTTGCACTTGTTCTTGTGCTTAGGAACCTCATTTGCCCTTGTTTGAGTGCTTAACAACCTCAATTGGCGTTGTTCGTGTGCTTACCCACCTCTTTTGCGCTTGATCTTATGCTTATCAACCTCATTTGCACTTGTTCTTGTGCTTAGGAACCTCATTTGCACTAATTCTTGTACTTAGGAACCTCATTTGCCCTTGTTTGTGTGCTTAACAACCTCAATTGGCATTGTTCGTGTGCTTAACAACTTCTTTTGTGTTTGATCTTGTGCTTATGAACCTCATTTGCACTTGTTCTTGTGCTTAGGAACCTCATTTGCTCTTTTTTGTGTGCTTAACATTCTCAATTGGCATTGTTTGTGAGCTGAACAACCTCTTTGTGCTTGATCTTGTGCTTATGAACCTCATTTGCACTTGTTCTTGTGCTTGGGAACCTCGTTTGTCCTTGTTTTTATGCTTAACAATCTCAATTAGCGTTGTTCGTGTGCATAAAACCACTTTTGCGCTTGATCTTGTACTTATGAACCTCATTTGCACTTGTTCTTGTGCTTAGGAACCTCATTTGCCCTTGTTTGTGTGCTTAACAACTTCAATTGGCGTTGTTCGTGTGCTTAACAACCTCTTTTGCGCTTGATGTTGTGCTTATGAATCTCAGTTGCACTTGTTCTTGTTCTTAGGAACCTCATTTGCCCTTGTTTATGTGCTTAACAACCTCAATTGGCGTTGTTCGTGTGCTTAACAACCTCTTTTGCGCTTGATCTTGTGCTTATGAACCTCATTTGCACTTGTGCTTGTGCTTAGGAACCTCATTTGCACTTGTTCTTGTCCTTAGAAACCGTATTCGCCCTTATTTGTCTGCTTAACAACCTCAATTGGCGTTGTTCGTGTGCTTAACAATCTCTTTTGCGCTTGATCTTGTGCTTAGGAACCTCATTTGCACTTGTTCTCGTGCTTAGGAACCTCATTTTCCCTTGTTTGTGTGCTTAACAACGTCGATTGGCATTGTTCGTGTGCTTAACAACCTATTTTGCGCTTGATCTTGCGTTTATGAACCTCATTTGTACTTGTTCTTGTGCTTAGGAACCTCATTTTGCCCTTGTTTGTGTGCTTAACAACCTCGATTAGCGTTGTTTGTGTGCTTAACAACCTCTTTTGTGTTTGATCTTGTGCTTGTGAACCTCATTTGCACTTGTTCTTGTGCTTAGGAACCTCATTTGCACTTTTTTGTGTTCTTAACATTCTCAATTGGCGTTGTTTGTGGGCTGAACAACCTCTTTGTGCTTGATCTTGTGCTTATGAACCTCATTTGCACTTGTTCTGGTGCTTGGAAACCTCGTTTGCCCTTGTTTTTATGCTTAACAATCTCAATTAGCGTTGTTCGTGTGCATAAAACCACTTTTGCGCTTGATCTTGTACTTATGAACCTCATTTGCACTTGTTCTTGTGCTTAGGAACCTCATTTGCCCTTGTTTGTGTGCTTAACAACTTCAATTGGCGTTGTTCGTGTTCTTAACAACCTCTTTTGCGCTTGATGTTGTGCTTATGAATCTCAGTTGCACTTGTTCTTGTTCTTAGGAACCTCATTTGCCCTTGTTTGTGTGCTTAACAACCTCAATTGGCGTTGTTCGTGTGCTTAACAACCTCTTTTGCGCTTGATCTTGTGCTTATGAACCTCATTTGCACTTGTGCTTGTGCTTAGGAACCTCATTTGCACTTGTTCTTGTCCTTAGAAACCGTATTCGCCCTTATTTGTCTGCTTAACAACCTCAATTGGCGTTGTTCGTGTGCTTAACAACCTCTTTTGCGCTTGATCTTGTGCTTAGGAACCTCATTTGCACTTGTTCTCGTGCTTAGGAACCTCATTTTCCCTTGTTTGTGTGCTTAACAACGTCGATTGGCATTGTTCGTGTGCTTAACAACCTATTTTGCGCTTGATCTTGCGTTTATGAACCTCATTTGTACTTGTTCTTGTGCTTAGAAACCTCATTTTGCCCTTGTTTGTGTGCTTAACAACCTCGATTGGCGTTGTTTGTGTGCTTAACAACCTCTTTTGTGTTTGATCTTGTGCTTGTGAACCTCATTTGCACTTGTTCTTGTGCTTAGGAACCTCATTTGCACTTTTTTGTGTGCTTAACATTCTCAATTGGCGTTGTTTGTGGGCTGAACAACCTCTTTGTGCTTGATCTTGTGCTTATGAACCTCATTTGCACTTGTTCTGGTGCTTGGAAACCTCGTTTGCCCTTGTTTTTATGCTTAACAATCTCTATTGGCGTTGTTCGTGTGCTTAAAACCACTTTTGCGTGATCTTGTAGGTATGAACCTCATTTGAACTTGTTCTTGTGGTTAGGAACCTCATTTGCACTAATTCTTGTACTTAGGAACCTCATTTGCCCTTGTTTGTGTGCTTAACAACCTCAATTGGCATTGTTCGTGTGCTTAACAACCTCTTTTGTGTTTGATCTTGTGCTTATGAACCTCATTTGCACTTGTTCTTGTGCTTGGGAACCTCATTTGCTCTTTTTTGTGTGCTTAACATTCTCAATTGGCATTGTTTGTGAGCTGAACAACCTCTTTGTGATTGATCTTGAGCTTATGAACCTCATTTGCACTTGTTCTTGTGCTTGGGAACCTCGTTTGCCCTTGTTCTTATGCTTAACAATCTCAATTAGCGTTGTTCGTGTGCATAAAACCACTTTTGCGCTTGATCTTGTCCTTATGAACCTTATTTGCACTTGTTCTTGTGCTTAGGAACCTCATTTGCCCTTGTTTGTGTGCTTAACAACCTCAATTGGCGTTGTTCGTGTGCTTAACAACCTCTTTTGCGCTTGATCTTGTGCTTATGAACCTCATTTGCACTTGTTGTTGTGCTTAGGAAGCTCATATGCCTTTGTTTGTGTGCTTAACAACCTCAATTGGCGTTGTTCGTGTGCTTACCCACCTCTTTTGCGCTTGATCTTGTGCTTATCAACCTCATTTGCACTTGTTCTTGTGCTTAGGAACCTCATTTGCACTAATTCTTGTACTCAGGAACCTCATTTGCCCTTGTTTGTGTGCTTAACAACCTCAATTGGCATTGTTCGTGTGCTTAACAACCTCTTTTGTGTTTGATCTTGTGCTTATGAACCTCATTTGCACTTGTTCTTGTGCTTAGGAACCTCATTTGCTCTTGTTTTTATGCTTAACAATCTCAATTAGCGTTGTTCGTGTGCATAAAACCACTTTTGCGCTGGATCTTGTCCTTATGAACCTCATTTGCACTTGTTCTTGTACTTAGGAACCTCATTTGCCCTTGTTTGTGTGCTTAACAACCTCAATTGGCGTTGTTCGTGTGCTTAACAACCTCTTTTGTGTTTGATCTTGTGCTTATGAACCTCATTTGCACTTGTTCTTGTGCTTAGGATCCTCATTTGCTCTTTTTTGTGTGCTTAACATTCTCAATTGGCATTGTTTGTGAGCTGAACAACCTCTTTGTGCTTGATCTTGTGCTTATGAACCTCATTTGCACTTGTTCTTGTGCTTGGGAACCTCATTTGCTCTTGTTTTTATGCTTAACAATCTCAATTAGCGTTGTTCGTGTGCATAAAACCACTTTTGCGCTTGATCTTGTCCTTATGAACCTTATTTGCACTTGTTCTTGTGCTTAGGAACCTCATTTGCCCTTGTTTGAGTGCTTAAGAACCTCAATTGGCGTTGTTCGTGTGCTTAACAACCTCTTTTGCGCTTGATCTTGTGCTTATGAACCTCATTTGCACTTGTTGTTGTGCTTAGGAAGCTCATATGCCTTTGTTTGTGTGCTTAACAACCTCAATTGGCGTTGTTCGTGTGCTTACCCACCTCTTTTGCGCTTGATCTTGTGCTTATCAACCTCATTTGCACTTGTTCTTGTGCTTAGGAACCTCATTTGCACTAATTCTTGTACTCAGGAACCTCATTTGCCCTTGTTTGTGTGCTTAACAACCTCAATTGGCATTGTTCGTGTGCTTAACAACCTCTTTTGTGTTTGATCTTGTGCTTATGAACCTCATTTGCACTTGTTCTTGTGCTTAGGAACCTCATTTGCTCTTGTTTTTATGCTTAACAATCTCAATTAGCGTTGTTCGTGTGCATAAAACCACTTTTGCGCTGGATCTTGTCCTTATGAACCTCATTTGCACTTGTTCTTGTACTTAGGAACCTCATTTGCCCTTGTTTGTGTGCTTAACAACCTCAATTGGCGTTGTTCGTGTGCTTAACAACCTCTTTTGTGTTTGATCTTGTGCTTATGAACCTCATTTGCACTTGTTCTTGTGCTTAGGATCCTCATTTGCTCTTTTTTGTTCGCTTAACATTCTCAATTGGCATTGTTTGTGAGCTGAACAACCTCTTTGTGCTTGATCTTGTGCTTATGAACCTCATTTGCACTTGTTCTTGTGCTTGGGAACCTCATTTGCTCTTGTTTTTATGCTTAACAATCTCAATTAGCGTTGTTCGTGTGCATAAAACCACTTTTGCGCTTGATCTTGTCCTTATGAACCTTATTTGCACTTGTTCTTGTGCTTAGGAACCTCATTTGCCCTTGTTTGAGTGCTTAAGAACCTCAATTGGCGTTGTTCGTGTGCTTAACAACCTCTTTTGCGCTTGATCTTGTGCTTATGAACCTCATTTGCACTTGTTCTTGTGCTTAGGAAGCTCATATGCCCTTGTTTGTGTGCTTAACAACCTCAATTGGCGTTGTTCGTGTGCTTACCCACCTCTTTTGCGCTTGATCTTATGCTTATCAACCTCATTTGCACTTGTTCTTGTGCTTAGGAACCTCATTTGCACTTGTTCTTGCCCTTAGGAACCGCATTCGCCCTTATTTGTGTGCTTAACAACCTCAATTGGCGTTGTTCGTGTGCTTAACAACCTCTTTTGCGCATGATGTTGTGCTTATGAATCTCATTTGCACTTGTTCTTGTGCTTAGGAACCTCATATGCCCTTGTTTGTGTGCTTAACAACCTCAATTGGCGTTGTTCGTGTGCTTAACAACCTCTTTCGCGCTTGATGTTGTGCTTATGACTCTCATTTGCGCTTGTTCTTGTGCTTAGGAACCTCATTTGCCCTTGTTTGAGTGCTTAACAACCTCAATTGGCGTTGTTCGTGTGCTTACCCACCTCTTTTGCGCTTGATCTTATGCTTATCAACCTCATTTGCACTTGTTCTGGTGCTTAGGAACCTCATTTGCACTAATTCTTGTACTTAGGAACCTCATTTGCCCTTGTTTGTGTGCTTAACAACCTCAATTGGCATTGTTCGTGTGCTTAACAACTTCTTTTGTGTTTGATCTTGTGCTTATGAACCTCATTTGCACTTGTTCTTGTGCTTAGGAACCTCATTTGCTCTTTTTTGTGTGCTTAACATTCTCAATTGGCATTGTTTGTGAGCTGAACAACCTCTTTGTGCTTGATCTTGTGCTTATGAACCTCATTTGCACTTGTTCTTGTGCTTGGGAACCTCGTTTGTCCTTGTTTTTATGCTTAACAATCTCAATTAGCGTTGTTCGTGTGCATAAAACCACTTTTGCGCTTGATCTTGTACTTATGAACCTCATTTGCACTTGTTCTTGTGCTTAGGAACCTCATTTGCCCTTGTTTGTGTGCTTAACAACTTCAATTGGCGTTGTTCGTGTGCTTAACAACCTCTTTTACGCTTGATGTTGTGCTTATGAATCTCAGTTGCACTTGTTCTTGTTCTTAGGAACCTCATTTGCCCTTGTTTATGTGCTTAACAACCTCAATTGGCGTTGTTCGTGTGCTTAACAACCTCTTTTGCGCTTGATCTTGTGCTTATGAACCTCATTTGCACTTGTGCTTGTGCTTAGGAACCTCATTTGCACTTGTTCTTGTCCTTAGAAACCGTATTCGCCCTTATTTGTCTGCTTAACAACCTCAATTGGCGTTGTTCGTGTGCTTAACAACCTCTTTTGCGCTTGATCTTGTGCTTAGGAACCTCATTTGCACTTGTTCTCGTGCTTAGGAACCTCATTTTCCCTTGTTTGTGTGCTTAACAACGTCGATTGGCATTGTTCGTGTGCTTAACAACCTATTTTGCGCTTGATCTTGCGTTTATGAACCTCATTTGTACTTGTTCTTGTGCTTAGGAACCTCATTTTGCCCTTGTTTGTGTGCTTAACAACCTCGATTAGCGTTGTTTGTGTGCTTAACAACCTCTTTTGTGTTTGATCTTGTGCTTGTGAACCTCATTTGCACTTGTTCTTGTGCTTAGGAACCTCATTTGCACTTTTTTGTGTTCTTAACATTCTCAATTGGCGTTGTTTGTGGGCTGAACAACCTCTTTGTGCTTGATCTTGTGCTTATGAACCTCATTTGCACTTGTTCTGGTGCTTGGAAACCTCGTTTGCCCTTGTTTTTATGCTTAACAATCTCAATTAGCGTTGTTCGTGTGCATAAAACCACTTTTGCGCTTGATCTTGTACTTATGAACCTCATTTGCACTTGTTCTTGTGCTTAGGAACCTCATTTGCCCTTGTTTGTGTGCTTAACAACTTCAATTGGCGTTGTTCGTGTGCTTAACAACTCTTTTGCGCTTGATGTTGTGCTTATGAATCTCAGTTGCACTTGTTCTTGTTCTTAGGAACCTCATTTGCCCTTGTTTATGTGCTTAACAACCTCAATTGGCGTTGTTCGTGTGCTTAACAACCTCTTTTGCGCTTGATCTTGTGCTTATGAACCTCATTTGCACTTGTGCTTGTGCTTAGGAACCTCATTTGCACTTGTTCTTGTCCTTAGAAACCGTATTCGCCCTTATTTGTCTGCTTAACAACCTCAATTGGCGTTGTTCGTGTGCTTAACAACCTCTTTTGCGCTTGATCTTGTGCTTAGGAACCTCATTTGCACTTGTTCTCGTGCTTAGGAACCTCATTTTCCCTTGTTTGTGTGCTTAACAACGTCGATTGGCATTGTTCGTGTGCTTAACAACCTATTTTGCGCTTGATCTTGCGTTTATGAACCTCATTTGTACTTGTTCTTGTGCTTAGGAACCTCATTTTGCCCTTGTTTGCGTGCTTAACAACCTCGATTAGCGTTGTTTGTGTGCTTAACAATCTCTTTTGTGTTTGATCTTGTGCTTGTGAACCTCATTTGCACCTGTTCTTGTGCTTAGGAACCTCATTTGCACTTTTTTGTGTTCTTAACATTCTCAATTGGCGTTGTTTGTGGGCTGAACAACCTCTTTGTGCTTATGAACCTCATTTGCACTTGTTCTGGTGCTTGGAAACCTCGTTTGCCCTTGTTTTTATGCTTAACAATCTCAATTAGCGTTGTTCGTGTGCATAAAACCACTTTTGCGCTTGATCTTGTACTTATGAACCTCATTTGCACTTGTTCTTGTGCTTAGGAACCTCATTTGCCCTTGTTTGTGTGCTTAACAACTTCAATTGGCGTTGTTCGTGTGCTTAACAACCTCTTTTGCGCTTGATGTTGTGCTTATGAATCTCAGTTGCACTTGTTCTTGTTCTTAGGAACCTCATTTGCCCTTGTTTATGTGCTTAACAACCTCAATTGGCGTTGTTCGTGTGCTTAACAACCTCTTTTGCGCTTGATCTTGTGCTTATGAACCTCATTTGCACTTGTGCTTGTGCTTAGGAACCTCATTTGCACTTGTTCTTGTCCTTAGAAACCGTATTCGCCCTTATTTGTCTGCTTAACAACCTCAATTGGCGTTGTTCGTGTGCTTAACAACCTCTTTTGCGCTTGATCTTGTGCTTAGGAACCTCATTTGCACTTGTTCTCGTGCTTAGGAACCTCATTTTCCCTTGTTTGTGTGCTTAACAACGTCGATTGGCATTGTTCGTGTGCTTAACAACCTATTTTGCGCTTGATCTTGCGTTTATGAACCTCATTTGTACTTGTTCTTGTGCTTAGGAACCTCATTTTGCCCTTGTTTGCGTGCTTAACAACCTCGATTAGCGTTGTTTGTGTGCTTAACAATCTCTTTTGTGTTTGATCTTGTGCTTGTGAACCTCATTTGCACCTGTTCTTGTGCTTAGGAACCTCATTTGCACTTTTTTGTGTTCTTAACATTCTCAATTGGCGTTGTTTGTGGGCTGAACAACCTCTTTGTGCTTATGAACCTCATTTGCACTTGTTCTGGTGCTTGGAAACCTCGTTTGCCCTTGTTTTTATGCTTAACAATCTCAATTAGCGTTGTTCGTGTGCATAAAACCACTTTTGCGCTTGATCTTGTACTTATGAACCTCATTTGCACTTGTTCTTGTGCTTAGGAACCTCATTTGCCCTTGTTTGTGTGCTTAACAACTTCAATTGGCGTTGTTCGTGTGCTTAACAACCTCTTTTGCGCTTGATGTTGTGCTTATGAATCTCAGTTGCACTTGTTCTTGTTCTTAGGAACCTCATTTGCCCTTGTTTATGTGCTTAACAACCTCAATTGGCGTTGTTCGTGTGCTTAACAACCTCTTTTGCGCTTGATCTTGTGCTTATGAACCTCATTTGCACTTGTGCTTGTGCTTAGGAACCTCATTTGCACTTGTTCTTGTCCTTAGAAACCGTATTCGCCCTTATTTGTCTGCTTAACAACCGCAATTGGCGTTGTTCGTGTGCTTAACAACCTCTTTTGCGCTTGATCTTGTGCTTAGGAACCTCATTTGCACTTGTTCTCGTGCTTAGGAACCTCATTTTCCCTTGTTTGTGTGCTTAACAACGTCGATTGGCATTGTTCGTGTGCTTAACAACCTATTTTGCGCTTGATCTTGCGTTTATGAACCTCATTTGTACTTGTTCTTGTGCTTAGGAACCTCATTTTGCCCTTGTTTGTGTGCTTAACAACCTCGATTGGCGTTGTTTGTGTGCTTAACAACCTCTTTTGTGTTTGATCTTGTGCTTGTGAACCTCCTTTGCACTTGTTCTTGTGCTTAGGAACCTCATTTGCACTTTTTTGTGTGCTTAACATTCTCAATTGGCGTTGTTTGTGGGCTGAACAACCTCTTTGTGCTTGATCTTGTGCTTATGAACCTCATTTGCACTTGTTCTGGTGCTTGGAAACCTCGTTTGCCCTTGTTTTTATGCTTAACAATCTCTATTGGCGTTGTTCGTGTGCTTAAAACCACTTTTGCGTGATCTTGTAGGTATGAACCTCATTTGAACTTGTTCTTGTGGTTAGGAACCTCATTTGCACTAATTCTTGTACTTAGGAACCTCATTTGCCCTTGTTTGTGTGCTTAACAACCTCAATTGGCATTGTTCGTGTGCTTAACAACCTCTTTTGTGTTTGATCTTGTGCTTATGAACCTCATTTGCACTTGTTCTTGTGCTTGGGAACCTCATTTGCTCTTTTTTGTGTGCTTAACATTCTCAATTGGCATTGTTTGTGAGCTGAACAACCTCTTTGTGATTGATCTTGAGCTTATGAACCTCATTTGCACTTGTTCTTGTGCTTGGGAACCTCGTTTGCCCTTGTTCTTATGCTTAACAATCTCAATTAGCGTTGTTCGTGTGCATAAAACCACTTTTGCGCTTGATCTTGTCCTTATGAACCTTATTTGCACTTGTTCTTGTGCTTAGGAACCTCATTTGCCCTTGTTTGTGTGCTTAACAACCTCAATTGGCGTTGTTCTTGTGCTTAACAACCTCTTTTGCGCTTGATCTTGTGCTTATGAACCTCATTTGCACTTGTTGTTGTGCTTAGGAAGCTCATATGCCTTTGTTTGTGTGCTTAACAACCTCAATTGGCGTTGTTCGTGTGCTTACCCACCTCTTTTGCGCTTGATCTTGTGCTTATCAACCTCATTTGCACTTGTTCTTGTGCTTAGGAACCTCATTTGCACTAATTCTTGTACTCAGGAACCTCATTTGCCCTTGTTTGTGTGCTTAACAACCTCAATTGGCATTGTTCGTGTGCTTAACAACCTCTTTTGTGTTTGATCTTGTGCTTATGAACCTCATTTGCACTTGTTCTTGTGCTTAGGAACCTCATTTGCTCTTGTTTTTATGCTTAACAATCTCAATTAGCGTTGTTCGTGTGCATAAAACCACTTTTGCGCTGGATCTTGTCCTTATGAACCTCATTTGCACTTGTTCTTGTACTTAGGAACCTCATTTGCCCTTGTTTGTGTGCTTAACAACCTCAATTGGCGTTGTTCGTGTGCTTAACAACCTCTTTTGTGTTTGATCTTGTGCTTATGAACCTCATTTGCACTTGTTCTTGTGCTTAGGATCCTCATTTGCTCTTTTTTGTGTGCTTAACATTCTCAATTGGCATTGTTTGTGAGCTGAACAACCTCTTTGTGCTTGATCTTGTGCTTATGAACCTCATTTGCACTTGTTCTTGTGCTTGAGAACCTCATTTGCTCTTGTTTTTATGCTTAACAATCTCAATTAGCGTTGTTCGTGTGCATAAAACCACTTTTGCGCTTGATCTTGTCCTTATGAACCTTATTTGCACTTGTTCTTGTGCTTAGGAACCTCATTTGCCCTTGTTTGAGTGCTTAAGAACCTCAATTGGCGTTGTTCGTGTGCTTAACAACCTCTTTTGCGCTTGATCTTGTGCTTATGAACCTCATTTGCACTTGTTCTTGTGCTTAGGAAGCTCATATGCCCTTGTTTGTGTGCTTAACAACCTCAATTGGCGTTGTTCGTGTGCTTACCCACCTCTTTTGCGCTTGATCTTATGCTTATCAACCTCATTTGCACTTGTTCTTGTGCTTAGGAACCTCATTTGCACTTGTTCTTGCCCTTAGGAACCGCATTCGCCCTTATTTGTGTGCTTAACAACCTCAATTGGCGTTGTTCGTGTGCTTAACAACCTCTTTTGCGCATGATGTTGTGCTTATGAATCTCATTTGCACTTGTTCTTGTGCTTAGGAACCTCATATGCCCTTGTTTGTGTGCTTAACAACCTCAATTGGCGTTGTTCGTGTGCTTAACAACCTCTTTCGCGCTTGATGTTGTGCTTATGACTCTCATTTGCGCTTGTTCTTGTGCTTAGGAACCTCATTTGCCCTTGTTTGAGTGCTTAACAACCTCAATTGGCGTTGTTCGTGTGCTTACCCACCTCTTTTGCACTTGATCTTATGCTTATCAACCTCATTTGCACTTGTTCTGGTGCTTAGGAACCTCATTTGCACTAATTCTTGTACTTAGGAACCTCATTTGCCCTTGTTTGTGTGCTTAACAACCTCAATTGGCATTGTTCGTGTGCTTAACAACTTCTTTTGTATTTGATCTTGTGCTTATGAACCTCATTTGCACTTGTTCTTGTGCTTAGGAACCTCATTTGCTCTTTTTTGTGTGCTTAACATTCTCAATTGGCATTGTTTGTGAGCTGAACAACCTCTTTGTGCTTGATCTTGTGCTTATGAACCTCATTTGCACTTGTTCTTGTGCTTGGGAACCTTGTTTGTCCTTGTTTTTATGCTTAACAATCTCAATTAGCGTTGTTCGTGTGCATAAAACCACTTTTGCGCTTGATCTTGTACTTATGAACCTCATTTGCACTTGTTCTTGTGCTTAGGAACCTCATTTGCCCTTGTTTGTGTGCTTAACAACTTCAATTGGCGTTGTTCGTGTGCTTAACAACCTCTTTTACGCTTGATGTTGTGCTTATGAATCTCAGTTGCACTTGTTCTTGTTCTTAGGAACCTCATTTGCCCTTGTTTATGTGCTTAACAACCTCAATTGGCGTTGTTCGTGTGCTTAACAACCTCTTTTGCGCTTGATCTTGTGCTTATGAACCTCATTTGCACTTGTGCTTGTGCTTAGGAACCTCATTTGCACTTGTTCTTGTCCTTAGAAACCGTATTCGCCCTTATTTGTCTGCTTAACAACCTCAATTGGCGTTGTTCGTGTGCTTAACAACCTCTTTTGCGCTTGATCTTGTGCTTAGGAACCTCATTTGCACTTGTTCTCGTGCTTAGGAACCTCATTTTCCCTTGTTTGTGTGCTTAACAACGTCGATTGGCATTGTTCGTGTGCTTAACAACCTATTTTGCGCTTGATCTTGCGTTTATGAACCTCATTTGTACTTGTTCTTGTGCTTAGGAACCTCATTTTGCCCTTGTTTGTGTGCTTAACAACCTCGATTAGCGTTGTTTGTGTGCTTAACAACCTCTTTTGTGTTTGATCTTGTGCTTGTGAACCTCATTTGCACTTGTTCTTGTGCTTAGGAACCTCATTTGCACTTTTTTGTGTTCTTAACATTCTCAATTGGCGTTGTTTGTGGGCTGAACAACCTCTTTGTGCTTGATCTTGTGCTTATGAACCTCATTTGCACTTGTTCTGGTGCTTGGAAACCTCGTTTGCCCTTGTTTTTATGCTTAACAATCTCAATTAGCGTTGTTCGTGTGCATAAAACCACTTTTGCGCTTGATCTTGTACTTATGAACCTCATTTGCACTTGTTCTTGTGCTTAGGAACCTCATTTGCCCTTGTTTGTGTGCTTAACAACTTCAATTGGCGTTGTTCGTGTGCTTAACAACCTCTTTTGCGCTTGATGTTGTGCTTATGAATCTCAGTTGCACTTGTTCTTGTTCTTAGGAACCTCATTTGCCCTTGTTTATGTGCTTAACAACCTCAATTGGCGTTGTTCGTGTGCTTAACAACCACTTTTGCGCTTGATCTTGTGCTTATGAACCTCATTTGCACATGTGCTTGTGCTTAGGAACCTCATTTGCACTTGTTCTTGTCCTTAGAAACCGTATTCGCCCTTATTTGTCTGCTTAACAACCTCAATTGGCGTTGTTCGTGTGCTTAACAACCTCTTTTGCGCTTGATCTTGTGCTTAGGAACCTCATTTGCACTTGTTCTCGTGCTTAGGAACCTCATTTTCCCTTGTTTGTGTGCTTAACAACGTCGATTGGCATTGTTCGTGTGCTTAACAACCTATTTTGCGCTTGATCTTGCGTTTATGAACCTCATTTGTACTTGTTCTTGTGCTTAGGAACCTCATTTTGCCCTTGTTTGTGTGCTTAACAACCTCGATTGGCGTTGTTTGTGTGCTTAACAACCTCTTTTGTGTTTGATCTTGTGCTTGTGAACCTCATTTGCACTTGTTCTTGTGCTTAGGAATCTCATTTGCACTTTTTTGTGTTCTTAACATTCTCAATTGGCGTTGTTTGTGGGCTGAACAACCTCTTTGTGCTTATGAACCTCATTTGCACTTGTTCTGGTGCTTGGAAACCTCGTTTGCCCTTGTTTTTATGCTTAACAATCTCAATTAGCGTTGTTCGTGTGCATAAAACCACTTTTGCGCTTGATCTTGTACTTATGAACCTCATTTGCACTTGTTCTTGTGCTTAGGAACCTCATTTGCCCTTGTTTGTGTGCTTAACAACTTCAATTGGCGTTGTTCGTGTGCTTAACAACCTCTTTTGCGCTTGATGTTGTGCTTATGAATCTCAGTTGCACTTGTTCTTGTTCTTAGGAACCTCATTTGCCCTTGTTTATGTGCTTAACAACCTCAATTGGCGTTGTTCGTGTGCTTAACAACCTCTTTTGCGCTTGATCTTGTGCTTATGAACCTCATTTGCACTTGTGCTTGTGCTTAGGAACCTCATTTGCACTTGTTCTTGTCCTTAGAAACCGTATTCGCCCTTATTTGTCTGCTTAACAACCTCAATTGGCGTTGTTCGTGTGCTTAACAACCTCTTTTGCGCTTGATCTTGTGCTTAGGAACCTCATTTGCACTTGTTCTCGTGCTTAGGAACCTCATTTTCCCTTGTTTGTGTGCTTAACAACGTCGATTGGCATTGTTCGTGTGCTTAACAACCTATTTTGCGCTTGATCTTGCGTTTATGAACCTCATTTGTACTTGTTCTTGTGCTTAGGAACCTCATTTTGCCCTTGTTTGTGTGCTTAACAACCTCGATTGGCGTTGTTTGTGTGCTTAACAACCTCTTTTGTGTTTGATCTTGTGCTTGTGAACCTCATTTGCACTTGTTCTTGTGCTTAGGAACCTCATTTGCACTTTTTTGTGTGCTTAACATTCTCAATTGGCGTTGTTTGTGGGCTGAACAACCTCTTTGTGCTTGATCTTGTGCTTATGAACCTCATTTGCACTTGTTCTGGTGCTTGGAAACCTCGTTTGCCCTTGTTTTTAAGCTTAACAATCTCTATTGGCGTTGTTCGTGTGCTTAAAACCACTTTTGCGTGATCTTGTAGGTATGAACCTCATTTGAACTTGTTCTTGTGGTTAGGAACCTCATTTGCACTAATTCTTGTACTTAGGAACCTCATTTGCCCTTGTTTGTGTGCTTAACAACCTCAATTGGCATTGTTCGTGTGCTTAACAACCTCTTTTGTGTTTGATCTTGTGCTTATGAACCTCATTTGCACTTGTTCTTGTGCTTGGGAACCTCATTTGCTCTTTTTTGTGTGCTTAACATTCTCTATTGGCATTGTTTGTGAGCTGAACAACCTCTTTGTGATTGATCTTGAGCTTATGAACCTCATTTGCACTTGTTCTTGTGCTTGGGAACCTCGTTTGCCCTTGTTCTTATGCTTAACAATCTCAATTAGCGTTGTTCGTGTGCATAAAACCACTTTTGCGCTTGATCTTGTCCTTATGAACCTTATTTGCACTTGTTCTTGTGCTTAGGAACCTCATTTGCCCTTGTTTGTGTGCTTAACAACCTCAATTGGCGTTGTTCTTGTGCTTAACAACCTCTTTTGCGCTTGATCTTGTGCTTATGAACCTCATTTGCACTTGTTGTTGTGCTTAGGAAGCTCATATGCCTTTGTTTGTGTGCTTAACAACCTCAATTGGCGTTGTTCGTGTGCTTACCCACCTCTTTTGCGCTTGATCTTGTGCTTATCAACCTCATTTGCACTTGTTCTTGTGCTTAGGAACCTCATTTGCACTAATTCTTGTACTCAGGAACCTCATTTGCCCTTGTTTGTGTGCTTAACAACCTCAATTGGCATTGTTCGTGTGCTTAACAACCTCTTTTGTGTTTGATCTTGTGCTTATGAACCTCATTTGCACTTGTTCTTGTGCTTAGGAACCTCATTTGCTCTTGTTTTTATGCTTAACAATCTCAATTAGCGTTGTTCGTGTGCATAAAACCACTTTTGCGCTGGATCTTGTCCTTATGAACCTCATTTGCACTTGTTCTTGTACTTAGGAACCTCATTTGCCCTTGTTTGTGTGCTTAACAACCTCAATTGGCGTTGTTCGTGTGCTTAACAACCTCTTTTGTGTTTGATCTTGTGCTTATGAACCTCATTTGCACTTGTTCTTGTGCTTAGGATCCTCATTTGCTCTTTTTTGTGTGCTTAACATTCTCAATTGGCATTGTTTGTGAGCTGAACAACCTCTTTGTGCTTGATCTTGTGCTTATGAACCTCATTTGCACTTGTTCTTGTGCTTGGGAACCTCATTTGCTCTTGTTTTTATGCTTAACAATCTCAATTAGCGTTGTTCGTGTGCATAAAACCACTTTTGCGCTTGATCTTGTCCTTATGAACCTTATTTGCACTTGTTCTTGTGCTTAGGAACCTCATTTGCCCTTGTTTGAGTACTTAAGAACCTCAATTGGCGTTGTTCGTGTGCTTAACAACCTCTTTTGCGCTTGATCTTGTGCTTATGAACCTCATTTGCACTTGTTCTTGTGCTTAGGAAGCTCATATGCCCTTGTTTGTGTGCTTAACAACCTCAATTGGCGTTGTTCGTGTGCTTACCCACCTCTTTTGCGCTTGATCTTATGCTTATCAACCTCATTTGCACTTGTTCTAGTGCTTAGGAACCTCATTTGCACTTGTTCTTGCCCTTAGGAACCGCATTCGCCCTTATTTGTGTGCTTAACAACCTCAATTGGCGTTGTTCGTGTGCTTAACAACCTCTTTTGCGCATGATGTTGTGCTTATGAATCTCATTTGCACTTGTTCTTGTGCTTAGGAACCTCATATGCCCTTGTTTGTGTGCTTAACAACCTCAATTGGCGTTGTTCGTGTGCTTAACAACCTCTTTCGCGCTTGATGTTGTGCTTATGACTCTCATTTGCACTTGTTCTTGTGCTTAGGAACCTCATTTGCCCTTTTTTGAGTGCTTAACAACCTCAATTGGCGTTGTTCGTGTGCTTACCCACCCCTTTTGCGCTTGATCTTATGCTTATCAACCTCATTTGCACTTGTTCTTGTGCTTAGGAACCTCATTTGCACTAATTCTTGTACTTAGGAACCTCATTTGCCCTTGTTTGTGTGCTTAACAACCTCAATTGGCATTGTTCGTGTGCTTAACAACTTCTTTTGTGTTTGATCTTGTGCTTATGAACCTCATTTGCACTTGTTCTTGTGCTTAGGAACCTCATTTGCTCTTTTTTGTGTGCTTAACATTCTCAATTGGCATTGTTTGTGAGCTGAACAACCTCTTTGTGCTTGATCTTGTGCTTATGAACCTCATTTGCACTTGTTCTTGTGCTTGGGAACCTCGTTTGTCCTTGTTTTTATGCTTAACAATCTCAATTAGCGTTGTTCGTGTGCATAAAACCACTTTTGCGCTTGATCTTGTACTTATGAACCTCATTTGCACTTGTTCTTGTGCTTAGGAACCTCATTTGCCCTTGTTCGTGTGCTTAACAACCTCTTTTGCGCTTGATGTTGTGCTTATGAATCTCAGTTGCACTTGTTCTTGTTCTTAGGAACCTCATTTGCCCTTGTTTATGTGCTTAACAACCTCAATTGGCGTTGTTCGTGTGCTTAACAACCTCTTTTGCGCTTGATCTTGTGCTTATGAACCTCATTTGCACTTGTGCTTGTGCTTAGGAACCTCATTTGCACTTGTTCTTGTCCTTGGAAACCGTATTCGCCCTTATTTGTCTGCTTAACAACCTCAATTGGCGTTGTTCGTGTGCTTAACAACCTCTTTTGCGCTTGATCTTGTGCTTAGGAACCTCATTTGCACTTGTTCTCGTGCTTAGGAACCTCATTTTCCCTTGTTTGTGTGCTTAACAACGTCGATTGGCATTGTTCGTGTGCTTAACAACCTATTTTGCGCTTGATCTTGCGTTTATGAACCTCATTTGTACTTGTTCTTGTGCTTAGGAACCTCATTTTGCCCTTGTTTGCGTGCTTAACAACCTCGATTAGCGTTGTTTGTGTGCTTAACAACCTCTTTTGTGTTTGATCTTGTGCTTGTGAACCTCATTTGCACTTGTTCTTGTGCTTAGGAACCTCATTTGCACTTTTTTGTGTTCTTAACATTCTCAATTGGCGTTGTTTGTGGGCTGAACAACCTCTTTGTGCTTGATCTTGTGCTTATGAACCTCATTTGCACTTGTTCTGGTGCTTGGAAACCTCGTTTGCCCTTGTTTTTATGCTTAACAATCTCAATTAGCGTTGTTCGTGTGCATAAAACCACTTTTGCGCTTGATCTTGTACTTATGAACCTCATTTGCACTTGTTCTTGTGCTTAGGAACCTCATTTGCCCTTGTTTGTGTGCATAACAACTTCAATTGGCGTTGTTCGTGTGCTTAACAACCTCTTTTGCGCTTGATGTTGTGCTTATGAATCTCAGTTGCACTTGTTCTTGTTCTTAGGAACCTCATTTGCCCTTGTTTATGTGCTTAACAACCTCAATTGGCGTTGTTCGTGTGCTTAACAACCTCTTTTGCGCTTGATCTTGTGCTTATGAACCTCATTTGCCCTTGTGCTTGTGCTTAGGAACCTCATTTGCACTTGTTCTTGTCCTTAGAAACCGTATTCGCCCTTATTTGTCTGCTTAACAACCTCAATTGGCGTTGTTCGTGTGCTTAACAACCTCTTTTGCGCTTGATCTTGTGCTTAGGAACCTCATTTGCACTTGTTCTCGTGCTTAGGAACCTCATTTTCCCTTGTTTGTGTGCTTAACAACGTCGATTGGCATTGTTCGTGTTCTTAACAACCTATTTTGCGCTTGATCTTGCGTTTATGAACCTCATTTGTACTTGTTCTTGTGCTTAGGAACCTCATTTTGCCCTTGTTTGTGTGCTTAACAACCTCGATTGGCGTTGTTTGTGTGCTTAACAACCTCTTTTGTGTTTGATCTTGTGCTTGTGAACCTCATTTGCACTTGTTCTTGTGCTTAGGAACCTCATTTGCACTTTTTTGTGTGCTTAACATTCTCAATTGGCGTTGTTTGTGGGCTGAACAACCTCTTTGTGCTTGATCTTGTGCTTATGAACCTCATTTGCACTTGTTCTGGTGCTTGGAAACCTCGTTTGCCCTTGTTTTTATGCTTAACAATCTCAATTAGCGTTGTTCGTGTGCATAAAACCACTTTTGCGCTTGATCTTGTACTTATGAACCTCATTTGAACTTGTTCTTGTGGTTAGGAACCTCATTTGCACTAATTCTTGTACTTAGGAACCTCATTTGCCCTTGTTTGTGTGCTTAACAACCTCAATTGGCATTGTTCGTGTGCTTAACAACCTCTTTTGTGTTTGATCTTGTGCTTATGAACCTCATTTGCACTTGTTCTTGTGCTTGGGAACCTCATTTGCTCTTTTTTGTGTGCTTAACATTCTCAATTGGCATTGTTTGTGAGCTGAACAACCTCTTTGTGCTTGATCTTGAGCTTATGAACCTCATTTGCACTTGTTCTTGTGCTTGGGAACCTCGTTTGCCCTTGTTCTTATGCTTAACAATCTCAATTAGCGTTGTTCGTGTGCATAAAACCACTTTTGCGCTTGATCTTGTCCTTATGAACCTTATTTGCACTTGTTCTTGTGCTTAGGAACCTCATTTGCCCTTGTTTGTGTGCTTAACAACCTCAATTGGCGTTGTTCGTGTGCTTAACAACCTCTTTTGCGCTTGATCTTGTGCTTATGAACCTCATTTGCACTTGTTGTTGTGCTTAGGAAGCTCATATGCCTTTGTTTGTGTGCTTAACAACCTCAATTGGCGTTGTTCGTGTGCTTACCCACCTCTTTTGCGCTTGATCTTGTGCTTATCAACCTCATTTGCACTTGTTCTTGTGCTTAGGAACCTCATTTGCACTAATTCTTGTACTTAGGAACCTCATTTGCCCTTCTTTGTGTGCTTAACAACCTCAATTGGCATTGTTCGTGTGCTTAACAACCTCTTTTGTGTTTGATCTTGTGCTTATGAACCTCATTTGCACTTGTTCTTGTGCTTAGGAACCTCATTTGCTCTTGTTTTTATGCTTAACAATCTCAATTAGCGTTGTTCGTGTGCATAAAACCACTTTTGCGCTGGATCTTGTCCTTATGAACCTCATTTGCACTTGTTCTTGTACTTAGGAACCTCATTTGCCCTTGTTTGTGTGCTTAACAACCTCAATTGGCGTTGTTCGTGTGCTTAACAACCTCTTTTGTGTTTGATCTTGTGCTTATGAACCTCATTTGCACTTGTTCTTGTGCTTAGGATCCTCATTTGCTCTTTTTTGTGTGCTTAACATTCTCAATTGGCATTGTTTCTGAGCTGAACAACCTCTTTGTGCTTGATCTTGTGCTTATGAACCTCATTTGCACTTGTTCTTGTGCTTGGGAACCTCATTTGCTCTTGTTTTTATGCTTAACAATCTCAATTAGCGTTGTTCGTGTGCATAAAACCACTTTTGCGCTTGATCTTGTCCTTATGAACCTTATTTGAACTTGTTTTTGTGCTTAGGAAATTCATTTGCCCTTGTTTGTGTGCTTAAGAACCTCAATTGGCGTTGTTCGTGTGCTTAACAACCTCTTTTGCGCTTGATCTTGTGCTTATGAACCTCATTTGCACTTGTTCTTGTGCTTAGGAAGCTCATATGCCCTTGTTTGTGTGCTTAACAACCTCAATTGGCGTTGTTCGTGTGCTTACCCACCTCTTTTGCGCTTGATCTTATGCTTATCAACCTCATTTGCACTTGTTCTTGTGCTTAGGAACCTCATTTGCACTTGTTCTTGCCCTTAGGAACCGCATTCGCCCTTATTTGTGTGCTTAACAACCTCAATTGGCGTTGTTCGTGTGCTTAACAACCTCTTTTGCGCATGATGTTGTGCTTATGAATCTCATTTGCACTTGTTCTTGTGCTTAGGAACCTCATATGCCCTTGTTTGTGTGCTTAACAACCTCAATTGGCGTTGTTCGTGTGCTTAACAACCTCTTTCGCGCTTGATGTTGTGCTTATGACTCTCATTTGCACTTGTTCTTGTGCTTAGGAACCTCATTTGCCCTTGTTTGAGTGCTTAACAACCTCAATTGGCGTTGTTCGTGTGCTTACCCACCTCTTTTGCGCTTGATCTTATGCTTATCAACCTCATTTGCACTTGTTCTTGTGCTTAGGAACCTCATTTGCACTAATTCTTGTACTTAGGAACCTCATTTGCCCTTGTTTGTGTGCTTAACAACCTCAATTGGCATTGTTCGTGTGCTTAACAACTTCTTTTGTGTTTGATCTTGTGCTTATGAACCTCATTTGCACTTGTTCTTGTGCTAAGGAACCTCATTTGCTCTTTTTTGTGTGCTTAACATTCTCAATTGGCATTGTTTGTGAGCTGAACAACCTCTTTGTGCTTGATCTTGTGCTTACGAACCTCATTTGCACTTGTTCTTGTGCTTGGGAACCTCGTTTGTCCTTGTTTTTATGCTTAACAATCTCAATTAGCGTTGTTCGTGTGCATAAAACCACTTTTGCGCTTGATCTTGTACTTATGAACCTCATTTGCACTTGTTCTTGTGCTTAGGAACCTCATTTGCCCTTGTTTGTGTGCTTAACAACTTCAATTGGCGTTGTTCGTGTGCTTAACAACCTCTTTTGCGCTTGATCTTGTGCTTATGAACCTCATTTGCACTTGTGCTTGTGCTTAGGAACCTCATTTGCACTTGTTCTTGTCCTTAGAAACCGTATTCGCCCTTATTTGTCTGCTTAACAACCTCAATTGGCGTTGTTCGTGTGCTTAACAATCTCTTTTGCGCTTGATCTTGTGCTTAGGAACCTCATTTGCACTTGTTCTCGTGCTTAGGAACCTCATTTTCCCTTGTTTGTGTGCTTAACAACGTCGATTGGCATTGTTCGTGTGCTTAACAACCTATTTTGCGCTTGATCTTGCGTTTATGAACCTCATTTGTACTTGTTCTTGTGCTTAGGAACCTCATTTTGCCCTTGTTTGTGTGCTTAACAACCTCGATTAGCGTTGTTTGTGTGCTTAACAACCTCTTTTGTGTTTGATCTTGTGCTTGTGAACCTCATTTGCACTTGTTCTTGTGCTTAGGAACCTCATTTGCACTTTTTTGTGTTCTTAACATTCTCAATTGGCGTTGTTTGTGGGCTGAACAACCTCTTTGTGCTTGATCTTGTGCTTATGAACCTCATTTGCACTTGTTCTTGTGCTTGGGAACCTCGTTTGCCCTTGTTTTTATGCTTAACAATCTCAATAAGCGTTGTTCGTGTGCATAAAACCACTTTTGCGCTTGATCTTGTCCTTATGAACCTTATTTGCACTTGTTCTTGTGCTTAGGAACCTCATTTGCCCTTGTTTGTGTGCTTAAGAACCTCAATTGGCGTTGTTCGTGTGCTTAACAACCTCTTTTGCGCTTGATCTTGTGCTTATGAACCTCATTTGCACTTGTTCTTGTGCTTAGGAAGCTCATATGCCCTTGTTTGTGTGCTTAACAACCTCAATTGGCGTTGTTCGTGTGCTTACCCACCTCTTTTGCGCTTGATCTTATGCTTATCAACCTCATTTGCACTTGTTCTTGTGCTTAGGAACCTCATTTGCACTTGTTCTTGCCCTTAGGAACCGCATTCGTCCTTATTTGTGTGCTTAACAACCTCAATTGGCGTTGTTCGTGTGCTTAACAACCTCTTTTGCGCATGATGTTGTGCTTATGAATCTCATTTGCACTTGTTCTTGTGCTTAGGAACCTCATATGCCCTTGTTTGTGTGCTTAACAACCTCAATTGGCGTTGTTCGTGTGCTTAACAACCTCTTTCGCGCTTGATGTTGTGCTTATGACTCTCATTTGCACTTGTTCTTGTGCTTAGGAACCTCATTTGCCCTTGTTTGAGTGCTTAACAACCTCAATTGGCGTTGTTCGTGTGCTTACCCACCTCTTTTGCGCTTGATCTTATGCTTATCAACCTCATTTGCACTTGTTCTTGTGCTTAGGAACCTCATTTGCACTAATTCTTGTACTTAGGAACCTCATTTGCCCTTGTTTGTGTGCTTAACAACCTCAATTGGCATTGTTCGTGTGCTTAACAACTTCTTTTGTGTTTGATCTTGTGCTTATGAACCTCATTTGCACTTGTTCTTGTGCTTAGGAACCTCATTTGCTCTTTTTTGTGTGCTTAACATTCTCAATTGGCATTGTTTGTGAGCTGAACAACCTCTTTGTGCTTGATCTTGTGCTTATGAACCTCATTTGCACTTGTTCTTGTGCTTGGGAACCTCGTTTGTCCTTGTTTTTATGCTTAACAATCTCAATTAGCGTTGTTCGTGTGCATAAAACCACTTTTGCGCTTGATCTTGTACTTATGAACCTCATTTGCACTTGTTCTTGTGCTTAGGAACCTCATTTGCCCTTGTTCGTGTGCTTAACAACCTCTTTTGCGCTTGATGTTGTGCTTATGAATCTCAGTTGCACTTGTTCTTGTTCTTAGGAACCTCATTTGCCCTTGTTTATGTGCTTAACAACCTCAATTGGCGTTGTTCGTGTGCTTAACAACCTCTTTTGCGCTTGATCTTGTGCTTATGAACCTCATTTGCACTTGTGCTTGTGCTTAGGAACCTCATTTGCACTTGTTCTTGTCCTTGGAAACCGTATTCGCCCTTATTTGTCTGCTTAACAACCTCAATTGGCGTTGTTCGTGTGCTTAACAACCTCTTTTGCGCTTGATCTTGTGCTTAGGAACCTCATTTGCACTTGTTCTCGTGCTTAGGAACCTCATTTTCCCTTGTTTGTGTGCTTAACAACGTCGATTGGCATTGTTCGTGTGCTTAACAACCTATTTTGCGCTTGATCTTGCGTTTATGAACCTCATTTGTACTTGTTCTTGTGCTTAGGAACCTCATTTTGCCCTTGTTTGCGTGCTTAACAACCTCGATTAGCGTTGTTTGTGTGCTTAACAACCTCTTTTGTGTTTGATCTTGTGCTTGTGAACCTCATTTGCACTTGTTCTTGTGCTTAGGAACCTCATTTGCACTTTTTTGTGTTCTTAACATTCTCAATTGGCGTTGTTTGTGGGCTGAACAACCTCTTTGTGCTTGATCTTGTGCTTATGAACCTCATTTGCACTTGTTCTGGTGCTTGGAAACCTCGTTTGCCCTTGTTTTTATGCTTAACAATCTCAATTAGCGTTGTTCGTGTGCATAAAACCACTTTTGCGCTTGATCTTGTACTTATGAACCTCATTTGCACTTGTTCTTGTGCTTAGGAACCTCATTTGCCCTTGTTTGTGTGCATAACAACTTTTATTGGCGTTGTTCGTGTGCTTAACAACCTCTTTTGCGCTTGATGTTGTGCTTATGAATCTCAGTTGCACTTGTTCTTGTTCTTAGGAACCTCATTTGCCCTTGTTTATGTGCTTAACAACCTCAATTGGCGTTGTTCGTGTGCTTAACAACCTCTTTTGCGCTTGATCTTGTGCTTATGAACCTCATTTGCACTTGTGCTTGTGCTTAGGAACCTCATTTGCACTTGTTCTTGTCCTTAGAAACCGTATTCGCCCTTATTTGTCTGCTTAACAACCTCAATTGGCGTTGTTCGTGTGCTTAACAACCTCTTTTGCGCTTGATCTTGTGCTTAGGAACCTCATTTGCACTTGTTCTCGTGCTTAGGAACCTCATTTTCCCTTGTTTGTGTGCTTAACAACGTCGATTGGCATTGTTCGTGTTCTTAACAACCTATTTTGCGCTTGATCTTGCGTTTATGAACCTCATTTGTACTTGTTCTTGTGCTTAGGAACCTCATTTTGCCCTTGTTTGTGTGCTTAACAACCTCGATTGGCGTTGTTTGTGTGCTTAACAACCTCTTTTGTGTTTGATCTTGTGCTTGTGAACCTCATTTGCACTTGTTCTTGTGCTTAGGAACCTCATTTGCACTTTTTTGTGTGCTTAACATTCTCAATTGGCGTTGTTTCTGGGCTGAACAACCTCTTTGTGCTTGATCTTGTGCTTATGAACCTCATTTGCACTTGTTCTGGTGCTTGGAAACCTCGTTTGCCCTTGTTTTTATGCTTAACAATCTCTATTTGCGTTGTTCGTGTGCTTAAAACCACTTTTGCGTGATCTTTTACGTATGAACCTCATTTGAACTTGTTCTTGTGGTTAGGAACCTCATTTGCACTAATTCTTGTACTTAGGAACCTCATTTGCCCTTGTTTGTGTGCTTAACAACCTCGATTGGCATTGTTCGTGTGCTTAACAACCTCTTTTGTGTTTGATCTTGTGCTTATGAACCTCATTTGCACTTGTTCTTGTGCTTGGGAACCTCATTTGCTCTTTTTTGTGTGCTTAACATTCTCAATTGGCATTGTTTGTGAGCTGAACAACCTCTTTGTGCTTGATCTTGAGCTTATGAACCTCATTTGCACTTGTTCTTGTGCTTGGGAACCTCGTTTGCCCTTGTTCTTATGCTTAACAATCTCAATTAGCGTTGTTCGTGTGCATAAAACCACTTTTGCGCTTGATCTTGTCCTTATGAACCTTATTTGCACTTGTTCTTGTGCTTAGGAACCTCATTTGCCCTTGTTTGTGTGCTTAACAACCTCAATTGGCGTTGTTCGTGTGCTTAACAACCTCTTTTGCGCTTGATCTTGTGCTTATGAACCTCATTTGCACTTGTTGTTGTGCTTAGGAAGCTCATATGCCTTTGTTTGTGTGCTTAACAACCTCAATTGGCGTTGTTCGTGTGCTTACCCACCTCTTTTGCGCTTGATCTTGTGCTTATCAACCTCATTTGCACTTGTTCTTGTGCTTAGGAACCTCATTTGCACTAATTCTTGTACTTAGGAACCTCATTTGCCCTTGTTTGTGTGCTTAACAACCTCAATTGGCATTGTTCGTGTGCTTAACAACCTCTTTTGTTTTTGATCTTGTGCTTATGAACCTCATTTGCACTTGTTCTTGTGCTTAGGAACCTCATTTGCTCTTGTTTTTATGCTTAACAATCTCAATTAGCGTTGTTCGTGTGCATAAAACCACTTTTGCGCTGGATCTTGTCCTTATGAACCTCATTTGCACTTGTTCTTGTACTTAGGAACCTCATTTGCCCTTGTTTGTGTGCTTAACAACCTCAATTGGCGTTGTTCGTGTGCTTAACAACCTCTTTTGTGTTTGATCTTGTGCTTATGAACCTCATTTGCACTTGTTCTTGTGCTTAGGATCCTCATTTGCTCTTTTTTGTGTGCTTAACATTCTCAATTGGCATTGTTTGTGAGCTGAACAACCTCTTTGTGCTTGATCTTGTGCTTATGAACCTCATTTGCACTTGTTCTTGTGCTTGGGAACCTCATTTGCTCTTGTTTTTATGCTTAACAATCTCAATTAGCGTTGTTCGTGTGCATAAAACCACTTTTGCGCTTGATCTTGTCCTTATGAACCTTATTTGAACTTGTTCTTGTGCTTAGGAAATTCATTTGCCCTTGTTTGTGTGCTTAAGAACCTCAATTGGCGTTGTTCGTGTGCTTAACAACCTCTTTTGCGCTTGATCTTGTGCTTATGAACCTCATTTGCACTTGTTCTTGTGCTTAGGAAGCTCATATGCCCTTGTTTGTGTGCTTAACAACCTCAATTGGCGTTGTTCGTGTGCTTACCCACCTCTTTTGCGCTTGATCTTATGCTTATCAACCTCATTTGCACTTGTTCTTGTGCTTAGGAACCTCATTTGCACTTGTTCTTGCCCTTAGGAACCGCATTCGCCCTTATTTGTGTGCTTAACAACCTCAATTGGCGTTGTTCGTGTGCTTAACAACCTCTTTTGCGCATGATGTTGTGCTTATGAATCTCATTTGCACTTGTTCTTGTGCTTAGGAACCTCATATGCCCTTGTTTGTGTGCTTAACAACCTCAATTGGCGTTGTTCGTGTGCTTAACAACCTCTTTCGCGCTTGATGTTGTGCTTATGACTCTCATTTGCACTTGTTCTTGTGCTTAGGAACCTCATTTGCCCTTGTTTGAGTGCTTAACAACCTCAATTGGCGTTGTTCGTGTGCTTACCCACCTCTTTTGCGCTTGATCTTATGCTTATCAACCTCATTTGCACTTGTTCTTGTGCTTAGGAACCTCATTTGCACTAATTCTTGTACTTAGGAACCTCATTTGCCCTTGTTTGTGTGCTTAACAACCTCAATTGGCGTTGTTCGTGTTCTTAACAACCTCTTTTGCGCTTGATGTTGTGCTTATGAATCTCAGTTGCACTTGTTCTTGTTCTTAGGAACCTCATTTGCCCTTGTTTGTGTGCTTAACAACCTCAATTGGCGTTGTTCGTGTGCTTAACAACCTCTTTTGCGCTTGATCTTGTGCTTATGAACCTCATTTGCACTTGTGCTTGTGCTTAGGAACCTCATTTGCACTTGTTTGTGTGCTTAACAACGTCGATTGGCATTGTTCGTGTGCTTAACAACCTATTTTGCGCTTGATCTTGCGTTTATGAACCTCATTTGTACTTGTTCTTGTGCTTAGGAACCTCATTTGCCCTTGTTTGAGTGCTTAACAACCTCAATTGGCGTTGTTCGTGTGCTTAACAACCTCTTTTGTGTTTGATCTTGTGCTTGTGAACCTCATTTGCCCTTGTTCGTGTGCTTAACAACCTCTTTTGCGCTTGATGTTGTGCTTATGAATCTCAGTTGCACTTGTTCTTGTTCTTAGGAACCTCATTCGCCCTTCTTTGTCTGCTTAACAACCTCAATTGGCGTTGTTCGTGTGCTTAACAACCTCTTTTGCGCTTGATCTTGTGCTTAGGAACCTCATTTGCACTTGTTCTCGTGCTTAGGAACCTCATTTTCCCTTGTTTGTGTGCTTAACAACGTCGATTGGCATTGTTCGTGTGCTTAACAACCTATTTTGCGCTTGATCTTGCGTTTATGAACCTCATTTGTACTTGTTCTTGTGCTTAGGAACCTCATTTTGCCCTTGTTTGTGTGCTTAACAACCTCGATTAGCGTTGTTTGTGTGCTTAACAACCTCTTTTGTGTTTGATCTTGTGCTTGTGAACCTCATTTGCACTTGTTCTTGTGCTTAGGAACCTCATTTGCACTTTTTTGTGTTCTTAACATTCTCAATTGGCGTTGTTTGTGGGCTGAACAACCTCTTTGTGCTTGATCTTGTGCTTATGAACCTCATTTGCACTTGTTCTTGTGCTTGGGAACCTCGTTTGCCCTTGTTTTTATGCTTAACAATCTCAATAAGCGTTGTTCGTGTGCATAAAACCACTTTTGCGCTTGATCTTGTCCTTATGAACCTTATTTGCACTTGTTCTTGTGCTTAGGAACCTCATTTGCCCTTGTTTGTGTGCTTAAGAACCTCAATTGGCGTTGTTCGTGTGCTTAACAACCTCTTTTGCGCTTGATCTTGTGCTTATGAACCTCATTTGCACTTGTTCTTGTGCTTAGGAAGCTCATATGCCCTTGTTTGTGTGCTTAACAACCTCAATTGGCGTTGTTCGTGTGCTTACCCACCTCTTTTGCGCTTGATCTTATGCTTATCAACCTCATTTGCACTTGTTCTTGTGCTTAGGAACCTCATTTGCACTTGTTCTTGCCCTTAGGAACCGCATTCGCCCTTATTTGTGTGCTTAACAACCTCAATTGGCGTTGTTCGTGTGCTTAACAACCTCTTTTGCGCATGATGTTGTGCTTATGAATCTCATTTGCACTTGTTCTTGTGCTTAGGAACCTCATATGCCCTTGTTTGTGTGCTTAACAACCTCAATTGGCGTTGTTCGTGTGCTTAACAACCTCTTTCGCGCTTGATGTTGTGCTTATGACTCTCATTTGCACTTGTTCTTGTGCTTAGGAACCTCATTTGCCCTTGTTTGAGTGCTTAACAACCTCAATTGGCGTTGTTCGTGTGCTTACCCACCTCTTTTGCGCTTGATCTTATGCTTATCAACCTCATTTGCACTTGTTCTTGTGCTTAGGAACCTCATTTGCACTAATTCTTGTACTTAGGAACCTCATTTGCCCTTGTTTGTGTGCTTAACAACCTCAATTGGCATTGTTCGTGTGCTTAACAACTTCTTTTGTGTTTGATCTTGTGCTTATGAACCTCATTTGCACTTGTTCTTGTGCTTAGGAACCTCATTTGCTCTTTTTTGTGTGCTTAACATTCTCAATTGGCATTGTTTGTGAGCTGAACAACCTCTTTGTGCTTGATCTTGTGCTTATGAACCTCATTTGCACTTGTTCTTGTGCTTGGGAACCTCGTTTGTCATTGTTTTTATGCTTAACAATCTCAATTAGCGTTGTTCGTGTGCATAAAACCACTTTTGCGCTTGATCTTGTACTTATGAACCTCATTTGCACTTGTTCTTGTGCTTAGGAACCTCATTTGCCCTTGTTTGTGTGCTTAACAACTTCAATTGGCGTTGTTCGTGTGCTTAACAACCTCTTTTGCGCTTGATGTTGTGCTTATGAATCTCAGTTGCACTTGTTCTTGTTCTTAGGAACCTCATTTGCCCTTGTTTATGTGCTTAACAACCTCAATTGGCGTTGTTCGTGTGCTTAACAACCTCTTTTGCGCTTGATCTTGTGCTTATGAACCTCATTTGCACTTGTGCTTGTGCTTAGGAACCTCATTTGCACTTGTTCTTGTCCTTAGAAACCGTATTCGCCCTTATTTGTCTGCTTAACAACCTCAATTGGCGTTGTTCGTGTGCTTAACAATCTCTTTTGCGCTTGATCTTGTGCTTAGGAACCTCATTTGCACTTGTTCTCGTGCTTAGGAACCTCATTTTCCCTTGTTTGTGTGCTTAACAACGTCGATTGGCATTGTTCGTGTGCTTAACAACCTATTTTGCGCTTGATCTTGCGTTTATGAACCTCATTTGTACTTGTTCTTGTGCTTAGGAACCTCATTTTGCCCTTGTTTGTGTGCTTAACAACCTCGATTAGCGTTGTTTGTGTGCTTAACAACCTCTTTTGTGTTTGATCTTGTGCTTGTGAACCTCATTTGCACTTGTTCTTGTGCTTAGGAACCTCATTTGCACTTTTTTGTGTTCTTAACATTCTCAATTGGCGTTGTTTGTGGGCTGAACAACCTCTTTGTGCTTGATCTTGTGCTTATGAACCTCATTTGCACTTGTTCTGGTGCTTGGAAACCTCGTTTGCCCTTGTTTTTATGCTTAACAATCTCAATTAGCGTTGTTCGTGTGCATAAAACCACTTTTGCGCTTGATCTTGTACTTATGAACCTCATTTGCACTTGTTCTTGTGCTTAGGAACCTCATTTGCCCTTGTTTGTGTGCTTAACAACTTCAATTGGCGTTGTTCGTGTTCTTAACAACCTCTTTTGCGCTTGATGTTGTGCTTATGAATCTCAGTTGCACTTGTTCTTGTTCTTAGGAACCTCATTTGCCCTTGTTTGTGTGCTTAACAACCTCAATTGGCGTTGTTCGTGTGCTTAACAACCTCTTTTGCGCTTGATCTTGTGCTTATGAACCTCATTTGCACTTGTGCTTGTGCTTAGGAACCTCATTTGCACTTGTTCTTGTCCTTAGAAACCGTATTCGCCCTTATTTGTCTGCTTAACAACCTCAATTGGCGTTGTTCGTGTGCTTAACAACCTCTTTTGCGCTTGATCTTGTGCTTAGGAACCTCATTTGCACTTGTTCTCGTGCTTAGGAACCTCATTTTCCCTTGTTTGTGTGCTTAACAACGTCGATTGGCATTGTTCGTGTGCTTAACAACCAATTTTGCGCTTGATCTTGCGTTTATGAACCTCATTTGTACTTGTTCTTGTGCTTAGAAACCTCATTTTGCCCTTGTTTGTGTGCTTAACAACCTCGATTGGCGTTGTTTGTGTGCTTAACAACCTCTTTTGTGTTTGATCTTGTGCTTGTGAACCTCATTTGCACTTGTTCTTGTGCTTAGGAACCTCATTTGCACTTTTTTGTGTGCTTAACATTCTCAATTGGCGTTGTTTGTGGGCTGAACAACCTCTTTGTGCTTGATCTTGTGCTTATGAACCTCATTTGCACTTGTTCTGGTGCTTGGAAACCTCGTTTGCCCTTGTTTTTATGCTTAACAATCTCTATTGGTGTTGTTCGTGTGCTTAAAACCACTTTTGCGTGATCTTGTACGTATGAACCTCATTTGAACTTGTTCTTGTGGTTAGGAACCTCATTTGCACTAATTCTTGTACTTAGGAACCTCATTTGCCCTTGTTTGTGTGCTTAACAACCTCAATTGGCATTGTTCGTGTGCTTAACAACCTCTTTTGTGTTTGATCTTGTGCTTATGAACCTCATTTGCACTTGTTCTTGTGCTTAGGAACCTCATTTGCTCTTTTTTGTGTGCTTAACATTCTCAATTGGCATTGTTTGTGAGCTGAACAACCTCTTTGTGATTGATCTTGAGCTTATGAACCTCATTTGCACTTGTTCTTGTGCTTGGGAACCTCGTTTGCCCTTGTTCTTATGCTTAACAATCTCAATTAGCGTTGTTCGTGTGCATAAAACCACTTTTGCGCTTGATCTTGTCCTTATGAACCTTATTTGCACTTGTTCTTGTGCTTAGGAACCTCATTTGCCCTTGTTTGTGTGCTTAAGAACCTCAATTGGCGTTGTTCGTGTGCTTAACAACCTCTTTTGCGCTTGATCTTGTGCTTATGAACCTCATTTGCACTTGTTGTTGTGCTTAGAAAGCTCATATGCCTTTGTTTGTGTGCTTAACAACCTCAATTGGCGTTGTTCGTGTGCTTACCCACCTCTTTTGCGCTTGATCTTGTGCTTATCAACCTCATTTGCACTTGTTCTTGTGCTTAGGAACCTCATTTGCACTAATTCTTGTACTTAGGAACCTCATTTGCCCTTGTTTGTGTGCTTAACAACCTCAATTGGCATTGTTCGTGTGCTTAACAACCTCTTTTGTGTTTGATCTTGAGCTTATGAACCTCATTTGCACTTGTTCTTGTGCTTAGGAACCTCATTTGCTCTTGTTTTTATGCTTAACAATCTCAATTAGCGTTGTTCGTGTGCATAAAACCACTTTTGCGCTGGATCTTGTCCTTATGAACCTCATTTGCACTTGTTCTTGTACTTAGGAACCTCATTTGCCCTTGTTTGTGTGCTTAACAACCTCAATTGGCGTTGTTCGTGTGCTTAACAACCTCTTTTGTGTTTGATCTTGTGCTTATGAACCTCTTTTGCACTTGTTCTTGTGCTTAGGAACCTCATTTGCTCTTTTTTGTGTGCTTAACATTCTCAATTGGCATTGTTTGTGAGCTGAACAACCTCTTTGTGCTTGATCTTGTGCTTATGAACCTCATTTGCACTTGTTCTTGTGCTTGGGAACCTCGTTTGCCCTTGTTTTTATGCTTAACAATCTCAATTAGCGTTGTTCGTGTGCATAAACCACTTTTGCGCTTGATCTTGTCCTTATGAACCTTATTTGCACTTGTTCTTGTGCTTAGGAACCTCATTTGCCCTTGTTTGTGTGCTTAACAACCTCAATTGGCGTTGTTCGTGTGCTTAACAACCTCTTTTGCGCTTGATCTTGTGCTTATGAACCTCATTTGCACTTGTTGTTGTGCTTAGGAAGCTCATATGCCCTTGTTTGTGTGCTTAACAACCTCAATTGGCGTTGTTCGTGTGCTTACCCACCTCTTTTGCGCTTGATCTTATGCTTATCAACCTCATTTGCACTTGTTCTTGTGCTTAGGAACCTCATTTGCACTTGTTCTTGCCCTTAGGAACCGCATTCGCCCTTATTTGTGTGCTTAACAACCTAAATTGGCGTTGTTCGTGTGCTTAACAACCTCTTTTGCGCTTGATCTTGTGCTTATGAATCTCATTTGCACTTGTTCTTGTGCTTAGGAACCTCATATGCCTTTGTTTGTGTGCTTAACAACCTCAATTGGCGTTGTTCGTGTGCTTAACAACCTCTTTCGCGCTTGATGTTGTGCTTATGAATCTAATTTGCACTCGTGCTTGTGCTTAGGAACCTCATTTGCACTTGTTCTTGTCCTTAGGAACCTCATTCGCCCTTATTTGTGTGCTGAACAACCTCAATTGGCGTTGTTCGTGTGCTTAACAACCTCTTTTGCGCTTGATCTTGTGCTTATGAACCTCATTTGCACTTGTGCTTGTGCTTAGGAAGATCATATGCCCTTGTTTGTGTGCTTAACAACCTCAATTGGCGTTGTTCGTGTGCTTACCCACCTCTTTGGCGCTTGATCTTATGCTTATCAACCTCATTTGCACTTGTTCTTGTGCTTAGGAACCTCATTTGCACTAATTCTTGTACTTAGGAACCTCATTTGCCCTTGTTTGTGTCCTTAACAACCTAAATTGGCATTGTTCGTGTGCTTAACAACATCTTTTGTGTTTGATCTTGTGCTTATGAACCTCATTTGCACTTGTTCTTGTGCTTAGGAACCTCATTTGCTCTTTTTTGTGTGCTTAACATTCTCAATTGGCATTGTTTGTGAGCTGAACAACCTCTTTGTGCTTGATCTTGTGCTTATGAACCTCATTTGCACTTGTTCTTGTGCTTGGGAACGTCGTTTGCCCTTGTTTTTATGCTTAACAATCTCAATTAGCGTTGTTCGTGTGCATAAAACCACTTTTGCGCTTGATCTTGTCCTTATGAACCTCATTTGCACTTGTTCTTGTGCTTAGGAACCTCATTTGCACTTGTTTGTGTGCTTAACAACCTCAATTGGCGTTGTTCGTGTGCTTAACAACCTCTTTTGCGCTTGATGTTGTGCTTATGAATCTCATTTGCACATGTTCTTGTGCTTAGGAACCTCATTTGCCCTTGTTTGTGTGCTTAACAACCTCAATTGGCGTTGTTCGTGGGCTTAACAACCTCTTTTGCGCTTGATCTTGTGCTTATGAACCTCATTTGCACTTGTGCTTGTGCTTAGGAACCTCATTTGCACTTGTTCTTGTCCTTAGGAACCGCATTCGCCCTTATTTGTGTGCTTAACAACCTCAATTGGCGTTGTTCGTGTGCTTAACAACCTCTTTTGCGCTTGATCTTGTGGTTATGAACCTCATTTGCACTTGTTTTTGTACTTGCGTACTTCATTTGCCCTTGTTTGTCTGCTTGCCAACCTCAATTGGCGTTCTTCGTGTGCTTAACAACCTCTTTTGCGCTTGATCTTGTGCTGGTGAACATCATCTGCACTTGTTCTTGTTCTTACGAACCTCATTTGCACTTGTTCTTGTACTTAGGAACCTCATTTGCCCTTTTTAATGTGGTTAACAACCTCAATTGGCGTTGTTCGTGTGGTTAACAACCTCTTTTGCGCTTGATCTTGTGCTTATGAACCTCATTTGCACTTGTTCTTGTGCTTATGAACCTCATTTGCCCTTGTTTGTGTGCTTAACAACCTCAATTGGCGTTGTTTGTGTGCTTAACAACCTCTTTTGCGCTTGATCTTGTGCTTATGAACCACATTTGCACTTGTTTTTGTACTTGCGTACTTCATTTGCCCTTGTTTGTCTGCTTAACAACCTCAATTGGCGTTGTTCATGTGCTTAACAACCTCTTTTGCGCTTGATCTTGTGCTTAGGAACCTCATTTGCACTTGTTCTCGTGCTTAGGAACGTCATTTTCCCTTGTTTGTGTGCTTAACAACGTCGATTGGCATTGTTCGTGTGCTTCACAACCTATTTTGCGCTTGATCTTGTGCTTATGAACCTCATTTGCACTTGTTCTTGTGCTTAGGAACCTCATTTTGCTCTTGTTTGTGTGCTTAACAACCTCGATTGGCGTTGTTTGTGTGCTTAACAACCTCTTTTATGTTTGATCGTGTGCTTATGAACCTCATTTGCACTTGTTCTTGTGATTAGGAACCTCATTTGCTCTTTTTTGTGTGCTTAACATTCTCAATTGGCATTGTTTGTGAGCTGAACAACCTCTTTGTGCTTGATCTTGAGCTTATGAACCTCATTTGCACTTGTTCTTGTGCTTGGGAACCTCGTTTGCCCTTGTTCTTATGCTTAACAATCTCAATTAGCGTTGTTCGTGTGCATAAAACCACTTTTGCGCTTGATCTTGTCCTTATGAACCTTATTTGCACTTGTTCTTGTGCTTAGGAACCTCATTTGCCCTTGTTTGTGTGCTTAACAACCTCAATTGGCGTTGTTCGTGTGCTTAACAACCTCTTTTGCGCTTGATCTTGTGCTTATGAACCTCATTTGCACTTGTTGTTGTGCTTAGGAAGCTCATATGCCTTTGTTTGTGTGCTTAACAACCTCAATTGGCGTTGTTCGTGTGCTTACCCACCTCTTTTGCGCTTGATCTTGTGCTTATCAACCTCATTTGCACTTGTTCTTGTGCTTAGGAACCTCATTTGCACTAATTCTTGTACTTAGGAACCTCATTTGCCCTTGTTTGTGTGCTTAACAACCTCAATTGGCATTGTTCGTGTGCTTAACAACCTCTTTTGTGTTTGATCTTGTGCTTATGAACCTCATTTGCACTTGTTCTTGTGCTTAGGAACCTCATTTGCTCTTGTTTTTATGCTTAACAATCTCAATTAGCGTTGTTCGTGTGCATAAAACCACTTTTGCGCTGGATCTTGTCCTTATGAACCTCATTTGCACTTGTTCTTGTACTTAGGAACCTCATTTGCCCTTGTTTGTGTGCTTAACAACCTCAATTGGCGTTGTTCGTGTGCTTAACAACCTCTTTTGTGTTTGATCTTGTGCTTATGAACCTCATTTGCACTTGTTCTTGTGCTTAGGATCCTCATTTGCTCTTTTTTGTGTGCTTAACATTCTCAATTGGCATTGTTTGTGAGCTGAACAACCTCTTTGTGCTTGATCTTGTGCTTATGAACCTCATTTGCACTTGTTCTTGTGCTTGGGAACCTCATTTGCTCTTGTTTTTATGCTTAACAATCTCAATTAGCGTTGTTCGTGTGCATAAAACCACTTTTGCGCTTGATCTTGTCCTTATGAACCTTATTTGAACTTGTTCTTGTGCTTAGGAAATTCATTTGCCCTTGTTTGTGTGCTTAAGAACCTCAATTGGCGTTGTTCGTGTGCTTAACAACCTCTTTTGCGCTTGATCTTGTGCTTATGAACCTCATTTGCACTTGTTCTTGTGCTTAGGAAGCTCATATGCCCTTGTTTGTGTGCTTAACAACCTCAATTGGCGTTGTTCGTGTGCTTACCCACCTCTTTTGCGCTTGATCTTATGCTTATCAACCTCATTTGCACTTGTTCTTGTGCTTAGGAACCTCATTTGCACTTGTTCTTGCCCTTAGGAACCGCATTCGCCCTTATTTGTGTGCTTAACAACCTCAATTGGCGTTGTTCGTGTGCTTAACAACCTCTTTTGCGCATGATGTTGTGCTTATGAATCTCATTTGCACTTGTTCTTGTGCTTAGGAACCTCATATGCCCTTGTTTATGTGCTTAACAACCTCAATTGGCGTTGTTCGTGTGCTTAACAACCTCTTTCGCGCTTGATGTTGTGCTTATGACTCTCATTTGCACTTGTTCTTGTGCTTAGGAACCTCATATGCCCTTGTTTGTGTGCTTAACAACCTCAATTGGCGTTGTTCGTGTGCTTAACAACCTCTTTCGCGCTTGATGTTGTGCTTATGACTCTCATTTGCACTTGTTCTTGTGCTTAGGAACCTCATTTGCCCTTGTTTGAGTGCTTAACAACCTCAATTGGCGTTGTTCGTGTGCTTACCCACCTCTTTTGCGCTTGATCTTATGCTTATCAACCTCATTTGCACTTGTTCTTGTGCTTAGGAACCTCATTTGCACTAATTCTTGTACTTAGGAACCTCATTTGCCCTTGTTTGTGTGCTTAACAACCTCAATTGGCATTGTTCGTGTGCTTAACAACTTCTTTTGTGTTTGATCTTGTGCTTATGAACCTCATTTGCACTTGTTCTTGTGCTTAGGAACCTCATTTGCTCTTTTTTGTGTGCTTAACATTCTCAATTGGCATTGTTTGTGAGCTGAACAACCTCTTTGTGCTTGATCTTGTGCTTATGAACCTCATTTGCACTTGTTCTTGTGCTTGGGAACCTCGTTTGTCCTTGTTTTTATGCTTAACAATCTCAATTAGCGTTGTTCGTGTGCATAAAACCACTTTTGCGCTTGATCTTGTACTTATGAACCTCATTTGCACTTGTTCTTGTGCTTAGGAACCTCATTTGCCCTTGTTCGTGTGCTTAACAACCTCTTTTGCGCTTGATCTTGTGCTTATGAACCTCATTTGCACTTGTGCTTGTGCTTAGGAACCTCATTTGCACTTGTTTGTGTGCTTAACAACGTCGATTGGCATTGTTCGTGTGCTTAACAACCTATTTTGCGCTTGATCTTGCGTTTATGAACCTCATTTGTACTTGTTCTTGTGCTTAGGAACCTCATTTGCCCTTGTTTGAGTGCTTAACAACCTCAATTGGCGTTGTTCGTGTGCTTAACAACCTCTTTTGTGTTTGATCTTGTGCTTGTGAACCTCATTTGCCCTTGTTCGTGTGCTTAACAACCTCTTTTGCGCTTGATGTTGTGCTTATGAATCTCAGTTGCACTTGTTCTTGTTCTTGTTCTTAGGAACCTCATTCGCCCTTATTTGTCTGCTTAACAACCTCAATTGGCGTTGTTCGTGTGCTTAACAACCTCTTTTGCGCTTGATCTTGTGCTTAGGAACCTCATTTGCACTTGTTCTCGTGCTTAGGAACCTCATTTTCCCTTGTTTGTGTGCTTAACAACGTCGATTGGCATTGTTCGTGTGCTTAACAACCTATTTTGCGCTTGATCTTGCGTTTATGAACCTCATTTGTACTTGTTCTTGTGCTTAGGAACCTCATTTTGCCCTTGTTTGTGTGCTTAACAACCTCGATTAGCGTTGTTTGTGTGCTTAACAACCTCTTTTGTGTTTGATCTTGTGCTTGTGAACCTCATTTGCACTTGTTCTTGTGCTTAGGAACCTCATTTGCACTTTTTTGTGTTCTTAACATTCTCAATTGGCGTTGTTTGTGGGCTGAACAACCTCTTTGTGCTTGATCTTGTGCTTATGAACCTCATTTGCACTTGTTCTTGTGCTTGGGAACCTCGTTTGCCCTTGTTTTTATGCTTAACAATCTCAATAAGCGTTGTTCGTGTGCATAAAACCACTTTTGCGCTTGATCTTGTCCTTATGAACCTTATTTGCACTTGTTCTTGTGCTTAGGAACCTCATTTGCCCTTGTTTGTGTGCTTAAGAACCTCAATTGGCGTTGTTCGTGTGCTTAACAACCTCTTTTGCGCTTGATCTTGTGCTTATGAACCTCATTTGCACTTGTTCTTGTGCTTAGGAAGCTCATATGCCCTTGTTTGTGTGCTTAACAACCTCAATTGGCGTTGTTCGTGTGCTTACCCACCTCTTTTGCGCTTGATCTTATGCTTATCAACCTCATTTGCACTTGTTCTTGTGCTTAGGAACCTCATTTGCACTTGTTCTTGCCCTTAGGAACCGCATTCGCCCTTATTTGTGTGCTTAACAACCTCAATTGGCGTTGTTCGTGTGCTTAACAACCTCTTTTGCGCATGATGTTGTGCTTATGAATCTCATTTGCACTTGTTCTTGTGCTTAGGAACCTCATATGCCCTTGTTTGTGTGCTTAACAACCTCAATTGGCGTTGTTCGTGTGCTTAACAACCTCTTTCGCGCTTGATGTTGTGCTTATGACTCTCATTTGCACTTGTTCTTGTGCTTAGGAACCTCATTTGCCCTTGTTTGAGTGCTTAACAACCTCAATTGGCGTTGTTCGTGTGCTTACCCACCTCTTTTGCGCTTGATCTTATGCTTATCAACCTCATTTGCACTTGTTCTTGTGCTTAGGAACCTCATTTGCACTAATTCTTGTACTTAGGAACCTCATTTGCCCTTGTTTGTGTGCTTAACAACCTCAATTGGCATTGTTCGTGTGCTTAACAACTTCTTTTGTGTTTGATCTTGTGCTTATGAACCTCATTTGCACTTGTTCTTTTGCTTAGGAACCTCATTTGCTCTTTTTTGTGTGCTTAACATTCTCAATTGGCATTGTTTGTGAGCTGAACAACCTCTTTGTGCTTGATCTTGTGCTTATGAACCTCATTTGCACTTGTTCTTGTGCTTGGGAACCTCGTTTGTCCTTGTTTTTATGCTTAACAATCTCAATTAGCGTTGTTCGTGTGCATAAAACCACTTTTGCGCTTGATCTTGTACTTATGAACCTCATTTGCACTTGTTCTTGTGCTTAGGAACCTCATTTGCCCTTGTTTGTGTGCTTAACAACTTCAATTGGCGTTGTTCGTGTGCTTAACAACCTCTTTTGCGCTTGATGTTGTGCTTATGAATCTCAGTTGCACTTGTTCTTGTTCTTAGGAACCTCATTTGCCCTTGTTTATGTGCTTAACAACCTCAATTGGCGTTGTTCGTGTGCTTAACAACCTCTTTTGCGCTTGATCTTGTGCTTATGAACCTCATTTGCACTTGTGCTTGTGCTTAGGAACCTCATTTGCACTTGTTCTTGTCCTTAGAAACCGTATTCGCCCTTATTTGTCTGCTTAACAACCTCAATTGGCGTTGTTCGTGTGCTTAACAATCTCTTTTGCGCTTGATCTTGTGCTTAGGAACCTCATTTGCACTTGTTCTCGTGCTTAGGAACCTCATTTTCCCTTGTTTGTGTGCTTAACAACGTCGATTGGCATTGTTCGTGTGCTTAACAACCTATTTTGCGCTTGATCTTGCGTTTATGAACCTCATTTGTACTTGTTCTTGTGCTTAGGAACCTCATTTTGCCCTTGTTTGTGTGCTTAACAACCTCGATTAGCGTTGTTTGTGTGCTTAACAACCTCTTTTGTGTTTGATCTTGTGCTTGTGAACCTCATTTGCACTTGTTCTTGTGCTTAGGAACCTCATTTGCACTTTTTTGTGTTCTTAACATTCTCAATTGGCGTTGTTTGTGGGCTGAACAACCTCTTTGTGCTTGATCTTGTGCTTATGAACCTCATTTGCACTTGTTCTGGTGCTTGGAAACCTCGTTTGCCCTTGTTTTTATGCTTAACAATCTCAATTAGCGTTGTTCGTGTGCATAAAACCACTTTTGCGCTTGATCTTGTACTTATGAACCTCATTTGCACTTGTTCTTGTGCTTAGGAACCTCATTTGCCCTTGTTTGTGTGCTTAACAACTTCAATTGGCGTTGTTCGTGTTCTTAACAACCTCTTTTGCGCTTGATGTTGTGCTTATGAATCTCAGTTGCACTTGTTCTTGTTCTTAGGAACCTCATTTGCCCTTGTTTGTGTGCTTAACAACCTCAATTGGCGTTGTTCGTGTGCTTAACAACCTCTTTTGCGCTTGATCTTGTGCTTATGAACCTCATTTGCACTTGTGCTTGTGCTTAGGAACCTCATTTGCACTTGTTCTTGTCCTTAGAAACCGTATTCGCCCTTATTTGTCTGCTTAACAACCTCAATTGGCGTTGTTCGTGTGCTTAACAACCTCTTTTGCGCTTGATCTTGTGCTTAGGAACCTCATTTGCACTTGTTCTCGTGCTTAGGAACCTCATTTTCCCTTGTTTGTGTGCTTAACAACGTCGATTGGCATTGTTCGTGTGCTTAACAACCTATTTTGCGCTTGATCTTGCGTTTATGAACCTCATTTGTACTTGTTCTTGTGCTTAGAAACCTCATTTTGCCCTTGTTTGTGTGCTTAACAACCTCGATTGGCGTTGTTTGTGTGCTTAACAACCTCTTTTGTGTTTGATCTTGTGCTTGTGAACCTCATTTGCACTTGTTCTTGTGCTTAGGAACCTCATTTGCACTTTTTTGTGTGCTTAACATTCTCAATTGGCGTTGTTTGTGGGCTGAACAACCTCTTTGTGCTTGATCTTGTGCTTATGAACCTCATTTGCACTTGTTCTGGTGCTTGGAAACCTCGTTTGCCCTTGTTTTTATGCTTAACAATCTCTATTGGTGTTGTTCGTGTGCTTAAAACCACTTTTGCGTGATCTTGTACGTATGAACCTCATTTGAACTTGTTCTTGTGGTTAGGAACCTCATTTGCACTAATTCTTGTACTTAGGAACCTCATTTGCCCTTGTTTGTGTGCTTAACAACCTCAATTGGCATTGTTCGTGTGCTTAACAACCTCTTTTGTGTTTGATCTTGTGCTTATGAACCTCATTTGCACTTGTTCTTGTGCTTAGGAACCTCATTTGCTCTTTTTTGTGTGCTTAACATTCTCAATTGGCATTGTTTGTGAGCTGAACAACCTCTTTGTGATTGATCTTGAGCTTATGAACCTCATTTGCACTTGTTCTTGTGCTTGGGAACCTCGTTTGCCCTTGTTCTTATGCTTAACAATCTCAATTAGCGTTGTTCGTGTGCATAAAACCACTTTTGCGCTTGATCTTGTCCTTATGAACCTTATTTGCACTTGTTCTTGTGCTTAGGAACCTCATTTGCCCTTGTTTGTGTGCTTAACAACCTCAATTGGCGTTGTTCGTGTGCTGAACAACCTCTTTTGCGCTTGATCTTGTGCTTATGAACCTCATTTGCACTTGTTGTTGTGCTTAGAAAGCTCATATGCCTTTGTTTGTGTGCTTAACAACCTCAATTGGCGTTGTTCGTGTGCTTACCCACCTCTTTTGCGCTTGATCTTGTGCTTATCAACCTCATTTGCACTTGTTCTTGTGCTTAGGAACCTCATTTGCACTAATTCTTGTACTTAGGAACCTCATTTGCCCTTGTTTGTGTGCTTAACAACCTCAATTGGCATTGTTCGTGTGCTTAACAACCTCTTTTGTGTTTGATCTTGTGCTTATGAACCTCATTTGCACTTGTTCTTGTGCTTAGGAACCTCATTTGCTCTTGTTTTTATGCTTAACAATCTCAATTAGCGTTGTTCGTGTGCATAAAACCACTTTTGCGCTGGATCTTGTCCTTATGAACCTCATTTGCACTTGTTCTTGTACTTAGGAACCTCATTTGCCCTTGTTTGTGTGCTTAACAACCTCAATTGGCGTTGTTCGTGTGCTTAACAACCTCTTTTGTGTTTGATCTTGTGCTTATGAACCTCTTTTGCACTTGTTCTTGTGCTTAGGAACCTCATTTGCTCTTTTTTGTGTGCTTAACATTCTCAATTGGCATTGTTTGTGAGCTGAACAACCTCTTTGTGCTTGATCTTGTGCTTATGAACCTCATTTGCACTTGTTCTTGTGCTTGGGAACCTCGTTTGCCCTTGTTTTTATGCTTAACAATCTCAATTAGCGTTGTTCGTGTGCATAAACCACTTTTGCGCTTGATCTTGTCCTTATGAACCTTATTTGCACTTGTTCTTGTGCTTAGGAACCTCATTTGCCCTTGTTTGTGTGCTTAACAACCTCAATTGGCGTTGTTCGTGTGCTTAACAACCTCTTTTGCGATTGATCTTGTGCTTATGAACCTCATTTGCACTTGTTGTTGTGCTTAGGAAGCTCATATGCCCTTGTTTGTGTGCTTAACAACCTCAATTGGCGTTGTTCGTGTGCTTACCCACCTCTTTTGCGCTTGATCTTATGCTTATCAACCTCATTTGCACTTGTTCTTGTGCTTAGGAACCTCATTTGCACTTGTTCTTGCCCTTAGGAACCGCATTCGCCCTTATTTGTGTGCTTAACAACCTAAATTGGCGTTGTTCGTGTGCTTAACAACCTCTTTTGCGCTTGATCTTGTGCTTATGAATCTCATTTGCACTTGTTCTTGTGCTTAGGAACCTCATATGCCTTTGTTTGTGTGCTTAACAACCTCAATTGGCGTTGTTCGTGTGCTTAACAACCTCTTTCGCGCTTGATGTTGTGCTTATGAATCTAATTTGCACTCGTGCTTGTGCTTAGGAACCTCATTTGCACTTGTTCTTGTCCTTAGGAACCTCATTCGCCCTTATTTGTGTGCTGAACAACCTCAATTGGCGTTGTTCGTGTGCTTAACAACCTCTTTTGCGCTTGATCTTGTGCTTATGAACCTCATTTGCACTTGTGCTTGTGCTTAGGAAGATCATATGCCCTTGTTTGTGTGCTTAACAACCTCAATTGGCGTTGTTCGTGTGCTTACCCACCTCTTTGGCGCTTGATCTTATGCTTATCAACCTCATTTGCACTTGTTCTTATGCTTAGGAACCTCATTTGCACTAATTCTTGTACTTAGGAACCTCATTTGCCCTTGTTTGTGTCCTTAACAACCTAAATTGGCATTGTTCGTGTGCTTAACAACATCTTTTGTGTTTGATCTTGTGCTTATGAACCTCATTTGCACTTGTTCTTGTGCTTAGGAACCTCATTTGCTCTTTTTTGTGTGCTTAACATTCTCAATTGGCATTGTTTGTGAGCTGAACAACCTCTTTGTGCTTGATCTTGTGCTTATGAACCTCATTTGCACTTGTTCTTGTGCTTGGGAACGTCGTTTGCCCTTGTTTTTATGCTTAACAATCTCAATTAGCGTTGTTCGTGTGCATAAAACCACTTTTGCGCTTGATCTTGTCCTTATGAACCTCATTTGCACTTGTTCTTGTGCTTAGGAACCTCATTTGCACTTGTTTGTGTGCTTAACAACCTCAATTGGCGTTGTTCGTGTGCTTAACAACCTCTTTTGCGCTTGATGTTGTGCTTATGAATCTCATTTGCACTTGTTCTTGTGCTTAGGAACCTCATTTGCCCTTGTTTGTGTGCTTAACAACCTCAATTGGCGTTGTTCGTGGGCTTAACAACCTCTTTTGCGCTTGATCTTGTGCTTATGAACCTCATTTGCACTTGTGCTTGTGCTTAGGAACCTCATTTGCACTTGTTCTTGTCCTTAGGAACCGCATTCGCCCTTATTTGTGTGCTTAACAACCTCAATTGGCGTTGTTCGTGTGCTTAACAACCTCTTTTGCGCTTGATCTTGTGGTTATGAACCTCATTTGCACTTGTTTTTGTACTTGCGTACTTCATTTGCCCTTGTTTGTCTGCTTGCCAACCTCAATTGGCGTTCTTCGTGTGCTTAACAACCTCTTTTGCGCTTGATCTTGTGCTGGTGAACATCATCTGCACTTGTTCTTGTTCTTACGAACCTCATTTGCACTTGTTCTTGTACTTAGGAACCTCATTTGCCCTTTTTAATGTGGTTAACAACCTCAATTGGCGTTGTTCGTGTGGTTAACAACCTCTTTTGCGCTTGATCTTGTGCTTATGAACCTCATTTGCACTTGTTCTTGTGCTTATGTACCTCATTTGCCCTTGTTTGTGTGCTTAACAACCTCAATTGGCGTTGTTTGTGTGCTTAACAACCTCTTTTGCGCTTGATCTTGTGCTTATGAACCACATTTGCACTTGTTTTTGTACTTGCGTACTTCATTTGCCCTTGTTTGTCTGCTTAACAACCTCAATTGGCGTTGTTCATGTGCTTAACAACCTCTTTTGCGCTTGATCTTGTGCTTAGGAACCTCATTTGCACTTGTTCTCGTGCTTAGGAACGTCATTTTCCCTTGTTTGTGTGCTTAACAACGTCGATTGGCATTGTTCGTGTGCTTCACAACCTATTTTGCGCTTGATCTTGTGCTTATGAACCTCATTTGCACTTGTTCTTGTGCTTAGGAACCTCATTTTGCCCTTGTTTGTGTGCTTAACAACCTCGATTGGCGTTGTTTGTGTGCTTAACAACCTCTTTTATGTTTGATCGTGTGCTTATGAACCTCATTTGCACTTGTTCTTGTGATTAGGAACCTCATTTGCTCTTTTTTGTGTGCTTAACATTCTCAATTGGCGTTGTTTGTGAGCTGAACAACCTCTTTGTGCTTGATCTTGTGCTTTTGAACCTCATTTGCACTTGTTGTTGTTCTTGGGAACCTCGTTTGCCCTTGTTTTTATGCTTAACAATCTCAATTAGCGTTGTTCGTGTGCATAAAACCACTTTTGCGCTTCATCTTGTACTTATTAACCTCATTTGCACTTGTTCTTGTGCTTAGGAACCTCATTTGCCCTTGTTCGTGTGCTTAACAACCTCAATTGGCGTTGTTCGTGTGCTTAACAACCTCTTTTGCGCTTGATGTTGTGCTTATGAATCTCATTTGCACTTGTGCTTGTGCTTAGGAACCTCATTTGCACTTGTTCTTGTCCTTAGGAACCTCATTCGCCCTTATTTGTGTGCTGAACAACCTCAATTGGCGTTGTTCGTGTGCTTAACAACCTCTTTTGCGCTTGATCTTGTGCTTATGAACCTCATTTGCACTTGTTCTTGTGCTGAGGAAGCTCATATGCCCTTGTTTGTGTGCTTAACAACCTCAATAGGCGTTGTTCGTGTGCTTACCCACCTCTTTTGCGCTTGATCTTATGCTTATCAACCTCATTTGCACTTGTTCTTGTGCTTAGGAACCTCATTTGCACTAATTCTTGTACTTAGGAAGCTCATTTGCCGTTGTTTGTGTGCTTAACAACCTCAATTGGCGTTGTTCGTGTGCTTAACAACCTCTTTTGTGTTTGATCTTGTGCTTATGAACCTCATTTGCACTTGTTCTTGTGCTTAGGAACCTCATTTGCTCTTGTTTTTATGCTTAACAATCTCAATTAGCGTTGTTCGTGTGCATAAAACCACTTTTGAGCTGGATCTTGTCCTTATGAACCTCATTTGCACTTGTTCTTGTGCTTAGGAACCTCATTTGCCCTTGTTTGTGTGCTTAACAACCTCAATTGGCGTTGTTCGTGTGCTTAACAACCTCTTTTGTGTTTGATCTTGTGCTTATGAACCTCATTTGCACTTGTTCTTGTGCTTTGGATCCTCATTTGCTCTTTTTTGTGTGCTTAACATTCTCAATTGGCATTGTTTGTGAGATGAACAACCTCATTGTGCTTGATCTTGTGCTTATGAACCTCATTTGCACTTGTTCTTGTGCTTGAGAACCTCATTTGCTCTTGTTTTTATGCTGAACAATCTCAATTAGCGTTGTTCGTGTGCATAAAACCACTTTTGCGCTTGATCTTGTCCTCATGAACCTTATTTGCACTTGTTCTTGTGCTTAGGAACCTCATTTGCCCTTGTTTGTGTGCTTAAGAACCTCAATTGGCGTTGTTCGTGTGCTTAACAACCTCTTTTGCGCTTGATCTTGTGCTTATGAACCTCATTTGCACTTGTTCTTGTGCTTAGGAATCTCATATGCCCTTGTTTGTGTGCTTAACAACCTCAACTGGCGTTGTTCGTGTGCTTACCCACCTCTTTTGCGCTTGATCTTATGCTTATCAACCTCATTTGCACTTGTTCTTGTGCTTAGGAACCTCATTTGCACTTGTTCTTGCCCTTAGGAACCGCATTCGCCCTTATTTGTGTGCTTAACAACCTCAATTGGCGTTGTTCGTGTGCTTAACAACCTCTTTTGCGCATGATGTTGTGCTTATGAATCTCATTTGCACTTGTTCTTGTGCTTAGGAACCTCATATGCCCTTGTTTGTGTGGTTAACAACCTCAATTGGCGTTGTTCGTGTGCTTAACAACCTCTTTCGCGCTTGATGTTGTGCTTATGACTCTCATTTGCACTTGTTCTTGTGCTTAGGAACCTCATTTGCCCTTGTTTGTATGCTTAACAACCTCAATTGGCGTTGTTCGTGTGCTTAACAACCTCTTTTGCGCTTGATCTTGTGCTTATGAACCTCATTTGCACTTGTGCTTGTGCTTAGGAACGTCATTTGCACTTGTTCTTGTGCTTAGGAACCTCATTTGCCCTTGTTTGTGTGCTTAACAACCTCAATTGGCATTGTTCGTGTGCTTAACAACCTCTTTTGTGTTTGATCTTGTGCTTATGAACCTCATTTGCACTTGTTCTTGTGCTTAGGAACCTCATTTGCTCTTTTTTGTGTGCTTAACATTCTCAATTGGCATTGTTTGTGAGCTGAACAACCTCTTTGTGCTTGATCTTGTGCTTATGAACCTCATTTGCACTTGTTCTTGTGCTTGGGAACGTCGTTTGCCCTTGTTTTTATGCTTAACAATCTCAATTAGCGTTGTTCGTGTGCATAAAACCACTTTTGCGCTTGATCTTGTCCTTATGAACCTTATTTGCACTTGTTCTTGTGCTTAGGAACCTCATTTGCCCTTGTTTGTGTGCTTAACAACCTCAATTGGCGTTGTTCGTGTGCTTAACAACCTGTTTTGCGCTTGATCTTGTGCTTATGAACCTCATTTGCACTTGTTCTTGTGCTTAGGAAGCTCATATGCCCTTGTTTGTGTGCTTAACAACCTCAATTGGCGTTGTTCGTGTGCTTACCCACCTCTTTTGCGCTTGATCTTATGCTTATCAACCTCATTTGCACTTGTTCTTGCCCTTAGGAACCGCATTCGCCCTTATTTGTGTGCTGAACAACCTCAATTGGCGTTGTTCGTGTGCTTAACAACCTCTTTTGCGCTTGATCTTGTGCTTATGAGCCTCATTTGCACTTGTTCTTGTGCTTAGGAAGCTCATATGCATTTGTTTGTGTGCTTAACAACCTCAATTGGCGTTGTTCGTGTGCTTACCCACCTCTTTTGCGCTTGATCTTATGCTTATCAACCTCATTTGCACTTGTTCTTGTGCTTAGGAACCTCATTTGCACTAATTCTTGTACTTATGAACCTCATTTGCCCTTGTTTGTGTGCTTAACAACCTAAATTGGCATTGTTCGTGTGCTTAACAACATCTTTTGTGTTTGATCATGTGCTTATGAACCTCATTTGCACTTGTTCTTGTGCTTAGGAACCTCATTTGCTCTTTTTTGTGTGCTTAACATTCTCAATTGGCATTGTTTGTGAGCTGAACAACCTCTTTGTGCTTGATCTTGTGCTTATGAACCTCATTTGCACTTGTTCTTGTGCTTGGGAACGTCGTTTGCCCTTGTTTTTATGCTTAACAATCTCAATTAGCGTTGTTCGTGTGCATAAAACCACTTTTGCGCTTGATCTTGTCCTTATGAACCTCATTTGCACTTGTTCTTGTGCTTAGGAACCTCATTTGCACTTGTTTGTGTGCTTAACAACCTCAATTGGCGTTGTTCGTGTGCTTAACAACCTCTTTTGCGCTTGATGTTGTGCTTATGAATCTCATTTGCACTTGTTCTTGTGCTTAGGAACCTCATTTGCCCTTGTTTGTGTGCTTAACAACCTCAATTGGCGTTGTTCGTGGGCTTAACAACCTCTTTTGCGCTTGATCTTGTGCTTATGAACCTCATTTGCACTTGTGCTTGTGCTTAGGAACCTCATTTGCACTTGTTCTTGTCCTTAGGAACCTCATTTGCTCTTGTTTTTATGCTTAACAATCTCAATTAGCGTTGTTCGTGTGCATAAAACCATTTTTGCGCTGGATCTTGTCCTTATGAACCTCATTTGCACTTGTTCTTGTGCTTAGGAACCTCATTTGCCCTTGTTTGTGTGCTTAACAACCTCAATTGGCGTTGTTCTTGTGCTTAACAACCTCTTTTGTGTTTGATCTTGTGCTTATGAACCTCATTTGCACTTGTTCTTGTGCTTAGAATCCTCATTTGCTCTTTTTTGTGTGCTTAACATTCTCAATTGGCATTGTTTGTGAGCTGAACAACCTCTTTGTGCTTGATCTTGTGCTTATGAACCTCATTTGCACTTGTTCTTGTGCTTGGGAACCTCATTTGCTCTTGTTTTTATGCTTAACAATCTCAATTAGCGTTGTTCGTGTGCATAAAACCACTTTTGCGCTTGATCTTGTCCTCATGAACCTCATTTGCACTTGTTCTTGTGCTTAGGAACCTCATTTGCCCTTGTTTGTGTGCTTAAGAACCTCAATTGGCGTTGTTCGTGTGCTTAACAACCTCTTTTGCGCTTGATCTTGTGCTTATGAACCTCATTTGCACTTGTTCTTGTGCTTAGGAAGCTCATATGCCCTTGTTTGTGTGCTTAACAACCTCATTTGGCGTTGTTCGTGGGCTTAACAACCTCTTTTGCGCTTGATCTTGTGCTTATGAACCTCATTTGCACTTGTGCTTGTGCTTAGGAAACTCATTTGCACTTGTTCTTGTCCTTAGGAACCTCATTCGCCCTTATTTGTGTGCTTAACAACCTCAATTGGCGTTGTTCGTGTGCTTAACAACCTCTTTTGCGCTTGATCTTGTGGTTATGAACCTCATTTGCACTTGTTTTTGTACTTGCGTACTTCATTTGCCCTTGTTTGTCTGCTTGCCAACCTCAATTGGCGTTGTTCGTGTGCTTAACAACCTCTTTTGCGCTTGATCTTGTGCTGGTGAACATCATCTGCACTTGTTCTTGTGCTTACGAACCTCATTTGCACTTGTTCTTGTACTTAGGAACCTCATTTGCCCTTTTTAATGTGGTTAACAACCTCAATTGGCGTTGTTCGTGTGGTTAACAACCTCTTTTGCGCTTGATCTTGTGCTTATGAACATCATTTGCACTTGTTCTTGTGCTTATGAACCTCAATTGGCGTTGTTCGTGTGTTTAACAACCTCTTTTGCGCTTGATCTTGTGCTTATGAACCACATTTGCACTTGTTTTTGTACTTGCGTACTTCATTTGCCCTTGTTTGTCTGCTTAACAACCTCAATTGGCGTTGTTCATGTGCTTAACAACCTCTTTTGCGCTTGATCTTGTGCTTAGGAACCTCATTTGCACTTGTTCTCGTGCTTAGGAACGTCATTTTCCCTTGTTTGTGTGCTTAACAACGTCGATTGGCATTGTTCGTGTGCTTCACAACCTATTTTGCGCTTGATCTTGTGCTTATGAACCTCATTTGCACTTGTTCTTGTGCTTAGGAACCTCATTTTGCCCTTGTTTGTGTGCTTAACAACCTCTTTTATGTTTGATCGTGTGCTTATGAACCTCATTTGCACTTGTTCTTGTGATTAGGAACCTCATTTGCTCTTTTTTGTGTGCTTAACATTCTCAATTGGCATTGTTTGTGAGCTGAACAACCTCTTTGTGCTTGATCTTGTGCTTATGAACCTCATTTGCACTTGTTGTTGTTCTTGGGAACCTCGTTTGCCCTTGTTTTTATGCTTAACAATCTCAATTAGCGTTGTTCGTGTGCATAAAACCACTTTTGCGCTTCATCTTGTACTTATTAACCTCATTTGCACTTGTTCTTGTGCTTAGGAACCTCATTTGCCCTTGTTCGTGTGCTTAACAACCTCAATTGGCGTTGTTCGTGTGCTTAACAACCTCTTTTGCGCTTGATGTTGTGCTTATGAATCTCATTTGCACTTGTTCTTGTGCTTAGGAACCTCATATGCCCTTGTTTGTGTTCTTAACAACCTCAATTGGCGTTGTTCGTGTGCTTAACAACCTCTTTCGCGCTTGATGTTGTGCTTATGAATCTCATTTGCACTTGTGCTTGTGCTTAGGAACCTCATTTGCACTTGTTCTTGTCCTTAGGAACCTCATTCGCCCTTATTTGTGTGCTGAACAACCTCAATTGGCGTTGTTCGTGTGCTTAACAACCTCTTTTGCGCTTGATCTTGTGCTTATGAACCTCATTTGCACTTGTTCTTGTGCTTAGGAAGCTCATATGCCCTTGTTTGTGTGCTTAACAACCTCAATTGGCGTTGTTCGTGTGCTTACCCACCTCTTTTGCGCTTGATCTTATGCTTATCAACCTCATTTGCACTCGTTCTTGTGCTTAGGAACCTCATTTGCACTTGTTCTTGCCCATAGGAACCGCATTCGCCCTTATTTGTGTGCTTAACAACCTCAATTGGCGTTGTTCGTGTGCTTAACAACCTCTTTTGCGCATGATGTTGTGCTTATGAATCTCATTTGCACTTGTTCTTGTGCTTAGGAACCTCATATGCCCTTGTTTGTGTGCTTAACAACCTCAATTGGCATTGTTCGTGTGCTTAACAACCTCTTTTGTGTTTGATCTTGTGCTTATGAACCTCATTTGCACTTGTTCTTGTCCTTAGGAACCTCATTTGCTCTTGTTTTTATGCTTAACAATCTCAATTAGCGTTGTTCGTGTGCATAAAACCACTTTTGCGCTGGATCTTGTCCTTATGAACCTCATTTGCACTTGTTCTTGTGCTTAGGAACCTCATTTGCCCTTGTTTGTGTGCTTAACAACCTCAATTGGCGTTGTTCGTGTGCTTAACAACCTCTTTTGTGTTTGATCTTGTGCTTATGAACCTCATTTGCACTTGTTCTTGTGCTTAGGATCCTCATTTGCTCTTTTTTGTGTGCTTAACATTCTCAATTGGCATTGTTTGTGAGCTGAACAACCTCTTTGTGCTTGATCTTGTGCTTATGAACCTCATTTGCACTTGTTCTTGTGCTTGGGAACCTCATTTGCTCTTGTTTTTATGCTTAACAATCTCAATTAGCGTTGTTCGTGTGCATAAAACCACTTTTGCGCTTGATCTTGTCCTCATGAACCTTATTTGCACTTGTTCTTGTGCTTAGGAACCTCATTTGCCCTTGTTTGTGTGCTTAAGAACCTCAATTGGCGTTGTTCGTGTGCTTAACAACCTCTTTTGCGCTAGATCTTGTGCTTATGAACCTCATTTGCACTTGTTTTTGTGCTTAGGAAGCTCATATGCCCTTGTTTGTGTGCTTAACAACCTCAATTGGCGTTGTTCGTGTGCTTACCCACCTCTTTTGCGCTTGATCTTATGCTTATCAACCTCATTTGCACTTGTTCTTGTGCTTAGGAACCTCATTTGCACTTGTTCTTGCCCTTAGGAACCGCATTCGCCCTTATTTGTGTGCTTAACAACCTCAATTGGCGTTGTTCGTGTGCTTAACAACCTCTTTTGCGCATGATGTTGTGCTTATGAATCTCATTTGCACTTGTTCTTGTGCTTAGGAACCTCATATGCCCTTGTTTATGTGCTTAACAACCTCAATTGGCGTTGTTCGTGTGCTTAACAACCTCTTTCGCGCTTGATGTTGTGCTTATGACTCTCATTTGCACTTGTTCTTGTGCTTAGGAACCTCATTTGCCCTTGTTTGTATGCTTAACAACCTCAATTGGCGTTGTTCGTGTGCTTAACAACCTCTTTTGCGCTTGATCTTGTGCTTATGAACCTCATTTGCACTTGTGCTTGTGCTTAGGAACCTCATTTGCACTTGTTCTTGTGCTTAGGAACCTCATTTGCCCTTGTTTGTGTGCTTAACAACCTCAATTGGCATTGTTCGTGTGCTTAACAACCTCTTTTGTGTTTGATCTTGTGCTTATGAACCTCATTTGCACTTGTTCTTGTGCTTAGGAACCCCATTTGCTCTTTTTTGTGTGCTTAACATTCTCAATTGGCATTGTTTGTGAGCTGAACAACCTCTTTGTGCTTGATCTTGTGCTTATGAACCTCATTTGCACTTGTTCTTGTGCTTGGGAACGTCGTTTGCCCTTGTTTTTATGCTTAACAATCTCAATTAGCGTTGTTCGTGTGCATAAAACCACTTTTGCGCTTGATCTTGTCCTTATGAACCTTATTTGCACTTGTTCTTGTGCTTAGGAACCTCATTTGCCCTTGTTTGTGTGCTTAACAACCTCAATTGGCGTTGTTCGTGTGCTTAACAACCTCTTTTGCGCTTGATCTTGTGCTTATGAACCTCATTTGCACTTGTTCTTGTGCTTAGGAAGCTCATATACCCTTGTTTGTGTGCTTAACAACCTCAATTGGCGTTGTTCGTGTGCTTACCCACCTCTTTTGCGCTTGATCTTATGCTTATCAACCTCATTTGCACTTGTTCTTGCCCTTAGGAACCGCATTCGCCCTTATTTGTGTGCATAACAACCTCAATTGGCGTTGTTCGTGTGCTTAACAACCTCTTTTGCGCATGATGTTGTGCTTATGAATCTCATTTGCACTTGTTCTTGTGCTTAGGAACCTCATATGCCCTTGTTTGTGTGCCTAACAACCTCAATTGGCGTTGTTCGTGTGCTTAACAACCTCTTTCGCGCTTGATGTTGTGCTTATGAATCTCATTTGCACTTGTGCTTGTGCTTAGGAACCTCATTTGCACTTGTTGTTGTCCTTAGGAACCTCATTCGCCCTTATTTGTGTGCTGAACAACCTCAATTGGCGTTGTTCGTGTGCTTAACAACCTCTTTTGCGCTTGATCTTGTGCTTATGAACCTCATTTGCACTTGTTCTTGTGCTTAGGAAGCTCATATGCATTTGTTTGTGTGCTTAACAACCTCAATTGGCGTTGTTCGTGTGCTTACCCACCTCTTTTGCGCTTGATCTTATGCTTATCAACCTCATTTGCACTTGTTCTTGTGCTTAGGAACCTCATTTGCACTAATTCTTGTACTTAGGAACCTCATTTGCCCTTGTTTGTGTGCTTAACAACCTAAATTGGCATTGTTCGTGTGCGTAACAACATCTTTTGTGTTTGATCATGTGCTTATGAACCTCATTTGCACTTGTTCTTGTGCTTAGGAACCTCATTTGCTCTTTTTTGTGTGCTTAACATTCTCAATTGGCATTGTTTGTGAGCTGAACAACCTCTTTGTGATTGACCTTGTGCTTATGAACCTCATTTGCACTTGTTCTTGTGCTTGGGTACGTCGTTTGCCCTTGTTTTTATGCTTAACAATCTCAATTAGCGTTGTTCGTGTGCATAAAACCACTTTTGCGCTTGATCTTGTCCTTATGAACCTCATTTGCACTTGTTCTTGTGCTTAGGAACCTCATTTGCACTTGTTTGTGTGCTTAACAACCTCAATTGGCGTTGTTCGTGTGCTTAACAACCTCTTTTGCGCTTGATGTTGTGCTTATGAATCTCATTTGCACTTGTTCTTGTGCTTAGGAACCTCATTTGCCCTTGTTTGTGTGCTTAACAACCTCAATTGGCGTTGTTCGTGGGCTTAACAACCTCTTTTGCGCTTGATCTTGTGCTTATGAACCTCATTTGCACTTGTGCTTGTGCTTAGGAACCTCATTTGCACTTGTTCTTGTCCTTAGGAACCGCATTCGCCCTTATTTGTGTGCTTAACAACCTCAATTGGCGCTGTTCGTGTGCTTAACAACCTCTTTTGCGCTTGATCTTGTGGTTATGAACCTCATTTGCACTTGTTCTTGTGCTTAGGAAGCTCATATGCCCTTGTTTGTGTGCTTAACAACCTCAATTGGCGTTGTTCGTGTGCTTACCCACCTCTTTTGCGCTTGATCTTATGCTTATCAACCTCATTTGCACTCGTTCTTGTGCTTAGGAACCTCATTTGCACTTGTTCTTGCCCATAGGAACCGCATTCGCCCTTATTTGTGTGCTTAACAACCTCAATTGGCGTTGTTCGTGTGCTTAACAACCTCTTTTGCGCATGATGTTGTGCTTATGAATCTCATTTGCACTTGTTCTTGTGCTTAGGAACCTCATATGCCCTTGTTTGTGTGCTTAACAACCTCAATTGGCATTGTTCGTGTGCTTAACAACCTCTTTTGTGTTTGATCTTGTGCTTATGAACCTCATTTGCACTTGTTCTTGTCCTTAGGAACCTCATTTGCTCTTGTTTTTATGCTTAACAATCTCAATTAGCGTTGTTCGTGTGCATAAAACCACTTTTGCGCTTGATCTTGTCCTTATGAACCTCATTTGCACTTGTTCTTGTGCTTAGGAACCTCATTTGCCCTTGTTTGTGTGCTTAACAACCTCAATTGGCGTTGTTCGTGTGCTTAACAACCTCTTTTGTGTTTGATCTTGTGCTTATGAACCTCATTTGCACTTGTTCTTGTGCTTAGGATCCTCATTTGCTCTTTTTTGTGTGCTTAACATTCTCAATTGGCATTGTTTGTGAGCTGAACAACCTCTTTGTGCTTGATCTTGTGCTTATGAACCTCATTTGCACTTGTTCTTGTGCTTGGGAACCTCATTTGCTCTTGTTTTTATGCTTAACAATCTCAATTAGCGTTGTTCGTGTGCATAAAACCACTTTTGCGCTTGATCTTGTCCTCATGAACCTTATTTGCACTTGTTCTTGTGCTTAGGAACCTCATTTGCCCTTGTTTGTGTGCTTAAGAACCTCAATTGGCGTTGTTCGTGTGCTTAACAACCTCTTTTGCGCTTGATCTTGTGCTTATGAACCTCATTTGCACTTGTTCTTGTGCTTAGGAAGCTCATATGCCCTTGTTTGTGTGCTTAACAACCTCAATTGGCGTTGTTCGTGTGCTTACCCACCTCTTTTGCGCTTGATCTTATGCTTATCAACCTCATTTGCACTTGTTCTTGTGCTTAGGAACCTCATTTGCACTTGTTCTTGCCCTTAGGAACCGCATTCGCCCTTATTTGTGTGCTTAACAACCTCAATTGGCGTTGTTCGTGTGCTTAACAACCTCTTTTGCGCATGATGTTGTGCTTATGAATCTCATTTGCACTTGTTCTTGTGCTTAGGATCCTCATATGCCCTTGTTTGTGTGCTTAACAACCTCAATTGGCGTTGTTCGTGTGCTTAACAACCTCTTTCGCGCTTGATGTTGTGCTTATGACTCTCATTTGCACTTGTTCTTGTGCTTAGGAACCTCATTTGCCCTTGTTTGTATGCTTAACAACCTCAATTGGCGTTGTTCGTGTGCTTAACAACCTCTTTTGCGCTTGATCTTGTGCTTATGAACCTCATTTGCACTTGTGCTTGTGCTTAGGAACCTCATTTGCACTTGTTCTTGTGCTTAGGAACCTCATTTGCCCTTGTTTGTGTGCTTAACAACCTCAATTGGCATTGTTCGTGTGCTTAACAACCTCTTTTGTGTTTGATCTTGTGCTTATGAACCTCATTTGCACTTGTTCTTGTGCTTAGGAACCCCATTTGCTCTTTTTTGTGTGCTTAACATTCTCAATTGGCATTGTTTGTGAGCTGAACAACCTCTTTGTGCTTGATCTTGTGCTTATGAACCTCATTTGCACTTGTTCTTGTGCTTGGGAACGTCGTTTGCCCTTGTTTTTATGCTTAACAATCTCAATTAGCGTTGTTCGTGTGCATAAAACCACTTTTGCGCTTGATCTTGTCCTTATGAACCTCATTTGCACTTGTTCTTGTGCTTAGGAACCTCATTTGCCCTTGTTTGTGTGCTTAACAACCTCAATTGGCGTTGTTCGTGTGCTTAACAACCTCTTTTGCGCTTGATCTTGTGCTTATGAACCTCATTTGCACTTGTTCTTGTGCTTAGGAAGCTCATATGCCCTTGTTTGTGTGCTTAACAACCTCAATTGGCGTTGTTCGTGTGCTTACCCACCTCTTTTGCGCTTGATCTTATGCTTATCAACCTCATTTGCACTTGTTCTGGCCCTTAGGAACCGCATTCGCCCTTATTTGTGTGCATAACAACCTCAATTGGCGTTGTTCATGTGCTTAACAACCTCTTTTGCGCATGATGTTGTGCTTATGAATCTCATTTGCACTTGTTCTTGTGCTTAGGAACCTCATATGCCCTTGTTTGTGTGCCTAACAACCTCAATTGGCGTTGTTCGTGTGCTTAACAACCTCTTTCGCGCTTGATGTTGTGCTTATGAATCTCATTTGCACTTGTGCTTGTGCTTAGGAACCTCATTTGCACTTGTTCTTGTCCTTAGGAACCTCATTCGCCCTTATTTGTGTGCTGAACAACCTCAATTGGCGTTGTTCGTGTGCTTAACAACCTCTTTTGCGCTTGATCTTGTGCTTATGAACCTCATTTGCACTTGTTCTTGTGCTTAGGAAGCTCATATGCATTTGTTTGTGTGCTTAACAACCTCAATTGGCGTTGTTCGTGTGCTTACCCACCTCTTTTGCGCTTGATCTTATGCTTATCAACCTCATTTGCACTTGTTCTTGTGCTTAGGAACCTCATTTGCACTAATTCTTGTACTTAGGAACCTCATTTGCCCTTGTTTGTGTGCTTAACAACCTAAATTGGCATTGTTCGTGTGCGTAACAACATCTTTTGTGTTTGATCATGTGCTTATGAACCTCATTTGCACTTGTTCTTGTGCTTAGGAACCTCATTTGCTCTTTTTTGTGTGCTTAACATTCTCAATTGGCATTGTTTGTGAGCTGAACAACCTCTTTGTGATTGACCTTGTGCTTATGAACCTCATTTGCACTTGTTCTTGTGCTTGGGTACGTCGTTTGCCCTTGTTTTTATGCTTAACAATCTCAATTAGCGTTGTTCGTGTGCATAAAACCACTTTTGCGCTTGATCTTGTCCTTATGAACCTCATTTGCACTTGTTCTTGTGCTTAGGAACCTCATTTGCACTTGTTTGTGTGCTTAACAACCTCAATTGGCGTTGTTCGTGTGCTTAACAACCTCTTTTGCGCTTGATGTTGTGCTTATGAATCTCATTTGCACTTGTTCTTGTGCTTAGGAACCTCATTTGCCCTTGTTTGTGTGCTTAACAACCTCAATTGGCGTTGTTCGTGGGCTTAACAACCTCTTTTGCGCTTGATCTTGTGCTTATGAACCTCATTTGCACTTGTGCTTGTGCTTAGGAACCACATTTGCACTTGTTCTTGTCCTTAGGAACCGCATTCGCCCTTATTTGTGTGCTTAACAACCTCAATTGGCGCTGTTCGTGTGCTTAACAACCTCTTTTGCGCTTGATCTTGTGGTTATGAACCTCATTTGCACTTGTTCTTGTGCTTAGGAACCTCATTTGCCCTTGTTTGTGTGCTTAACAACCTCAATTGGCGTTGTTCGTGTGCTTAACAACCTCTTTTGTGTTTGATCTTGTGCTTATGAACCTCATTTGCACTTGTTCTTGTGCTTAGGATCCTCATTTGCTCTTTTTTGTGTGCTTAACATTCTCAATTGGCATTGTTTGTGAGCTGAACAACCTCTTTGTGCTTGATCTTGTGCTTATGAACCTCATTTGCACTTGTTCTTGTGCTTGGGAACCTCATTTGCTCTTGTTTTGATGCTTAACAATCTCAATTAGCGTTGTTCGTGTGCATAAAACCACTTTTGCGCTTGATCTTGTCCTCATGAACCTTATTTGCACTTGTTCTTGTGCTTAGGAACCTCATTTGCCCTTGTTTGTGTGCTTAAGAACCTCAATTGGCGTTGTTCGTGTGCTTAACAACCTCTTTTGCGCTTGATCTTGTGCTTATGAACCTCATTTGCACTTGTTCTTGTGGTTAGGAAGCTCATATGCCCTTGTTTGTGTGCTTAACAACCTCAATTGGCGTTGTTCGTGTGCTTACCCACCTCTTTTGCGCTTGATCTTATGCTTATCAACCTCATTTGCACTTGTTCTTGTGCTTAGGAACCTCATTTGCACTTGTTCTTGCCCTTAGGAACCGCATTCGCCCTTATTTGTGTGCTTAACAACCTCAATTGGCGTTGTTCGTGTGCTTAACAACCTCTTTTGCGCATGATGTTGTGCTTATGAATCTCAATTTGCACTTGTTCTTGTGCTTAGGAACCTCATATGCCCTTGTTTGTGTGGTTAACAACCTCAATTGGCGTTGTTCGTGTGCTTAACAACCTCTTTCGCGCTTGATGTTGTGCTTATGACTCTCATTTGCACTTGTTCTTGTGCTTAGGAACCTCATTTGCCCATGTTTGTATGCTTAACAACCTCAATTGGCGTTGTTCGTGTGCTTAACAACCTCTTTTGCGCTTGATCTTGTGCTTATGAACCTCATTTGCACTTGTGCTTGTGCTTAGGAACCTCATTTGCACTTGTTCTTGTGCTTAGGAACCTCATTTGCCCTTGTTTGTGTGCTTAACAACCTCAATTGGCATTGTTCGTGTGCTTAACAACCTCTTTTGTGTTTGATCTTGTGCTTATGAACCTCATTTGCACTTGTTCTTGTGCTTAGGAACCCCATTTGCTCTTTTTTGTGTGCTTAACATTCTCAATTGGCATTGTTTGTGAGCTGAACAACCTCTTTGTGCTTGATCTTGTGCTTATGAACCTCATTTGCACTTGTTCTTGTGCTTGGGAACGTCGTTTGCCCTTGTTTTTATGCTTAACAATCTCAATTAGCGTTGTTCGTGTGCATAAAACCACTTTTGCGCTTGATCTTGTCCTTATGAACCTCATTTGCACTTGTTCTTGTGCTTAGGAACCTCATTTGCACTTGTTTGTGTGCTTAACAACCTCAATTGGCGTTGTTCGTGTGCTTAACAACCTCTTTTGCGCTTGATGTTGTGCTTATGAATCTCATTTGCACTTGTTCTTGTGCTTAGGAACCTCATTTGCCCTTGTTTGTGTGCTTAACAACCTCAATTGGCGTTGTTCGTGGGCTTAACAACCTCTTTTGCGCTTGATCTTGTGCTTATGAACCTCATTTGCACTTGTGCTTGTGCTTAGGAACCTCATTTGCACTTGTTCTTGTCCTTAGGAACCGCATTCGCCCTTATTTGTGTGCTTAACAACCTCAATTGGCGTTGTTCGTGTGCTTAACAACCTCTTTTGCGCTTGATCTTGTGGTTATGAACCTCATTTGCACTTGTTTTTGTACTTGCGTACTTCATTTGCCCTTGTTTGTCTGCTTGCCAACCTCAATTGGCGTTGTTCGTGTGCTTAACAACCTCTTTTGCGCTTGATCTTGTGCTGGTGAACATCATCTGCACTTGTTCTTGTGCTTACGAACCTCATTTGCACTTGTTCTTGTACTTAGGAACCTCATTTGCCCTTTTTAATGTGGTTAACAACCTCAATTGGCGTTGTTCGTGTGGTTAACAACCTCTTTTGCGCTTGATCTTGTGCTTATGAACCTCATTTGCACTTGTTCTTGTGCTTATGAACCTCATTTGCCCTTGTTTGTGTGCTTAACAACCTCAATTGGCGTTGTTCGTGTGCTTAACAACCTCTTTTGCGCTTGATCTTGTGCTTATGAACCACATTTGCAATTGTTTTTGTACTTGCGTTCTTCATTTGCCCTTGTTTGTCTGCTTAACAACCTCAATTGGCGTTGTTCATGTGCTTAACAACCTCTTTTGCGCTTGATCTTGTGCTTAGGAACCTCATTTGCACTTGTTCTCGTGCTTAGGAACGTCACTTTCCCTTGTTTGTGTGCTTAACAACGTCGATTGGCATTGTTCGTGTGCTTCACAACCTATTTTGCGCTTGATCTCGTGCCTATGAACCTCATTTGCACTTGTTCTTGTGCTTAGGAACCTCATTTTGCCCTTGTTTGTGTGCTTAACAACCTCTTTTATGTTTGATCGTGTGCTTATGAACCTCATTTGCACTTGTTCTTGTGATTAGGAACCTCATTTGCTCTTTTTTGTGTGCTTAACATTCTCAATTGGCGTTGTTTGTGAGCTGAACAACCTCTTTGTGCTTGATCTTGTGCTTATGAACCTCATTTGCACTTGTTGTTGTTCTTGGGAACCTCGTTTGCCCTTGTTTTTATGCTTAACAATCTCAATTAGCGTTGTTCGTGTGCATAAAACCACTTTTGCGCTTCATCTTGTACTTATTAACCTCATTTGCACTTGTTCTTGTGCTTAGGAACCTCATTTGCCCTTGTTCGTGTGCTTAACAACCTCAATTGGCGTTGTTCGTGTGCTTAACAACCTCTTTTGCGCTTGATGTTGTGCTTATGAATATCATTTGCACTTGTTCTTGTGCTTAGGAACCTCATATGCCCTTGTTTGTGTTCTTAACAACCTCAATTGGCGTTGTTCGTGTGCTTAACAACCTCTTTCGCGCTTGATGTTGTGCTTATGAATCTCATTTGCACTTGTGCTTGTGCTTAGGAACCTCATTTGCACTTGTTCTTGTCCTTAGGAATCTCATTCGCCCTTATTTGTGTGCTGAACAACCTCAATTGGCGTTGTTCGTGTGCTTAACAACCTCTTTTGCGCTTGATCTTGTGCTTATGAACCTCATTTGCACTTGTTCTTGTGCTTAGGAAGCTCATATGCCCTTGTTTGTGTGCTTAACAACCTCAATTGGCGTTGTTCGTGTGCTTACCCACCTCTTTTGCGCTTGATCTTATGCTTATCAACCTCATTTGCACTTGTTCTTGTGCTTAGGAACCTCATTTGCACTAATTCTTGTACTTAGGAAGTTCATTTGCCGTTGTTTGTGTGCTTAACAACCTCAATTGGCATTGTTCGTGTGCTTAACAACCTCTTTTGTGTTTGATCTTGTGCTTATGAACCTCATTTGCACTTGTTCTTGTCCTTAGGAACCTCATTTGCTCTTGTTTTTATGCTTAACAATCTCAATTAGCGTTGTTCGTGTGCATAAAACCACTTTTGCGCTGGATCTTGTCCTTATGAACCTCATTTGCACTTGTTCTTGTGCTTAGGAACCTCATTTGCCCTTGTTTGTGTGCTTAACAACCTCAATTGGCGTTGTTCGTGTGCTTAACAACCTCTTTTGTGTTTGATCTTGTGCTTATGAACCTCATTTGCACTTGTTCTTGTGCTTAGGATCCTCATTTGCTCTTTTTTGTGTGCTTAACATTCTCAATTGGCATTGTTTGTGAGCTGAACAACCTCTTTGTGCTTGATCTTGTGCTTATGAACCTCATTTGCACTTGTTCTTGTGCTTGGGAACCTCATTTGCTCTTGTTTTTATGCTTAACAATCTCAATTAGCGTTGTTCATGTGCATAAAACAACTTTTGCGCTTGATCTTGTCCTCATGAACCTTATTTGCACTTGTTCTTGTGCTTAGGAACCTCATTTGCCCTTGTTTGTGTGCTTAAGAACCTCAATTGGCGTTGTTCGTGTGCTTAACAACCTCTTTTGCGCTTGATCTTGTGCTTATGAACCTCATTTGCACTTGTTCTTGTGCTTAGGAAGCTCATATGCCCTTGTTTGTGTGCTTAACAACCTCAATTGGCGTTGTTCGTGTGCTTACCCACCTCTTTTGCGCTTGATCTTATGCTTATCAACCTCATTTGCACTTGTTCTTGTGCTTAGGAACCTCATTTGCACTTGTTCTTGCCCTTAGGAACCGCATTCGCCCTTATTTGTGTGCTTAACAACCTCAATTGGCGTTGTTCGTGTGCTTAACAACCTCTTTTGCGCATGATGTTGTGCTTATGAATCTCATTTGCACTTGTTCTTGTGCTTAGGAACCTCATATGCCCTTGTTTGCGTGGTTAACAACCTCAATTGGCGTTGTTCGTGTGCTTAACAACCTCTTTCGCGCTTGATGTTGTGCTTATGACTCTCATTTGCACTTGTTCTTGTGCTTAGGAACCTCATTTGCCCTTGTTTGTATGCTTAACAACCTCAATTGGCGTTGTTCGTGTGCTTAACAACCTCTTTTGCGCTTGATCTTGTGCTTATGAACCTCATTTGCACTTGTGCTTGTGCTTAGGAACCTCATTTGCACTTGTTCTTGTGCTTAGGAACCTCATTTGCCCTTGTTTGTGTGCTTAACAACCTCAATTGGCATTGTTCGTGTGCTTAACAACCTCTTTTGTGTTTGATCTTGTGCTTATGAACCTCATTTGCACTTGTTCTTGTGCTTAGGAACCTCATTTGCTCTTTTTTGTGTGCTTAACATTCTCAATTGGCATTGTTTGTGAGCTGAACAACCTCTTTGTGCTTGATCTTGTGCTTATGAACCTCATTTGCACTTGTTCTTGTGCTTGGGAACGTCGTTTGCCCTTGTTTTTATGCTTAACAATCTCAATTAGCGTTGTTCGTGTGTATAAAACCACTTTTGCGCTTGATCTTGTCCTTATGAACCTTATTTGCACTTGTTCTTGTGCTTAGGAACCTCATTTGCCCTTGTTTGTGTGCTTAACAACCTCAATTGGCGTTGTTCGTGTGCTTAACAACCTCTTTTGCGCTTGATCTTGTGCTTATGAACCTCATTTGCACTTGTTCTTGTGCTTAGGAAGCTCATATGCCCTTGTTTGTGTGCTTAACAACCTCAATTGGCGTTGTTCGTGTGCTTACCCACCTCTTTTGCGCTTGATCTTATGCTTATCAACCTCATTTGCACTTGTTCTTGCCCTTAGGAACCGCATTCGCCCTTATTTGTGTGCTTAACAACCTCAATTGGCGTTGTTCGTGTGCTTAACAACCTCTTTTGCGCATGATGTTGTGCTTATGAATCTCATTTGCACTTGTTCTTGTGCTTGGGAACCTCATATGCCCTTGTTTGTGTGCCTAATAACCTCAATTGGCGTTGTTCGTGTGCTTAACAACCTCTTTCGCGCTTGATGTTGTGCTTATGAATCTCATTTGCACTTGTGCTTGTGCTTAGGAACCTCATTTGCACTTGTTCTTGTCCTTAGGAACCTCATTCGCCCTTATTTGTGTGCTGAACAACCTCAATTGGCGTTGTTCGTGTGCTTAACAACCTCTTTTGCGCTTGATCTTGTGCTTATGAACCTCATTTGCACTTGTTCTTGTGGTTAGGAAGCTCATATGCCCTTGTTTGTGTGCTTAACAACCTCAATTGGCGTTGTTCGTGTGCTTACCCACCTCTTTTGCGCTTGATCTTATGCTTATCAACCTCATTTGCACTTGTTCTTGTGCTTAGGAACCTCATTTGCACTTGTTCTTGCCCTTAGGAACCGCATTCGCCCTTATTTGTGTGCTTAACAACCTCAATTGGCGTTGTTCGTGTGCTTAACAACCTCTTTTGCGCATGATGTTGTGCTTATGAATCTCAATTTGCACTTGTTCTTGTGCTTAGGAACCTCATATGCCCTTGTTTGTGTGGTTAACAACCTCAATTGGCGTTGTTCGTGTGCTTAACAACCTCTTTCGCGCTTGATGTTGTGCTTATGACTCTCATTTGCACTTGTTCTTGTGCTTAGGAACCTCATTTGCCCATGTTTGTATGCTTAACAACCTCAATTGGCGTTGTTCGTGTGCTTAACAACCTCTTTTGCGCTTGATCTTGTGCTTATGAACCTCATTTGCACTTGTGCTTGTGCTTAGGAACCTCATTTGCACTTGTTCTTGTGCTTAGGAACCTCATTTGCCCTTGTTTGTGTGCTTAACAACCTCAATTGGCATTGTTCGTGTGCTTAACAACCTCTTTTGTGTTTGATCTTGTGCTTATGAACCTCATTTGCACTTGTTCTTGTGCTTAGGAACCCCATTTGCTCTTTTTTGTGTGCTTAACATTCTCAATTGGCATTGTTTGTGAGCTGAACAACCTCTTTGTGCTTGATCTTGTGCTTATGAACCTCATTTGCACTTGTTCTTGTGCTTGGGAACGTCGTTTGCCCTTGTTTTTATGCTTAACAATCTCAATTAGCGTTGTTCGTGTGCATAAAACCACTTTTGCGCTTGATCTTGTCCTTATGAACCTCATTTGCACTTGTTCTTGTGCTTAGGAACCTCATTTGCACTTGTTTGTGTGCTTAACAACCTCAATTGGCGTTGTTCGTGTGCTTAACAACCTCTTTTGCGCTTGATGTTGTGCTTATGAATCTCATTTGCACTTGTTCTTGTGCTTAGGAACCTCATTTGCCCTTGTTTGTGTGCTTAACAACCTCAATTGGCGTTGTTCGTGGGCTTAACAACCTCTTTTGCGCTTGATCTTGTGCTTATGAACCTCATTTGCACTTGTGCTTGTGCTTAGGAACCTCATTTGCACTTGTTCTTGTCCTTAGGAACCGCATTCGCCCTTATTTGTGTGCTTAACAACCTCAATTGGCGTTGTTCGTGTGCTTAACAACCTCTTTTGCGCTTGATCTTGTGGTTATGAACCTCATTTGCACTTGTTTTTGTACTTGCGTACTTCATTTGCCCTTGTTTGTCTGCTTGCCAACCTCAATTGGCGTTGTTCGTGTGCTTAACAACCTCTTTTGCGCTTGATCTTGTGCTGGTGAACATCATCTGCACTTGTTCTTGTGCTTACGAACCTCATTTGCACTTGTTCTTGTACTTAGGAACCTCATTTGCCCTTTTTAATGTGGTTAACAACCTCAATTGGCGTTGTTCGTGTGGTTAACAACCTCTTTTGCGCTTGATCTTGTGCTTATGAACCTCATTTGCACTTGTTCTTGTGCTTATGAACCTCATTTGCCCTTGTTTGTGTGCTTAACAACCTCAATTGGCGTTGTTCGTGTGCTTAACAACCTCTTTTGCGCTTGATCTTGTGCTTATGAACCACATTTGCAATTGTTTTTGTACTTGCGTTCTTCATTTGCCCTTGTTTGTCTGCTTAACAACCTCAATTGGCGTTGTTCATGTGCTTAACAACCTCTTTTGCGCTTGATCTTGTGCTTAGGAACCTCATTTGCACTTGTTCTCGTGCTTAGGAACGTCACTTTCCCTTGTTTGTGTGCTTAACAACGTCGATTGGCATTGTTCGTGTGCTTCACAACCTATTTTGCGCTTGATCTCGTGCCTATGAACCTCATTTGCACTTGTTCTTGTGCTTAGGAACCTCATTTTGCCCTTGTTTGTGTGCTTAACAACCTCTTTTATGTTTGATCGTGTGCTTATGAACCTCATTTGCACTTGTTCTTGTGATTAGGAACCTCATTTGCTCTTTTTTGTGTGCTTAACATTCTCAATTGGCGTTGTTTGTGAGCTGAACAACCTCTTTGTGCTTGATCTTGTGCTTATGAACCTCATTTGCACTTGTTGTTGTTCTTGGGAACCTCGTTTGCCCTTGTTTTTATGCTTAACAATCTCAATTAGCGTTGTTCGTGTGCATAAAACCACTTTTGCGCTTCATCTTGTACTTATTAACCTCATTTGCACTTGTTCTTGTGCTTAGGAACCTCATTTGCCCTTGTTTGTGTGCTTAACAACCTCAATTGGCGTTGTTCGTGTGCTTAACAACCTCTTTTGTGTTTGATCTTGTGCTTATGAACCTCATTTGCACTTGTTCTTGTGCTTAGGATCCTCATTTGCTCTTTTTTGTGTGCTTAACATTCTCAATTGGCATTGTTTGTGAGCTGAACAACCTCTTTGTGCTTGATCTTGTGCTTATGAACCTCATTTGCACTTGTTCTTGTGCTTGGGAACCTCATTTGCACTTGTTCTTGTCCTTAGGAATCTCATTCGCCCTTATTTGTGTGCTGAACAACCTCAATTGGCGTTGTTCGTGTGCTTAACAACCTCTTTTGCGCTTGATCTTGTGCTTATGAACCTCATTTGCACTTGTTCTTGTGCTTAGGAAGCTCATATGCCCTTGTTTGTGTGCTTAACAACCTCAATTGGCGTTGTTCGTGTGCTTACCCACCTCTTTTGCGCTTGATCTTATGCTTATCAACCTCATTTGCACTTGTTCTTGTGCTTAGGAACCTCATTTGCACTAATTCTTGTACTTAGGAAGTTCATTTGCCGTTGTTTGTGTGCTTAACAACCTCAATTGGCATTGTTCGTGTGCTTAACAACCTCTTTTGTGTTTGATCTTGTGCTTATGAACCTCATTTGCACTTGTTCTTGTCCTTAGGAACCTCATTTGCTCTTGTTTTTATGCTTAACAATCTCAATTAGCGTTGTTCGTGTGCATAAAACCACTTTTGCGCTGGATCTTGTCCTTATGAACCTCATTTGCACTTGTTCTTGTGCTTAGGAACCTCATTTGCCCTTGTTTGTGTGCTTAACAACCTCAATTGGCGTTGTTCGTGTGCTTAACAACCTCTTTTGTGTTTGATCTTGTGCTTATGAACCTCATTTGCACTTGTTCTTGTGCTTAGGATCCTCATTTGCTCTTTTTTGTGTGCTTAACATTCTCAATTGGCATTGTTTGTGAGCTGAACAACCTCTTTGTGCTTGATCTTGTGCTTATGAACCTCATTTGCACTTGTTCTTGTGCTTGGGAACCTCATTTGCTCTTGTTTTTATGCTTAACAATCTCAATTAGCGTTGTTCGTGTGCATAAAACAACTTTTGCGCTTGATCTTGTCCTCATGAACCTTATTTGCACTTGTTCTTGTGCTTAGGAACCTCATTTGCCCTTGTTTGTGTGCTTAAGAACCTCAATTGGCGTTGTTCGTGTGCTTAACAACCTCTTTTGCGCTTGATCTTGTGCTTATGAACCTCATTTGCACTTGTTCTTGTGCTTAGGAAGCTCATATGCCCTTGTTTGTGTGCTTAACAACCTCAATTGGCGTTGTTCGTGTGCTTACCCACCTCTTTTGCGCTTGATCTTATGCTTATCAACCTCATTTGCACTTGTTCTTGTGCTTAGGAACCTCATTTGCACTTGTTCTTGCCCTTAGGAACCGCATTCGCCCTTATTTGTGTGCTTAACAACCTCAATTGGCGTTGTTCGTGTGCTTAACAACCTCTTTTGCGCATGATGTTGTGCTTATGAATCTCATTTGCACTTGTTCTTGTGCTTAGGAACCTCATATGCCCTTGTTTGCGTGGTTAACAACCTCAATTGGCGTTGTTCGTGTGCTTAACAACCTCTTTCGCGCTTGATGTTGTGCTTATGACTCTCATTTGCACTTGTTCTTGTGCTTAGGAACCTCATTTGCCCTTGTTTGTATGCTTAACAACCTCAATTGGCGTTGTTCGTGTGCTTAACAACCTCTTTTGCGCTTGATCTTGTGCTTATGAACCTCATTTGCACTTGTGCTTGTGCTTAGGAACCTCATTTGCACTTGTTCTTGTGCTTAGGAACCTCATTTGCCCTTGTTTGTGTGCTTAACAACCTCAATTGGCATTGTTCGTGTGCTTAACAACCTCTTTTGTGTTTGATCTTGTGCTTATGAACCTCATTTGCACTTGTTCTTGTGCTTAGGAACCTCATTTGCTCTTTTTTGTGTGCTTAACATTCTCAATTGGCATTGTTTGTGAGCTGAACAACCTCTTTGTGCTTGATCTTGTGCTTATGAACCTCATTTGCACTTGTTCTTGTGCTTGGGAACGTCGTTTGCCCTTGTTTTTATGCTTAACAATCTCAATTAGCGTTGTTCGTGTGTATAAAACCACTTTTGCGCTTGATCTTGTCCTTATGAACCTTATTTGCACTTGTTCTTGTGCTTAGGAACCTCATTTGCCCTTGTTTGTGTGCTTAACAACCTCAATTGGCGTTGTTCGTGTGCTTAACAACCTCTTTTGCGCTTGATCTTGTGCTTATGAACCTCATTTGCACTTGTTCTTGTGCTTAGGAAGCTCATATGCCCTTGTTTGTGTGCTTAACAACCTCAATTGGCGTTGTTCGTGTGCTTACCCACCTCTTTTGCGCTTGATCTTATGCTTATCAACCTCATTTGCACTTGTTCTTGCCCTTAGGAACCGCATTCGCCCTTATTTGTGTGCTTAACAACCTCAATTGGCGTTGTTCGTGTGCTTAACAACCTCTTTTGCGCATGATGTTGTGCTTATGAATCTCATTTGCACTTGTTCTTGTGCTTGGGAACCTCATATGCCCTTGTTTGTGTGCCTAATAACCTCAATTGGCGTTGTTCGTGTGCTTAACAACCTCTTTCGCGCTTGATGTTGTGCTTATGAATCTCATTTGCACTTGTGCTTGTGCTTAGGAACCTCATTTGCACTTGTTCTTGTCCTTAGGAACCTCATTCGCCCTTATTTGTGTGCTGAACAACCTCAATTGGCGTTGTTCGTGTGCTTAACAACCTCTTTTGCGCTTGATCTTGTGCTTATGAACCTCATTTGCACTTGTTCTTGTGCTTAGGAAGCTCATATGCATTTGTTTGTGTGCTTAACAACCTCAATTGGCGTTGTTCGTGTGCTTACCCACCTCTTTTGCGCTTGATCTTATGCTTATCAACCTCATTTGCACTTGTTCTTGTGCTTAGGAACCTCATTTGCACTAATTCTTGTACTTAGGAACCTCATTTGCCCTTGTTTGTGTGCTTAACAACCTAAATTGGCATTGTTCGTGTGCTTAACAACATCTTTTGTGTTTGATCATGTGCTTATGAACCTCATTTGCACTTGTTCTTGTGCTTAGGAACCTCATTTGCTCTTTTTTGTGTGCTTAACATTCTCAATTGGCATTGTTTGTGTGCTGAACAACCTCTTTGTGATTGACCTTGTGCTTATGAACCTCATTTGCACTTGTTCTTGTGCTTGGGTACGTCGTTTGCCCTTGTTTTTATGCTTAACAATCTCAATTAGCGTTGTTCGTGTGCATAAAACCACTTTTGCGCTTGATCTTGTCCTTATGAACATCATTTGCACTTGTTCTTGTGCTTAGGAACCTCATTTGCACTTGTTTGTGTGCTTAACAACCTCAATTGGCGTTGTTCGTGTGCTTAACAACCTCTTTTGCGCTTGATGTTGTGCTTATGAATCTCATTTGCACTTGTTCTTGTGCTTAGGAACCTCATTTGCCCTTGTTTGTGTGCTTAACAACCTCAATTGGCGTTGTTCGTGGGCTTAACAACCTCTTTTGCGCTTGATCTTGTGCTTATGAACCTCATTTGCACTTGTGCTTGTGCTTAGGAACCTCATTTGCACTTGTTCTTGTCCTAAGGAACCGCATTCGCCCTTATTTGTGTGCTTAACAACCTCAATTGGCGCTGTTCGTGTGCTTAACAACCTCTTTTGCGCTTGATCTTGTGGTTATGAACCTCATTTGCACTTGTTCTTGTGCTTAGGAACCTCATTTGCCCTTGTTTGTGTGCTTAACAACCTCAATTGGCGTTGTTCGTGTGCTTAACAACCTCTTTTGTGTTTGATCTTGTGCTTATGAACCTCATTTGCACTTGTTCTTGTGCTTAGGATCCTCATTTGCTCTTTTTTGTGTGCTTAACATTCTCAATTGGCATTGTTTGTGAGCTGAACAACCTCTTTGTGCTTGATCTTGTGCTTATGAACCTCATTTGCACTTGTTCTTGTGCTTGGGAACCTCATTTGCTCTTGTTTTGATGCTTAACAATCTCAATTAGCGTTGTTCGTGTGCATAACACCACTTTTGCGCTTGATCTTGTCCTCATGAACCTTATTTGCACTTGTTCTTGTGCTTAGGAACCTCATTTGCCCTTGTTTGTGTGCTTAAGAACCTCAATTGGCGTTGTTCGTGTGCTTAACAACCTCTTTTGCGCTTGATCTTGTGCTTATGAACCTCATTTGCACTTGTTCTTGTGCTTAGGAAGCTCATATGCCCTTGTTTGTGTGCTTAACAACCTCAATTGGCGTTGTTCGTGTGCTTACCCACCTCTTTTGCGCTTGATCTTATGCTTATCAACCTCATTTGCACTTGTTCTTGTGCTTAGGAACCTCATTTGCACTTGTTCTTGCCCTTAGGAACCGCATTCGTCCTTATTTGTGTGCTTAACAACCTCAATTGGCGTTGTTCGTGTGCTTAACAACCTCTTTTGCGCATGATGTTGTGCTTATGAATCTCATTTGCACTTGTTCTTGTGCTTAGGAACCTCATATGCCCTTGTTTGTGTGGTTAACAACCTCAATTGGCGTTGTTCGTGTGCTTAACAACCTCTTTCGCGCTTGATGTTGTGCTTATGACTCTCATTTGCACTTGTTCTTGTGCTTAGGAACCTCATTTGCCCTTGTTTGTATGCTTAACAACCTCAATTGGCGTTGTTCGTGTGCTTAACAACCTCTTTTGCGCTTGATCTTGTGCTTATGAACCTCATTTGCACTTGTGCTTGTGCTTAGGAACCTCATTTGCACTTGTTCTTGTGCTTAGGAACCTCATTTGCCCTTGTTTGTGTGCTTAACAATCTCAATTGGCATTGTTCGTGTGCTTAACAACCTCTTTTGTGTTTGATCTTGTGCTTATGAACCTCATTTGCACTTGTTCTTGTGCTTAGGAACCTCATTTGCTCTTTTTTGTGTGCTTAACATTCTCAATTGGCATTGTTTGTGAGCTGAACAACCTCTTTGTGCTTGATCTTGTGCTTATGAACCTCATTTGCACTTGTTCTTGTGCTTGGGAACGTCGTTTGCCCTTGTTTTTATGCTTAACAATCTCAATTAGCGTTGTTCGTGTGCATAAAACCACTTTTGCGCTTGATCTTGTCCTTATGAACCTCATTTGCACTTGTTCTTGTGCTTAGGAACCTCATTTGCACTTGTTTGTGTGCTTAACAACCTCAATTGGCGTTGTTCGTGTGCTTAACAACCTCTTTTGCGCTTGATGTTGTGCTTATGAATCTCATTTGCACTTGTTCTTGTGCTTAGGAACATCATTTGCCCTTGTTTGTGTGCTTAACAACCTCAATTGGCGTTGTTCGTGGGCTTAACAACCTCTTTTGCGCTTGATCTTGTGCTTATGAACCTCATTTGCACTTGTGCTTGTGCTTAGGAACCTCATTTGCATTTGTTCTTGTCCTTAGGAACTGCATTCGCCTTTATTTGTGTGCTTAACAACCTCAATTGGCGTTGTTCGTGTGCTTAACAACCTCTTTTGCGCTTGATATTGTGGTTATGAACCTCATTTGCACTTGTTTTTGTACTTGCGTACTTCATTTGCCCTTGTTTGTCTGCTTGCCAACCTCAATTGGCGTTGTTCGTGTGCTTAACAACCTCTTTTGCGCTTGATCTTGTGCTGGTGAACATCATCTGCACTTGTTCTTGTGCTTACGAACCTCATTTGCACTTGTTCTTGTACTTAGGAACCTCATTTGCCCTTTTTAATGTGGTTAACAACCTCAATTGGCGTTGTTCGTGTGGTTAACAACCTCTTTTGCGCTTGATCTTGTGCTTATGAACCTCATTTGCACTTGTTCTTGTGCTTATGAACCTCATTTGCCCTTGTTTGTGTGCTTAACAACCTCAATTGGCGTTGTTCGGGTGCTTAACAACCTCTTTTGCGCTTGATCTTGAGCTTATGAACCACATTTGCACTTGTTTTTGTACTTGCGTACTTCATTTGCCCTTGTTTGTCTGCTTAACAACCTCAATTGGCGTTGTTCATGTGCTTAACAACCTCTTTTGCGCTTGATCTTGTGCTTAGGAACCTCATTTGCACTTGTTCTCGTGCTTAGGAACGTCATTTTCCCTTGTTTGTGTGCTTAACAACGTCGATTGGCATTGTTCGTGTGATTCACAACCTATTTTGCGCTTGATCTTGTGCTTATGAACCTCATTTGCACTTGTTCTTGTGCTTAGGAACCTCATTTTGCCCTTGTTTGTATGCTTAACAACCTCTTTTATGTTTGATCGTGTGCTTATGAACCTCATTTGCACTTGTTCTTGTGATTAGGAACCTCATTTGCTCTTTTTTGTGTGCTTAACATTCTCAATTGGCGTTGTTTGTGAGCTGAACAACCTCTTTGTGCTTGATCTTGTGCTTATGAACCTCATTTGCACTTGTTGTTGTTCTTGGGAACCTCGTTTGCCCTTGTTTTTATGCTTAACAATCTCAATTAGCGTTGTTCGTGTGCATAAAACCACTTTTGCGCTTCATCTTGTACTTATTAACCTCATTTGCACTTGTTCTTGTGCTTAGGAACCTCATTTGCCCTTGTTGTGTGCTTAACAACCTCAATTGGCGTTGTTCGTGTGCTTAACAACCTCTTTTGCGCTTGATGTTGTGCTTATGAATCTCATTTGCACTTGTTCTTGTGCTTAGGAACCTCATATGCCCTTGTTTGTGTTCTTAACAACCTCAATTGGCGTTGTTCGTGTGCTTAACAACCTCTTTCGCGCTTGATGTTGTGCTTATGAATCTCATTTGCACTTGTGCTTGTGCTTAGGAACCTCATTTGCACTTGTTTGTGTGCTTAACAACCTCAATTGGCGTTGTTCGTGGGCTTAACAACCTCTTTTGCGCTTGATCTTGTGCTTATGAACCTCATTTGCACTTGTGCTTGTGCTTAGGAACCTCATTTGCACTTGTTCTTGTCCTTAGGAACTGCATTCGCCCTTATTTGTGTGCTTAACAACCTCAATTGGCGTTGTTCGTGTGCTTAACAACCTCTTTTGCGCTTGATATTGTGGTTATGAACCTCATTTGCACTTGTTTTTGTACTTGCGTACTTCATTTGCCCTTGTTTGTCTGCTTGCCAACCTCAATTGGCGTTGTTCGTGTGCTTAACAACCTCTTTTGAGCTTGATCTTGTGCTGGTGAACATCATCTGCACTTGTTCTTGTGCTTACGAACCTCATTTGCACTTGTTCTTGTACTTAGGAACCTCATTTGCCCTTTTTAATGTGGTTAACAACCTCAATTGGCGTTGTTCGTGTGGTTAACAACCTCTTTTGCGCTTGATCTTGTGCTTATGAACCTCATTTGCACTTGTTCTTGTGCTTATGAACCTCATTTGCCCTTGTTTGTGTGCTTAACAACCTCAATTGGCGTTGTTCGTGTGCTTAACAACCTCTTTTGCGCTTGATCTTGTGCTTATGAACCACATTTGCAATTGTTTTTGTACTTGCGTTCTTCATTTGCCCTTGTTTGTCTGCTTAACAACCTCAATTGGCGTTGTTCATGTGCTTAACAACCTCTTTTGCGCTTGATCTTGTGCTTAGGAACCTCATTTGCACTTGTTCTCGTGCTTAGGAACGTCACTTTCCCTTGTTTGTGTGCTTAACAACGTCGATTGGCATTGTTCGTGTGCTTCACAACCTATTTTGCGCTTGATCTCGTGCCTATGAACCTCATTTGCACTTGTTCTTGTGCTTAGGAACCTCATTTTGCCCTTGTTTGTGTGCTTAACAACCTCTTTTATGTTTGATCGTGTGCTTATGAACCTCATTTGCACTTGTTCTTGTGATTAGGAACCTCATTTGCTCTTTTTTGTGTGCTTAACATTCTCAATTGGCGTTGTTTGTGAGCTGAACAACCTCTTTGTGCTTGATCTTGTGCTTATGAACCTCATTTGCACTTGTTGTTGTTCTTGGGAACCTCGTTTGCCCTTGTTTTTATGCTTAACAATCTCAATTAGCGTTGTTCGTGTGCATAAAACCACTTTTGCGCTTCATCTTGTACTTATTAACCTCATTTGCACTTGTTCTTGTGCTTAGGAACCTCATTTGCCCTTGTTCGTGTGCTTAACAACCTCAATTGGCGTTGTTCGTGTGCTTAACAACCTCTTTTGCGCTTGATGTTGTGCTTATGAATATCATTTGCACTTGTTCTTGTGCTTAGGAACCTCATATGCCCTTGTTTGTGTTCTTAACAACCTCAATTGGCGTTGTTCGTGTGCTTAACAACCTCTTTCGCGCTTGATGTTGTGCTTATGAATCTCATTTGCACTTGTGCTTGTGCTTAGGAACCTCATTTGCACTTGTTCTTGTCCTTAGGAATCTCATTCGCCCTTATTTGTGTGCTGAACAACCTCAATTGGCGTTGTTCGTGTGCTTAACAACCTCTTTTGCGCTTGATCTTGTGCTTATGAACCTCATTTGCACTTGTTCTTGTGCTTAGGAAGCTCATATGCCCTTGTTTGTGTGCTTAACAACCTCAATTGGCGTTGTTCGTGTGCTTACCCACCTCTTTTGCGCTTGATCTTATGCTTATCAACCTCATTTGCACTTGTTCTTGTGCTTAGGAACCTCATTTGCACTAATTCTTGTACTTAGGAAGTTCATTTGCCGTTGTTTGTGTGCTTAACAACCTCAATTGGCATTGTTCGTGTGCTTAACAACCTCTTTTGTGTTTGATCTTGTGCTTATGAACCTCATTTGCACTTGTTCTTGTCCTTAGGAACCTCATTTGCTCTTGTTTTTATGCTTAACAATCTCAATTAGCGTTGTTCGTGTGCATAAAACCACTTTTGCGCTGGATCTTGTCCTTATGAACCTCATTTGCACTTGTTCTTGTGCTTAGGAACCTCATTTGCCCTTGTTTGTGTGCTTAACAACCTCAATTGGCGTTGTTCGTGTGCTTAACAACCTCTTTTGTGTTTGATCTTGTGCTTATGAACCTCATTTGCACTTGTTCTTGTGCTTAGGATCCTCATTTGCTCTTTTTTGTGTGCTTAACATTCTCAATTGGCATTGTTTGTGAGCTGAACAACCTCTTTGTGCTTGATCTTGTGCTTATGAACCTCATTTGCACTTGTTCTTGTGCTTGGGAACCTCATTTGCTCTTGTTTTTATGCTTAACAATCTCAATTAGCGTTGTTCGTGTGCATAAAACAACTTTTGCGCTTGATCTTGTCCTCATGAACCTTATTTGCACTTGTTCTTGTGCTTAGGAACCTCATTTGCCCTTGTTTGTGTGCTTAAGAACCTCAATTGGCGTTGTTCGTGTGCTTAACAACCTCTTTTGCGCTTGATCTTGTGCTTATGAACCTCATTTGCACTTGTTCTTGTGCTTAGGAAGCTCATATGCCCTTGTTTGTGTGCTTAACAACCTCAATTGGCGTTGTTCGTGTGCTTACCCACCTCTTTTGCGCTTGATCTTATGCTTATCAACCTCATTTGCACTTGTTCTTGTGCTTAGGAACCTCATTTGCACTTGTTCTTGCCCTTAGGAACCGCATTCGCCCTTATTTGTGTGCTTAACAACCTCAATTGGCGTTGTTCGTGTGCTTAACAACCTCTTTTGCGCATGATGTTGTGCTTATGAATCTCATTTGCACTTGTTCTTGTGCTTAGGAACCTCATATGCCCTTGTTTGCGTGGTTAACAACCTCAATTGGCGTTGTTCGTGTGCTTAACAACCTCTTTCGCGCTTGATGTTGTGCTTATGACTCTCATTTGCACTTGTTCTTGTGCTTAGGAACCTCATTTGCCCTTGTTTGTATGCTTAACAACCTCAATTGGCGTTGTTCGTGTGCTTAACAACCTCTTTTGCGCTTGATCTTGTGCTTATGAACCTCATTTGCACTTGTGCTTGTGCTTAGGAACCTCATTTGCACTTGTTCTTGTGCTTAGGAACCTCATTTGCCCTTGTTTGTGTGCTTAACAACCTCAATTGGCATTGTTCGTGTGCTTAACAACCTCTTTTGTGTTTGATCTTGTGCTTATGAACCTCATTTGCACTTGTTCTTGTGCTTAGGAACCTCATTTGCTCTTTTTTGTGTGCTTAACATTCTCAATTGGCATTGTTTGTGAGCTGAACAACCTCTTTGTGCTTGATCTTGTGCTTATGAACCTCATTTGCACTTGTTCTTGTGCTTGGGAACGTCGTTTGCCCTTGTTTTTATGCTTAACAATCTCAATTAGCGTTGTTCGTGTGTATAAAACCACTTTTGCGCTTGATCTTGTCCTTATGAACCTTATTTGCACTTGTTCTTGTGCTTAGGAACCTCATTTGCCCTTGTTTGTGTGCTTAACAACCTCAATTGGCGTTGTTCGTGTGCTTAACAACCTCTTTTGCGCTTGATCTTGTGCTTATGAACCTCATTTGCACTTGTTCTTGTGCTTAGGAAGCTCATATGCCCTTGTTTGTGTGCTTAACAACCTCAATTGGCGTTGTTCGTGTGCTTACCCACCTCTTTTGCGCTTGATCTTATGCTTATCAACCTCATTTGCACTTGTTCTTGCCCTTAGGAACCGCATTCGCCCTTATTTGTGTGCTTAACAACCTCAATTGGCGTTGTTCGTGTGCTTAACAACCTCTTTTGCGCATGATGTTGTGCTTATGAATCTCATTTGCACTTGTTCTTGTGCTTGGGAACCTCATATGCCCTTGTTTGTGTGCCTAATAACCTCAATTGGCGTTGTTCGTGTGCTTAACAACCTCTTTCGCGCTTGATGTTGTGCTTATGAATCTCATTTGCACTTGTGCTTGTGCTTAGGAACCTCATTTGCACTTGTTCTTGTCCTTAGGAACCTCATTCGCCCTTATTTGTGTGCTGAACAACCTCAATTGGCGTTGTTCGTGTGCTTAACAACCTCTTTTGCGCTTGATCTTGTGCTTATGAACCTCATTTGCACTTGTTCTTGTGCTTAGGAAGCTCATATGCATTTGTTTGTGTGCTTAACAACCTCAATTGGCGTTGTTCGTGTGCTTACCCACCTCTTTTGCGCTTGATCTTATGCTTATCAACCTCATTTGCACTTGTTCTTGTGCTTAGGAACCTCATTTGCACTAATTCTTGTACTTAGGAACCTCATTTGCCCTTGTTTGTGTGCTTAACAACCTAAATTGGCATTGTTCGTGTGCTTAACAACATCTTTTGTGTTTGATCATGTGCTTATGAACCTCATTTGCACTTGTTCTTGTGCTTAGGAACCTCATTTGCTCTTTTTTGTGTGCTTAACATTCTCAATTGGCATTGTTTGTGTGCTGAACAACCTCTTTGTGATTGACCTTGTGCTTATGAACCTCATTTGCACTTGTTCTTGTGCTTGGGTACGTCGTTTGCCCTTGTTTTTATGCTTAACAATCTCAATTAGCGTTGTTCGTGTGCATAAAACCACTTTTGCGCTTGATCTTGTCCTTATGAACATCATTTGCACTTGTTCTTGTGCTTAGGAACCTCATTTGCACTTGTTTGTGTGCTTAACAACCTCAATTGGCGTTGTTCGTGTGCTTAACAACCTCTTTTGCGCTTGATGTTGTGCTTATGAATCTCATTTGCACTTGTTCTTGTGCTTAGGAACCTCATTTGCCCTTGTTTGTGTGCTTAACAACCTCAATTGGCGTTGTTCGTGGGCTTAACAACCTCTTTTGCGCTTGATCTTGTGCTTATGAACCTCATTTGCACTTGTGCTTGTGCTTAGGAACCTCATTTGCACTTGTTCTTGTCCTAAGGAACCGCATTCGCCCTTATTTGTGTGCTTAACAACCTCAATTGGCGCTGTTCGTGTGCTTAACAACCTCTTTTGCGCTTGATCTTGTGGTTATGAACCTCATTTGCACTTGTTCTTGTGCTTAGGAACCTCATTTGCCCTTGTTTGTGTGCTTAACAACCTCAATTGGCGTTGTTCGTGTGCTTAACAACCTCTTTTGTGTTTGATCTTGTGCTTATGAACCTCATTTGCACTTGTTCTTGTGCTTAGGATCCTCATTTGCTCTTTTTTGTGTGCTTAACATTCTCAATTGGCATTGTTTGTGAGCTGAACAACCTCTTTGTGCTTGATCTTGTGCTTATGAACCTCATTTGCACTTGTTCTTGTGCTTGGGAACCTCATTTGCTCTTGTTTTGATGCTTAACAATCTCAATTAGCGTTGTTCGTGTGCATAACACCACTTTTGCGCTTGATCTTGTCCTCATGAACCTTATTTGCACTTGTTCTTGTGCTTAGGAACCTCATTTGCCCTTGTTTGTGTGCTTAAGAACCTCAATTGGCGTTGTTCGTGTGCTTAACAACCTCTTTTGCGCTTGATCTTGTGCTTATGAACCTCATTTGCACTTGTTCTTGTGCTTAGGAAGCTCATATGCCCTTGTTTGTGTGCTTAACAACCTCAATTGGCGTTGTTCGTGTGCTTACCCACCTCTTTTGCGCTTGATCTTATGCTTATCAACCTCATTTGCACTTGTTCTTGTGCTTAGGAACCTCATTTGCACTTGTTCTTGCCCTTAGGAACCGCATTCGTCCTTATTTGTGTGCTTAACAACCTCAATTGGCGTTGTTCGTGTGCTTAACAACCTCTTTTGCGCATGATGTTGTGCTTATGAATCTCATTTGCACTTGTTCTTGTGCTTAGGAACCTCATATGCCCTTGTTTGTGTGGTTAACAACCTCAATTGGCGTTGTTCGTGTGCTTAACAACCTCTTTCGCGCTTGATGTTGTGCTTATGACTCTCATTTGCACTTGTTCTTGTGCTTAGGAACCTCATTTGCCCTTGTTTGTATGCTTAACAACCTCAATTGGCGTTGTTCGTGTGCTTAACAACCTCTTTTGCGCTTGATCTTGTGCTTATGAACCTCATTTGCACTTGTGCTTGTGCTTAGGAACCTCATTTGCACTTGTTCTTGTGCTTAGGAACCTCATTTGCCCTTGTTTGTGTGCTTAACAATCTCAATTGGCATTGTTCGTGTGCTTAACAACCTCTTTTGTGTTTGATCTTGTGCTTATGAACCTCATTTGCACTTGTTCTTGTGCTTAGGAACCTCATTTGCTCTTTTTTGTGTGCTTAACATTCTCAATTGGCATTGTTTGTGAGCTGAACAACCTCTTTGTGCTTGATCTTGTGCTTATGAACCTCATTTGCACTTGTTCTTGTGCTTGGGAACGTCGTTTGCCCTTGTTTTTATGCTTAACAATCTCAATTAGCGTTGTTCGTGTGCATAAAACCACTTTTGCGCTTGATCTTGTCCTTATGAACCTCATTTGCACTTGTTCTTGTGCTTAGGAACCTCATTTGCACTTGTTTGTGTGCTTAACAACCTCAATTGGCGTTGTTCGTGTGCTTAACAACCTCTTTTGCGCTTGATGTTGTGCTTATGAATCTCATTTGCACTTGTTCTTGTGCTTAGGAACCTCATTTGCCCTTGTTTGTGTGCTTAACAACCTCAATTGGCGTTGTTCGTGGGCTTAACAACCTCTTTTGCGCTTGATCTTGTGCTTATGAACCTCATTTGCACTTGTGCTTGTGCTTAGGAACCTCATTTGCATTTGTTCTTGTCCTTAGGAACTGCATTCGCCTTTATTTGTGTGCTTAACAACCTCAATTGGCGTTGTTCGTGTGCTTAACAACCTCTTTTGCGCTTGATATTGTGGTTATGAACCTCATTTGCACTTGTTTTTGTACTTGCGTACTTCATTTGCCCTTGTTTGTCTGCTTGCCAACCTCAATTGGCGTTGTTCGTGTGCTTAACAACCTCTTTTGCGCTTGATCTTGTGCTGGTGAACATCATCTGCACTTGTTCTTGTGCTTACGAACCTCATTTGCACTTGTTCTTGTACTTAGGAACCTCATTTGCCCTTTTTAATGTGGTTAACAACCTCAATTGGCGTTGTTCGTGTGGTTAACAACCTCTTTTGCGCTTGATCTTGTGCTTATGAACCTCATTTGCACTTGTTCTTGTGCTTATGAACCTCATTTGCCCTTGTTTGTGTGCTTAACAACCTCAATTGGCGTTGTTCGGGTGCTTAACAACCTCTTTTGCGCTTGATCTTGAGCTTATGAACCACATTTGCACTTGTTTTTGTACTTGCGTACTTCATTTGCCCTTGTTTGTCTGCTTAACAACCTCAATTGGCGTTGTTCATGTGCTTAACAACCTCTTTTGCGCTTGATCTTGTGCTTAGGAACCTCATTTGCACTTGTTCTCGTGCTTAGGAACGTCATTTTCCCTTGTTTGTGTGCTTAACAACGTCGATTGGCATTGTTCGTGTGATTCACAACCTATTTTGCGCTTGATCTTGTGCTTATGAACCTCATTTGCACTTGTTCTTGTGCTTAGGAACCTCATTTTGCCCTTGTTTGTATGCTTAACAACCTCTTTTATGTTTGATCGTGTGCTTATGAACCTCATTTGCACTTGTTCTTGTGATTAGGAACCTCATTTGCTCTTTTTTGTGTGCTTAACATTCTCAATTGGCGTTGTTTGTGAGCTGAACAACCTCTTTGTGCTTGATCTTGTGCTTATGAACCTCATTTGCACTTGTTGTTGTTCTTGGGAACCTCGTTTGCCCTTGTTTTTATGCTTAACAATCTCAATTAGCGTTGTTCGTGTGCATAAAACCACTTTTGCGCTTCATCTTGTACTTATTAACCTCATTTGCACTTGTTCTTGTGCTTAGGAACCTCATTTGCCCTTGTTGTGTGCTTAACAACCTCAATTGGCGTTGTTCGTGTGCTTAACAACCTCTTTTGCGCTTGATGTTGTGCTTATGAATCTCATTTGCACTTGTTCTTGTGCTTAGGAACCTCATATGCCCTTGTTTGTGTTCTTAACAACCTCAATTGGCGTTGTTCGTGTGCTTAACAACCTCTTTCGCGCTTGATGTTGTGCTTATGAATCTCATTTGCACTTGTGCTTGTGCTTAGGAACCTCATTTGCACTTGTTTGTGTGCTTAACAACCTCAATTGGCGTTGTTCGTGGGCTTAACAACCTCTTTTGCGCTTGATCTTGTGCTTATGAACCTCATTTGCACTTGTGCTTGTGCTTAGGAACCTCATTTGCACTTGTTCTTGTCCTTAGGAACTGCATTCGCCCTTATTTGTGTGCTTAACAACCTCAATTGGCGTTGTTCGTGTGCTTAACAACCTCTTTTGCGCTTGATATTGTGGTTATGAACCTCATTTGCACTTGTTTTTGTACTTGCGTACTTCATTTGCCCTTGTTTGTCTGCTTGCCAACCTCAATTGGCGTTGTTCGTGTGCTTAACAACCTCTTTTGCGCTTGATCTTGTGCTGGTGAACATCATCTGCACTTGTTCTTGTGCTTACGAACCTCATTTGCACTTGTTCTTGTACTTAGGAACCTCATTTGCCCTTTTTAATGTGGTTAACAACCTCAATTGGCGTTGTTCGTGTGGTTAACAACCTCTTTTGCGCTTGATCTTGTGCTTATGAACCTCATTTGCACTTGTTCTTGTGCTTATGAACCTCATTTGCCCTTGTTTGTGTGCTTAACAACCTCAATTGGCGTTGTTCGGGTGCTTAACAACCTCTTTTGCGCTTGATCTTGTGCTTATGAACCACATTTGCACTTGTTTTTGTACTTGCGTACTTCATTTGCCCTTGTTTGTCTGCTTAACAACCTCAATTGGCGTTGTTCATGTGCTTAACAACCTCTTTTGCGCTTGATCTTGTGCTTAGGAACCTCATTTGCACTTGTTCTCGTGCTTAGGAACGTCATTTTCCCTTGTTTGTGTGCTTAACAACGTCGATTGGCATTGTTCGTGTGCTTCACAACCTATTTTGCGCTTGATCTTGTGCTTATGAACCTCATTTGCACTTGTTCTTGTGCTTAGGAACCTCATTTTGCCCTTGTTTGTGTGCTTAACAACCTCTTTTATGTTTGATCGTGTGCTTATGAACCTCATTTGCACTTGTTCTTGTGATTAGGAACCTCATTTGCTCTTTTTTGTGTGCTTAACATTCTCAATTGGCGTTGTTTGTGAGCTGAACAACCTCTTTGTGCTTGATCTTGTGCTTATGAACCTCATTTGCACTTGTTGTTGTTCTTGGGAACCTCGTTTGCCCTTGTTTTTATGCTTAACAATCTCAATTAGCGTTGTTCGTGTGCATAAAACCACTTTTGCGCTTCATCTTGTACTTATTAACCTCATTTGCACTTGTTCTTGTGCTTAGGAACCTCATTTGCCCTTGTTGTGTGCTTAACAACCTCAATTGGCGTTGTTCGTGTGCTTAACAACCTCTTTTGCGCTTGATGTTGTGCTTATGAATCTCATTTGCACTTGTTCTTGTGCTTAGGAACCTCATATGCCCTTGTTTGTGTTCTTAACAACCTCAATTGGCGTTGTTCGTGTGCTTAACAACCTCTTTTGCGCTTGATCTTGTGCTTATGAACCTCATTTGCACTTGTGCTTGTGCTTAGGAACCTCATTTGCACTTGTTCTTGTGCTTAGGAACCTCATTTGCCCTTGTTTGTGTGCTTAACAACCTCAATTAGCATTGTTCGTGTGCTTAACAACCTCTTTTGTGTTTGATCTTGTGCTTATGAACCTCATTTGCACTTGTTCTTGTGCTTAGGAACCTCATTTGCTCTTTTTTGTGTGCTTAACATTCTCAATTGGCATTGTTTGTGAGCTGAACAACCTCTTTGTGCTTGATCTTGTGCTTATGAACCTCATTTGCACTTGTTCTTGTGCTTGGGAACGTCGTTTGCCCTTGTTTTTATGCTTAACAATCTCAATTAGCGTTGTTCGTGTGTATAAAACCACTTTTGCGCTTGATCTTGTCCTTATGAACCTTATTTGCACTTGTTCTTGTGCTTAGGAACCTCATTTGCCCTTGTTTGTGTGCTTAACAACCTCAATTGTCGTTGTTCGTGTGCTTAACAACCTCTTTTGCGCTTGATCTTGTGCTTATGAACCTCATTTGCACTTGTTCTTGTGCTTAGGAAGCTCATATGCCCTTGTTTGTGTGCTTAACAACCTCAATTGGCGTTGTTCGTGTGCTTACCCACCTCTTTTGCGCTTGATCTTATGCTTATCAACCTCATTTGCACTTGTTCTTGCCCTTAGGAACCGCATTCGCCCTTATTTGTGTGCTTAACAACCTCAATTGGCGTTGTTCGTGTGCTTAACAACCTCTTTTGCGCATGATGTTGTGCTTATGAATCTCATTTGCACTTGTTCTTGTGCTTGGGAACCTCATATGCCCTTGTTTGTGTGCCTAATAACCTCAATTGGCGTTGTTCGTGTGCTTAACAACCTCTTTCGCGCTTGATGTTGTGCTTATGAATCTCATTTGCACTTGTGCTTGTGCTTAGGAACCTCATTTGCACTTGTTCTTGTCCTTAGGAACCTCATTCGCCCTTATTTGTGTGCTGAACAACCTCAATTGGCGTTGTTCGTGCGCTTAACAACCTCTTTTGCGCTTGATCTTGTGCTTATGAACCTCATTTGCACTTGTTCTTGTGCTTAGGAAGCTCATATGCATTTGTTTGTGTGCTTAACAACCTCAATTGGCGTTGTTCGTGTGCTTACCCACCTCTTTTGCGCTTGATCTTATGCTTATCAACCTCATTTGCACTTGTTCTTGTGCTTAGGAACCTCATTTGCACTAATTCTTGTACTTAGGAACCTCATTTGCCCTTGTTTGTGTGCTTAACAACCTAAATTGGCATTGTTCGTGTGCTTAACAACATCTTTTGTGTTTGATCATGTGCTTATGAACCTCATTTGCACTTGTTCTTGTGCTTAGGAACCTCATTTGCTCTTTTTTGTGTGCTTAACATTCTCAATTGGCATTGTTTGTGAGCTGAACAACCTCTTTGTGATTGACCTTGTGCTTATGAACCTCATTTGCACTTGTTCTTGTGCTTGGGTACGTCGTTTGCCCTTGTTTTTATGCTTAACAATCTCAATTAGCGTTGTTCGTGTGCATAAAACCACTTTTGCGCTTGATCTTGTCCTTATGAACATCATTTGCACTTGTTCTTGTGCTTAGGAACCTCATTTGCACTTGTTTGTGTGCTTAACAACCTCAATTGGCGTTGTTCGTGTGCTTAACAACCTCTTTTGCGCTTGATGTTGTGCTTATGAATCTCATTTGCACTTGTTCTTGTGCTTAGGAACCTCATTTGCCCTTGTTTGTGTGCTTAACAACCTCAATTGGCGTTGTTCGTGGGCTTAACAACCTCTTTTGCGCTTGATCTTGTGCTTATGAACCTCATTTGCACTTGTGCTTGTGCTTAGGAACCTCATTTGCACTTGTTCTTGTCCTAAGGAACCGCATTCGCCCTTATTTGTGTGCTTAACAACCTCAATTGGCGCTGTTCGTGTGCTTAACAACCTCTTTTGCGCTTGATCTTGTGGTTATGAACCTCATTTGCACTTGTTCTTGTGCTTAGGAACCTCATTTGCCCTTGTTTGTGTGCTTAACAACCTCAATTGGCGTTGTTCGTGTGCTTAACAACCTCTTTTGTGTTTGATCTTGTGCTTATGAACCTCATTTGCACTTGTTCTTGTGCTTAGGATCCTCATTTGCTCTTTTTTGTGTGCTTAACATTCTCAATTGGCATTGTTTGTGAGCTGAACAACCTCTTTGTGCTTGATCTTGTGCTTATGAACCTCATTTGCACTTGTTCTTGTGCTTGGGAACCTCATTTGCTCTTGTTTTGATGCTTAACAATCTCAATTAGCGTTGTTCGTGTGCATAAAACCACTTTTGCGCTTGATCTTGTCCTCATGAACCTTATTTGCACTTGTTCTTGTGCTTAGGAACCTCATTTGCCCTTGTTTGTGTGCTTAAGAACCTCAATTGGCGTTGTTCGTGTGCTTAACAACCTCTTTTGCGCTTGATCTTGTGCTTATGAACCTCATTTGCACTTGTTCTTGTGCTTAGGAAGCTCATATGCCCTTGTTTGTGTGCTTAACAACCTCAATTGGCGTTGTTCGTGTGCTTACCCACCTCTTTTGCGCTTGATCTTATGCTTATCAACCTCATTTGCACTTGTTCTTGTGCTTAGGAACCTCATTTGCACTTGTTCTTGCCCTTAGGAACCGCATTCGTCCTTATTTGTGTGCTTAACAACCTCAATTGGCGTTGTTCGTGTGCTTAACAACCTCTTTTGCGCATGATGTTGTGCTTATGAATCTCATTTGCACTTGTTCTTGTGCTTAGGAACCTCATTTGCCCTTGTTTGTATGCTTAACAACCTCAATTGACGTTGTTCGTGTGCTTAACAACCTCTTTTGTGTTTGATCTTGTGCTTATGAACCTCATTTGCACTTGTTCTTGTGCTTAGGAACCTCATTTGCTCTTTTTTGTGTGCTTAACATTCTCAATTGGCATTGTTTGTGAGCTGAACAACCTCTTTGTGCTTGATCTTGTGCTTATGAACCTCATTTGCACTTGTTCTTGTGCTTGGGAACGTCGTTTGCCCTTGTTTTTATGCTTAACAATCTCAATTAGCGTTGTTCGTGTGCATAAAACCACTTTTGCGCTTGATCTTGTCCTTATGAACCTCATTTGCACTTGTTCTTGTGCTTAGGAACCTCATTTGCACTTGTTTGTGTGCTTAACAACCTCAATTGGCGTTGTTCGTGTGCTTAACAACCTCTTTTGCGCTTGATGTTGTGCTTATGAATCTCATTTGCACTTGTTCTTGTGCTTAGGAACCTCATTTGCCCTTGTTTGTGTGCTTAACAACCTCAATTGGCGTTGTTCGTGGGCTTAACAACCTCTTTTGCGCTTGATCTTGTGCTTATGAACCTCATTTGCACTTGTGCTTGTGCTTAGGAACCTCATTTGCACTTGTTCTTGTCCTTAGGAACTGCATTCGCCCTTATTTGTGTGCTTAACAACCTCAATTGGCGTTGTTCGTGTGCTTAACAACCTCTTTTGCGCTTGATATTGTGGTTATGAACCTCATTTGCACTTGTTTTTGTACTTGCGTACTTCATTTGCCCTTGTTTGTCTGCTTGCCAACCTCAATTGGCGTTGTTCGTGTGCTTAACAACCTCTTTTGCGCTTGATCTTGTGCTGGTGAACATCATCTGCACTTGTTCTTGTGCTTACGAACCTCATTTGCACTTGTTCTTGTACTTAGGAACCTCATTTGCCCTTTTTAATGTGGTTAACAACCTCAATTGGCGTTGTTCGTGTGGTTAACAACCTCTTTTGCGCTTGATCTTGTGCTTATGAACCTCATTTGCACTTGTTCTTGTGCTTATGAACCTCATTTGCCCTTGTTTGTGTGCTTAACAACCTCAATTGGCGTTGTTCGGGTGCTTAACAACCTCTTTTGCGCTTGATCTTGTGCTTATGAACCACATTTGCACTTGTTTTTGTACTTGCGTACTTCATTTGCCCTTGTTTGTCTGCTTAACAACCTCAATTGGCGTTGTTCATGTGCTTAACAACCTCTTTTGCGCTTGATCTTGTGCTTAGGAACCTCATTTGCACTTGTTCTCGTGCTTAGGAACGTCATTTTCCCTTGTTTGTGTGCTTAACAACGTCGATTGGCATTGTTCGTGTGCTTCACAACCTATTTTGCGCTTGATCTTGTGCTTATGAACCTCATTTGCACTTGTTCTTGTGCTTAGGAACCTCATTTTGCCCTTGTTTGTGTGCTTAACAACCTCTTTTATGTTTGATCGTGTGCTTATGAACCTCATTTGCACTTGTTCTTGTGATTAGGAACCTCATTTGCTCTTTTTTGTGTGCTTAACATTCTCAATTGGCGTTGTTTGTGAGCTGAACAACCTCTTTGTGCTTGATCTTGTGCTTATGAACCTCATTTGCACTTGTTGTTGTTCTTGGGAACCTCGTTTGCCCTTGTTTTTATGCTTAACAATCTCAATTAGCGTTGTTCGTGTGCATAAAACCACTTTTGCGCTTCATCTTGTACTTATTAACCTCATTTGCACTTGTTCTTGTGCTTAGGAACCTCATATGCCCTTGTTTGTGTTCTTAACAACCTCAATTGGCGTTGTTCGTGTGCTTAACAACCTCTTTCGCGCTTGATGTTGTGCTTATGAATCTCATTTGCACTTGTGCTTGTGCTTAGGAACCTCATTTGCACTTGTTCTTGTCCTTAGGAACCTCATTCGCCCTTATTTGTGTGCTGAACAACCTCAATTGGCGTTGTTCGTGTGCTTAACAACCTCTTTTGCGCTTGATCTTGTGCTTATGAACCTCATTTGCACTTGTTCTTGTGCTTAGGAAGCTCATATGCCCTTGTTTGTGTGCTTAACAACCTCAATTGGCGTTGTTCGTGTGCTTACCCACCTCTTTTGCGCTTGATCTTATGCTTATCAACCTCATTTGCACTTGTTCTTGTGCTTAGGAACCTCATTTGCACTAATTCTTGTACTTAGGAAGTTCATTTGCCGTTGTTTGTGTGCTTAACAACCTCAATTGGCATTGTTCGTGTGCTTAACAACCTCTTTTGTGTTTGATCTTGTGCTTACGAACCTCATTTGCACTTGTTCTTGTCCTTAGGAACCTCATTTGCTCTTGTTTTTATGCTTAACAATCTCAATTAGCGTTGTTCGTGTGCATAAAACCACTTTTGCGCTGGATCTTGTCCTTATGAACCTCATTTGCACTTGTTCTTGTGCTTAGGAACCTCATTTGCCCTTGTTTGTGTGCTTAACAACCTCAATTGGCGTTGTTCGTGTGCTTAACAACCTCTTTTGTGTTTGATCTTGTGCTTATGAACCTCATTTGCACTTGTTCTTGTGCTTAGGAACCTCATATGCCCTTGTTTGTGTGCTTAACAACCTCAATTGGCGTTGTTCGTGTGCTTACCCACCTCTTTTGCGCTTGATCTTATGCTTATCAACCTCATTTGCACTTGTTCTTGTGCTTAGGAACCTCATTTGCACTTGTTCTTGCCCTTAGGAACCGCATTCGCCCTTATTTGTGTGCTTAACAACCTCAATTGGTGTTGTTCGTGTGCTTAACAACCTCTTTTGCGCATGATGTTGTGCTTATGAATCTCATTTGCACTTGTTCTTGTGCTTAGGAACCTCATATGCCCTTGTTTGTGTGCTTAACAACCTCAATTGGCGTTGTTCGTGTGCTTAACAACCTCATTTGCTCTTTTTTGTGTGCTTAACATTCTCAATTGGCATTGTTTGTGAGCTGAACAACCTCTTTGTGCTTGATCTTGTGCTTATGAACCTCATTTGCACTTGTTCTTGTGCTTGGGAACCTCATTTGCTCTTGTTTTTATGCTTAACAATCTCAATTAGCGTTGTTCGTGTGCATAAAACCACTTTTGCGCTTGATCTTGTCCTCATGAACCTTATTTGCACTTGTTCTTGTGCTTAGGAACCTCATTTGCCCTTGTTTGTGTGCTTAAGAACCTCAATTGGCGTTGTTCGTGTGCTTAACAACCTCTTTTGCGCTTGATCTTGTGCTTATGAACCTCATTTGCACTTGTTCTTGTGCTTAGGAACCTCATATGCCCTTGTTTGTGTGCTTAACAACCTCAATTGGCGTTGTTCGTGTGCTTACCCACCTCTTTTGCGCTTGATCTTATGCTTATCAACCTCATTTGCACTTGTTCTTGTGCTTAGGAACCTCATTTGCACTTGTTCTTGCCCTTAGGAACCGCATTCGCCCTTATTTGTGTGCTTAACAACCTCAATTGGTGTTGTTCGTGTGCTTAACAACCTCTTTTGCGCATGATGTTGTGCTTATGAATCTCATTTGCACTTGTTCTTGTGCTTAGGAACCTCATATGCCCTTGTTTGTGTGCTTAACAACCTCAATTGGCGTTGTTCGTGTGCTTAACAACCTCTTTCGCGCTTGATGTTGTGCTTATGACTCTCATTTGCACTTGTTCTTGTGCTTAGGAACCTCATTTGCCCTTGTTTGTATGCTTAACAACCTCAATTGGCGTTGTTCGTCTGCTTAACAACCTCTTTTGCGCTTGATCTTGTGCTTATGAACCTCATTTGCACTTGTGCTTGTGCTTAGGAACCTCATTTGCACTTGTTCTTGTGCTTAGGAACCTCATTTGCCCTTGTTTGTGTGCTTAACAACCTCAATTGGCATTGTTCGTGTGCTTAACAACCTCTTTTGTGTTTGATCTTGTGCTTATGAACCTCATTTGCACTTGTTCTTGTGCTTAGGAACCTCATTTGCTCTTTTTTGTGTGCTTAACATTCTCAATTGGCATTGTTTGTGAGCTGAACAACCTCTTTGTGCTTGATCTTGTGCTTATGAACCTCATTTGCACTTGTTCTTGTGCTTGGGAACGTCGTTTGCCCTTGTTTTTATGCTTAACAATCTCAATTAGCGTTGTTCGTGTGCATAAAACCACTTTTGCGCTTGATCTTGTCCTTATGAACCTTATTTGCACTTGTTCTTGTGCTTAGGAACCTCATTTGCCCTTGTTTGTGTGCTTAACAACCTCAATTGGCGTTGTTCGTGTGCTTAACAACCTCTTTTGCGCTTGATCTTGTGCTTATGAACCTCATTTGCACTTGTTCTTGTGCTTAGGAAGCTCATATGCCCTTGTTTGTGTGCTTAACAACCTCAATTGGCGTTGTTCGTGTGCTTACCCACCTCTTTTGCGCTTGATCTTATGCTTATCAACCTCATTTGCACTTGTTCTTGCCCTTAGGAACCGCATTCGCCCTTATTTGTGTGCTTAACAACCTCAATTGGCGTTGTTCGTGTGCTTAACAACCTCTTTTGCGCATGATGTTGTGCTTATGAATCTCATTTGCACTTGTTCTTGTGCTTAGGAACCTCATATGCCCTTGTTTGTGTGCCTAACAACCTCAATTGGCGTTGTTCGTGTGCTTAACAACCTCTTTCGCGCTTGATGTTGTGCTTATGAATCTCATTTGCACTTGTGCTTGTGCTTAGGAACCTCATTTGCACTTGTTCTTGTCCATAGGAACCTCATTCGCCCTTATTTGTGTGCTGAACAACCTCAATTGGCGTTGTTCGTGTGCTTAACAACCTCTTTTGCGCTTGATCTTGTGCTTATGAACCTCATTTGCACTTGTTCTTGTGCTTAGGAAGCTCATATGCATTTGTTTGTGTGCTTAACAACCTCAATTGGCGTTGTTCGTGTGCTTACCCACCTCTTTTGCGCTTGATCTTATGCTTATCAACCTCATTTGCACTTGTTCTTGTGCTTAGGAACCTCATTTGCACTAATTCTTGTACTTAGGAACCTCATTTGCCCTTGTTTGTGTGCTTAACAACCTAAATTGGCATTGTTCGTGTGCTTAACAACATCTTTTGTGTTTGATCTTGTGCTTATGAACCTCATTTGCACTTGTTCTTGTGCTTAGGAACCTCATTTGCTCTTTTTTGTGTGCTTAACATTCTCAATTGGCATTGTTTGTGAGCTGAACAACCTCTTTGTGCTTGATCTTGTGCTTATGAACCTCATTTGCACTTGTTCTTGTGCTTGGGAACCTCAATTAGCGTTGTTCGTGTACATAAAACCACTTTTGCGCTTGATCTTGTCCTTATGAACCTCATTTGCACTTTTTCTTGTGCTTAGGAACCTCATTTGCACTTGTTTGTGTGGTTAACAACCTCAATTGGCGTTGTTCGTGTGCTTAACAACCTCTTTTGCGCTTGATGTTGTGCTTATGAATCTCATTTGCACTTGTTCTTTTGCTTAGGAACCTCATTTGCCCTTGTTTGTGTGCTTAACAACCTCAATTGGCGTTGTTCGTGGGCTTAACAACCTCTTTTGCGCTTGATCTTGTGCTTATGAACCTCATTTGCACTTGTGCTTGTGCTTAGGAACCTCATTTGCACTTGTTCTTGTCCTTAGGAACCGCATTCGCCCTTATTTGTGTGCTTAACAACCTCAATTGGCGCTGTTCGTGTGCTTAACAACCTCTTTTACGCTTGATCTTGTGGTTATAAACCTCATTTGCACTTGTTTTTGTAGTTGCGTACTTCATTTGCCCTTGTTTGTCTGCTTGAAAACCTCAATTGGCGTTGTTCGTGTGCTTAACAACCTCTTTTGCGCTTGATCTTGTGCTGGTGAACATCATCTGCACTTGTTCTTGTGCTTACGAACCTCATTTGCACTTGTTCTTGTACTTAGGAACCTCATTTGCCCTTTTTAATGTGGTTAACAACCTCAATTGGCGTTGTTCGTGTGGTTAACAACCTCTTTTGCGCTTGATCTTGTGCTTATGAACCTCATTTGCACTTGTTCTTGTGCTTATGAACCTCATTTGCCCTTGTTTGTGTGCTTAACAACCTCAATTGGCGTTGTTCGTGTGCTTAACAACCTCTTTTGCGCTTGATCTTGTGCTTATGAACCACATTTTCACTTGTTTTTGTACTTGCGTACTTCATTTGCCCTTGTTTGTCTGCTTAACAACCTCAATTGGCGTTGTTCGTGTGCTTAACAACCTCTTTTGCGCTTGATCTTGTGCTTAGGAACCTCATTTACACTTGTTCTCGTGCTTAGGAACGTCATTTTCCCTTGTTTGTGTGCTTAACAATGTCGATTGGCATTGTTCGTGTGCTTCACAACCTATTTTGCGCTTGATCTTGTTCTTATGAACCTCATTTGCACTTGTTCTTGTGATTAGGAACCTGATTTGCTCTTTTTTGTGTGCTTAACATTCTCAATTGGCGTTGTTTGTGAGCTGAACAACCTCTTTGTGCTTGATCTTGTGCTTATGAACCTCATTTGCACTTGTTCTTGTGCTTGGGAACCTCGTTTGCCCTTGTTTTTATGCTTAACAATCTCAATTAGCGTTGTTCGTGTGCATAAAACCACTTTTGCGCTGGATCTTGTCCTTATGAACCTCATTTGCACTTGTTCTTGTGCTTAGGAACCTCATTTGCCCTTGTTTGTGTGCTTAACAACCTCAATTGGCGTTGTTCGTGTGCTTAACAACCTCTTTTGTGTTTGATCTTGTGCTTATGAACCTCATTTGCACTTGTTCTTGTGCTTAGGATCCTCATTTGCTCTTTTTTGTGTGCTTAACATTCTCAATTGGCATTGTTTGTGAGCTGAACAACCTCTTTGTGCTTGATCTTGTGCTTATGAACCTCATTTGCCCTTGTTCTTGTGCTTGGGAACCTCATTTGCTCTTGTTTGTGTGCTTAACAACCTCAATTGGCGTTGTTCGTGTGCTTACCCACCTCTTTTGCGCTTGATCTTATGCTTATCAACCTCATTTGCACTTGTTCTTGTGCTTAGGAACCTCATTTGCACTTGTTCTTGCCCTTAGGAACCGCATTCGCCCTTATTTGTGTGCTTAACAACCTCAATTGGCGTTGTTCGTGTGCTTAACAACCTCTTTTGCGCATGATGTTGTGCTTATGAATCTCATTTGCACTTGTTCTTGTGCTTAGGAACCTCATATGCCCTTGTTTGTGTGCTTAACAACCTCAATTGGCGTTGTTCGTGTGCTTAACAACCTCTTTCGCGCTTGATGTTGTGCTTATGACTCTCAATTGCACTTGTTCTTGTGCTTAGGAACCTCATTTGCCCTTGTTTGTGTGCTTAACAACCTCAATTGGCGTTGTTTGTGTGCTTAACAACCTCTTTTGCACTTGATCTTGTGCTTATGAACCTCATTTGCACTTGTGCTTGTGCTTAGGAACCTCATTTGCACTTGTTCTTGTGCTTAGGAACCTCATTTGCCCTTGTTTGTGTGCTTAACAACCTCAATTGGCATTGTTCGTGTGCTTAACAACCTCTTTTGTGTTTGATCTTGTGCTTATGAACCTCATTTGCACTTGTTCTTGTGCTTAGGAACCTCATTTGCTCTTTTTTGTGTGGTTAACATTCTCGATTGGCATTGTTTGTGAGCTGCACAACCTCTTTGTGCTTGATCTTGTGTTTATGAACCACATTTGCACTTGTTCTTGTGCTTGGGAACGTCGTTTGCCCTTGTTTTTATGCTTAACAATCTCAATTAGCGTTGTTCGTGTGCATAAAACCACTTTTGCGCTTGATCTTGTCCTTATGAACCTTATTTGCACTTGTTCTTGTGCTTAGGAACCTCATTTGCCCTTGTTTGTGTGCTTAACAACCTCAATTGGCGTTGTTCGTGTGCTTAACAACCTCTTTTGCGCTCGATCTTGTGCTTATGAACCTCATTTGCACTTGTTCTTGTGCTTAGGAAGCTCATATGCCCTTGTTTGTGTGCTTAACAACCTCAATTGGCGTTGTTCGTGTGCTAACCCACCTCTTTTGCGCTTGATCTTATGCTTATCAACCTCATTTGCACTCGTTCTTGTGCTTAGGAACCTCATTTGCACTTGTTCTTGCCCATAGGAACCGCATTCGCCCTTATTTGTGTGCTTAACAACCTCAATTGGCGTTGTTCGTGTGCTTAACAACCTCTTTTGCGCATGATGTTGTGCTTATGAATCTCATTTGCACTTGTTCTTGTGCTTAGGAACCTCATATGCCCTTGTTTGTGTGCTTAACAACCTCAATTGGCGTTGTTCGTGTGCTTAACAACCTCTTTCGCGCTTGATGTTGTGCTTATGAATCTCATTTGCACTTGTACTTGTGCTTAGGAACCTCATTTGCACTTGTTCTTGTCCTTAGGAACCTCATTCGCCCTTATTTGTGTGCTGAACAACCTCAATTGGCGTTGTTCGTGTGCTTAACAACCTCTTTTGCGCTTGATCTTGTGCTTATGAACCTCATTTGCACTTGTTCTTGTGCTTAGGAAGCTCATATGCCCTTGTTTGTGTGCTTAACAACCTCAATTGGCGTTGTTCGTGTGCTTACCCACCTCTTTTGCGCTTGATCTTATGCTTATCAACCTCATTTGCACTTGTTCTTGTGCTTAGGAACCTCATTTGCACTAATTCTTGTACTTAGGAACCTCATTTGCCCTTGTTTGTGTGCTTAACAACCTAAATTGGCATTGTTCGTGTGCTTAACAACATCTTTTGTGTTTGATCTTGTGCTTATGAACCTCATTTGCACTTGTTCTTGTGCTTAGGAACCTCATTTGCTCTTTTTTGTGTGCTTAACATTCTCAATTGGCATTGTTTGTGAGCTGAACAACCTCTTTGTGCTTGATCTTGTGCTTATGAACCTCATTTGCACTTGTTCTTGTGCTTGGGAACCTCAATTAGCGTTGTTCGTGTACATAAAACCACTTTTGCGCTTGATCTTGTCCTTATGAACCTCATTTGCACTTTTTCTTGTGCTTAGGAACCTCATTTGCACTTGTTTGTGTGGTTAACAACCTCAATTGGCGTTGTTCGTGTGCTTAACAACCTCTTTTGCGCTTGATGTTGTGCTTATGAATCTCATTTGCACTTGTTCTTGTGCTTAGGAACCTCATTTGCCCTTGTTTGTGTGCTTAACAACCTCAATTGGCGTTGTTCGTGGGCTTAACAACCTCTTTTGCGCTTGATCTTGTGCTTATGAACCTCATTTGCACTTGTGCTTGTGCTTAGGAACCTCATTTGCACTTGTTCTTGTCCTTAGGAACCGCATTCGCCCTTATTTGTGTGCTTAACAACCTCAATTGGCGCTGTTCGTGTGCTTAACAACCTCTTTTACGCTTGATCTTGTGGTTATAAACCTCATTTGCACTTGTTTTTGTAGTTGCGTACTTCATTTGCCCTTGTTTGTCTGCTTGAAAACCTCAATTGGCGTTGTTCGTGTGCTTAACAACCTCTTTTGCGCTTGATCTTGTGCTGGTGAACATCATCTGCACTTGTTCTTGTGCTTACGAACCTCATTTGCACTTGTTCTTGTACTTAGGAACCTCATTTGCCCTTTTTAATGTGGTTAACAACCTCAATTGGCGTTGTTCGTGTGGTTAACAACCTCTTTTGCGCTTGATCTTGTGCTTATGAACCTCATTTGCACTTGTTCTTGTGCTTATGAACCTCATTTGCCCTTGTTTGTGTGCTTAACAACCTCAATTGGCGTTGTTCGTGTGCTTAACAACCTCTTTTGCGCTTGATCTTGTGCTTATGAACCACATTTTCACTTGTTTTTGTACTTGCGTACTTCATTTGCCCTTGTTTGTCTGCTTAACAACCTCAATTGGCGTTGTTCGTGTGCTTAACAACCTCTTTTGCGCTTGATCTTGTGCTTAGGAACCTCATTTACACTTGTTCTCGTGCTTAGGAACGTCATTTTCCCTTGTTTGTGTGCTTAACAATGTCGATTGGCATTGTTCGTGTGCTTCACAACCTATTTTGCGCTTGATCTTGTTCTTATGAACCTCATTTGCACTTGTTCTTGTGATTAGGAACCTGATTTGCTCTTTTTTGTGTGCTTAACATTCTCAATTGGCGTTGTTTGTGAGCTGAACAACCTCTTTGTGCTTGATCTTGTGCTTATGAACCTCATTTGCACTTGTTCTTGTGCTTGGGAACCTCGTTTGCCCTTGTTTTTATGCTTAACAATCTCAATTAGCGTTGTTCGTGTGCATAAAACCACTTTTGCGCTGGATCTTGTCCTTATGAACCTCATTTGCACTTGTTCTTGTGCTTAGGAACCTCATTTGCCCTTGTTTGTGTGCTTAACAACCTCAATTGGCGTTGTTCGTGTGCTTAACAACCTCTTTTGTGTTTGATCTTGTGCTTATGAACCTCATTTGCACTTGTTCTTGTGCTTAGGATCCTCATTTGCTCTTTTTTGTGTGCTTAACATTCTCAATTGGCATTGTTTGTGAGCTGAACAACCTCTTTGTGCTTGATCTTGTGCTTATGAACCTCATTTGCCCTTGTTCTTGTGCTTGGGAACCTCATTTGCTCTTGTTTGTGTGCTTAACAACCTCAATTGGCGTTGTTCGTGTGCTTACCCACCTCTTTTGCGCTTGATCTTATGCTTATCAACCTCATTTGCACTTGTTCTTGTGCTTAGGAACCTCATTTGCACTTGTTCTTGCCCTTAGGAACCGCATTCGCCCTTATTTGTGTGCTTAACAACCTCAATTGGCGTTGTTCGTGTGCTTAACAACCTCTTTTGCGCATGATGTTGTGCTTATGAATCTCATTTGCACTTGTTCTTGTGCTTAGGAACCTCATATGCCCTTGTTTGTGTGCTTAACAACCTCAATTGGCGTTGTTCGTGTGCTTAACAACCTCTTTCGCGCTTGATGTTGTGCTTATGACTCTCAATTGCACTTGTTCTTGTGCTTAGGAACCTCATTTGCCCTTGTTTGTGTGCTTAACAACCTCAATTGGCGTTGTTTGTGTGCTTAACAACCTCTTTTGCACTTGATCTTGTGCTTATGAACCTCATTTGCACTTGTGCTTGTGCTTAGGAACCTCATTTGCACTTGTTCTTGTGCTTAGGAACCTCATTTGCCCTTGTTTGTGTGCTTAACAACCTCAATTGGCATTGTTCGTGTGCTTAACAACCTCTTTTGTGTTTGATCTTGTGCTTATGAACCTCATTTGCACTTGTTCTTGTGCTTAGGAACCTCATTTGCTCTTTTTTGTGTGGTTAACATTCTCGATTGGCATTGTTTGTGAGCTGCACAACCTCTTTGTGCTTGATCTTGTGTTTATGAACCACATTTGCACTTGTTCTTGTGCTTGGGAACGTCGTTTGCCCTTGTTTTTATGCTTAACAATCTCAATTAGCGTTGTTCGTGTGCATAAAACCACTTTTGCGCTTGATCTTGTCCTTATGAACCTTATTTGCACTTGTTCTTGTGCTTAGGAACCTCATTTGCCCTTGTTTGTGTGCTTAACAACCTCAATTGGCGTTGTTCGTGTGCTTAACAACCTCTTTTGCGCTCGATCTTGTGCTTATGAACCTCATTTGCACTTGTTCTTGTGCTTAGGAAGCTCATATGCCCTTGTTTGTGTGCTTAACAACCTCAATTGGCGTTGTTCGTGTGCTAACCCACCTCTTTTGCGCTTGATCTTATGCTTATCAACCTCATTTGCACTCGTTCTTGTGCTTAGGAACCTCATTTGCACTTGTTCTTGCCCATAGGAACCGCATTCGCCCTTATTTGTGTGCTTAACAACCTCAATTGGCGTTGTTCGTGTGCTTAACAACCTCTTTTGCGCATGATGTTGTGCTTATGAATCTCATTTGCACTTGTTCTTGTGCTTAGGAACCTCATATGCCCTTGTTTGTGTGCTTAACAACCTCAATTGGCGTTGTTCGTGTGCTTAACAACCTCTTTCGCGCTTGATGTTGTGCTTATGAATCTCATTTGCACTTGTACTTGTGCTTAGGAACCTCATTTGCACTTGTTCTTGTCCTTAGGAACCTCATTCGCCCTTATTTGTGTGCTGAACAACCTCAATTGGCGTTGTTCGTGTGCTTAACAACCTCTTTTGCGCTTGATCTTGTGCTTATGAACCTCATTTGCACTTGTTCTTGTGCTTAGGAAGCTCATATGCCCTTGTTTGTGTGCTTAACAACCTCAATTGGCGTTGTTCGTGTGCTTACCCACCTCTTTTGCGCTTGATCTTATGCTTATCAACCTCATTTGCACTTGTTCTTGTTCTTAGGAACCTCATTTGCACTAATTCTTGTACTTAGGAACCTCATTTGCCCTTGTTTGTGTGCTTAACAACCTAAATTGGCATTGTTCGTGTGCTTAACAACATCTTTTGTGTTTGATCTTGTGCTTATGAACCTCATTTGCACTTGTTCTTGTGCTTAGGAACCTCATTTGCTCTTTTTTGTGTGCTTAACATTCTCAATTGGCATTGTTTGTGAGCTGAACAACCTCTTTGTGCTTGATCTTGTGCTTATGAACCTCATTTGCACTTGTTCTTGTGCTTGGGAACGTCGTTTGCCCTTGTTTTTATGCTTAACAATCTCAATTAGCGTTGTTCGTGTACATAAAACCACTTTTGCGCTTGATCTTGTCCTTATGAACCTCATTTGCACTTATTCTTGTGCTTAGGAACCTCATTTGCACTTGTTTGTGTGCGTAACAACCTCAATTGGCGTTGTTCGTGTGGTTAACAACCTCTTTTGCGCTTGATGTTGTGCTTATGAATCTCATTTGCACTTGTTCTTGTGCTTAGGAACCTCATTTGCCCTTGTTTGTGTGCTTAACAACCTCAATTGGCGTTGTTCGTGGGCTTAACACCCTCTTTTGCGCTTGATCTTGTGCTTATGAACCTCATTTGCACTTGTGCTTGTGCTTAGGAACCTCATTTGCACTTGTTCTTGTCCTTAGGAACCGCATTCGCCCTTATTTGTGTGCTTAACAACCTCAATTGGCGTTGTTCGTGTGCTTAACCACCTCTTTTGCGCTTGATCTTGTGGTTATGAATCTCATTTGCACTTGTTTTTGTATTTGCGTACTTCATTTGCCCTTGTTTGTCTGCTTGACAACCTCAATTGGCGTTGTTCGTGTGCTTAACAACCTCTTTTGCGCTTGATCTTGTGCTGGTGAACATCATCTGCACTTGTTCTTGTGCTTACGAACCTCATTTGCACTTGTTCTTGTACTTTGGAACCTCATTTGCCCTTTTTAATGTGGTTAACAACCTCAATTGGCGTTGTTCGTGTGGTTAACAACCTCTTTTGCGCTTGATCTTGTGCTTATGAACCTCATTTGCACTTGTTCTTGTGCTTATGAACCTCATTTGCCCTTGTTTGTGTGCTTAACAACCTCAATTGGCGTTGTTCGTGTGCTTAACAACCTCTTTTGCGCTTGATCTTGTGCTTATGAACCACATTTGCAATTGTTTTTGTACTTGTGTACTTCATTTGCCCTTGTTTATCTGCTTAACAACCTCAATTGGCGTTGTTCGTGTGCTTAACAAACTCTTTTGCGCTTGATCTTGTGCTTAGGAACCTCATTTGCACTTGTTCTCGTGCTTAGGAACGTCATTTTCCCTTGTTTGTGTGCTTAACAATGTCGATTGGCATTGTTCGTGTGCTTCACAACCTATTTTGCGCTTGATCTTATGCTTATGAACCTCATTTGCACTTGTTCTTGTGATTAGGAACCTGATTTGCTCTTTTTTGTGTGCTTAACATTCTCAATTGGCGTTGTTTGTGAGCTGAACAACCTCTTTGTGCTTGATCTTGTGCTTATGAACCTCATTTGCACTTGTTCTTGTTCTTGGGAACCTCGTTTGCCCTTGTTTTTATGCTTAACAATCTCAATTAGCGTTGTTCGTGTGCATAAAACCACTTTTGCGCTTCATTTTGTACTTATTAACCTCATTTGCACTTGTTCTTGTGCTTAGGAACCTCATTTGCCCTTGTTCGTGTGCTTAACAACCTCAATTGGCGTTGTTCGTGTGCTTAACAACCTCTTTTGCGCTTGATGTTGTGCTTATGAATCTCATTTGCACTTGTTCTTGTGCTTAGGAACCTCATATGCCCTTGTTTGTGTGCTTAACAACCTCAATTGGCGTTGTTCGTGTGCTTAACAACCACTTTCGCGCTTGATGTTGTGCTTATGAATCTCATTTGCACTTGTGCTTGTGCTTAGGAACCTCATTTGCACTTGTTCTTGTCCTTAGGAACCTCATTCGCCCTTATTTGTGTGCTGAACAACCTCAATTGGCGTTGTTCGTGTGCTTAACAACCTCTTTTGCGCTTGATCTTGTGCTTATGAAACTCATTTGCACTTGTTCTTGTGCTTAGGAAGCTCATATGCCCTTGTTTGTGTGCTTAACAACATCAATTGGCGTTGTTCGTGTGCTTACCCACCTCTTTTGCGCTTGATCTTATGCTTGTCAACCTCATTTGCACTTGTTCTTGTGCTTAGGAACCTCATTTGCACTAATCCTTGTACTTAGGAACCTCATTTGCCCTTGTTTGTGTGCTTAACAACCTAAATTGGCATTGTTCGTGTGCTTAACAACATCTTTTGTGTTTGATCTTGTGCTTATGAACCTCATTTTCACTTGTTCTTGTGCTTAGGAACCTCATTTGCTCTTTTTTGTGTGCTTAACATTCTCAATTGGCATTGTTTGTGAGCTGAACAACCTCTTTGTGCTTGATCTTGTGCTTATGAACCTCATTTGCACTTGTTCTTGTGCTTGGGAACCTCGTTTGCCCTTGTTTTTATGCTTAACAATCTCAATTAGCGTTGTTCGTGTGCATAAAACCACTTTTGGGCTTGATCTTGTCCTTATGAACCTCATTTGCACTTGTTCTTGTGCTTAGGAACCTCATTTGCACTTGTTTGTGTGCTTAACAACCTCAATTGGCGTTGTTCGTGTGCTTAACAACCTCTTTTGCGCTTGATGTTGTGCTTATGAATCTCATTTGCACTTGTTCTTGTGCTTAGGAACCTTATTTGCCCTTGTTTGTGTGCTTAACAACCTCAATTGGCGTTGTTCGTGGGCTTAACAACCTCTTTTGCGCTTGATCTTGTGCTTATGAACCTCATTTGCACTTGTGCTTGTGCTTAGGAACCTCATTTGCACTTGTTCTTGTCCTTAGAAACCGCATTCGCCCTTATTTGTGTGCTTAACAACCTCAATTGGCGTTCTTCGTGTGCTTAAAAACCTCTTTTGCGCTTGATCTTGTGGTTATGAACCTCATTTGCACTTGTTTTTGTACTTGCGTACTTCATTTGCCCTTGTTTGTCTGCTTAACAACCTCAATTGGCGTTGTTCGTGTGCTTAACAACCTCTTTTGCGCTTGATCTTGTGCTGGTGATCATCATCTGCACTTGTTCTTGTGCTTACGAACCTCATTTGCACTTGTTCTTGTACTTAGGAACCTCATTTGCCCTTTTTAATGTGGTTAACAACCTCAATTGGCGTTGTTCGTGTGGTTAACAACCTCTTTTGCAATTGATCTTGTGCTTATGAACCTCATTTGCACTTGTTCTTGTGCTTATGAACCTCATTTGCCCTTATTTGTGTGCTTAACATCCTCAATTGGCGTTGTTCGTGTGCTTAACAACCTCTTTTGTGCTTGATCTTGTGCTTAGGAACCTCATTTGCACTTGTTCTCGTGCTTAGGAACGTCATTTTCCCTTGTTTGTGTGCTTAACAACGTCGATTGGCATTGTTCGTGTGCTTAACAACCTATTTTGCGCTTGATCTTGTGCTTATGAACCTCACTTGCACTTGTTCTTGTGCTTAGGAACCTCATTTTGCCCTTGTTTGTGTGCTTAACAACCTCGATTGGCGTTCTTTGTGTGCTTAACAACCTCTTTTATGTTTGATCGTGTGCTTATGAACCTTATTTGCACTTGTTCTTGTGGTAAGGAACCTCATTTGCTCTTTTTTGTGTGCTTAACATTCTCAATTGGCGTTGTTTGTGAGCTGAACAACCTCTTTGTGCTTGATCTTGTGCTTATGAACCTCATTTGCACTTGTTCTTGTTCTTGGGAACCTCGTTTGCCCTTGTTTTTATGCTTAACAATCTCAATTAGCGTTGTTCGTGTGCATAAAACCACTTTTGCGCTTCATCTTGTACTTATGAACCACATTTGCACTTGTTCTTGTGCTTAGGAACCTCATTTGCCCTTGTTCGTGTGCTTAACAACCTCAATTGGCGTTGTTCGTGTGCTTAACAACCTCTTTTCCTCTCGATGTTGTGCTTATGAATCTCATTTGCACTTGTTCTTGTGCTTAGGAACCTCATTTGCCCTTGTTTGTGTGCTTAACAACCACAATTGGCGTTGTTCGTGTGGTTAACAACCTCTTTTGCGCTTGATCTTGTGCTTATGAACCTCATTTGCACTTGTTCTTGTGCTTAGGAACCTCATTTGCACTTGTTTGTGTGCTTAACAACCTCAATTGGCGTTGTTCGTGTGCTTAACAACCTCTTTTGCGCTTGATCTTGTGCTTATGAACCTCATTTGCACTTGTTTTTGTACTTGCGTACTTCATTTGCCCTTGTTTGTCTGCTTAACAACCTCAATTGGCGTTGTTCCTGTGCTTAACAACCTCTTTTGCACTTGATCTTGTGCTTAGGAACCTCATTTGCACTTGTTCTCGTGCTTAGGAACGTCATTTTCCCTTGTTTGTGTGCTTAACAACGTCGATTGGCATTGTTCGTGTGCTTAACAACCTATTTTGCGCTTGATCTTGTGCTTATGAACCTCATTTGCACTTGTTCTTGTGCTTAGGAACCTCATTTTGCCCTTATTTGTGTGCTTAACAACCTCGATTGGCGTTGTTTGTGTGCTTAACAACCTCTTTTATGTTTGATCGTGTGCTTATGAACCTTATTTGCACTTGTTCTTGTGATTAGGAACCTCATTTGCTCTTTTTTGTGTGCTTAACATTCTCAATTGGCGTTGTTTGTGAGCTGAACAACCTCTTTGTGCTTGATCTTGTGCTTATGAACCTCATTTGCACTTGTTCTTGTGCTTGGGAACCTCGTTTGCTCTTGTTTTTATGATTAACAATCTCAATTAGCGTTGTTCGTGTGCATAAAACCACTTTTGCGCTTCATCTTGTACTTATGAACCACATTTGCACTTGTTCTTGTGCTTAGGAACCTCATTTGCCCTTGTTCGTGTGCTTAACAACCTCAATTGGCGTTGTTCGTGTGCTTAACAACCTCTTTTGCGCTTGATGTTGTGCTTATGAATCTCATTTGCACTTGTTCTTGTGCTTAGGAACCTCATTTGCCCTTGTTTGTGTGCTTAACAACCTCAATTGGCGTTGTTCGTGTGGTTAACAACCTCTTTTGCGCTTGATCTTGTGCTTATGAACCTCATTTGCACTTGTTCTTGTGCTTATGAACCTCTTTTACCCTTGTTTGTGTGCTTAACAACCTCAATTAGCGTTGTTCGTGTTCTTAACAACCTCTTTTGCGCTTGATCTTGTGCTTATGAACCTCATTTGCACTTGTTTTTGTACTTGCGTACTTCATTTGCCCTTGTTTGTCTGCTTAACAACCTCAATTGGCGTTGTTCGTGTGCTTAACAACCTCTTTTGCGCTTGATCTTGTGCTTAGGAACCTCATTTGCACTTGTTCTTGTGCTGAGGAACCTCATTTGCTCTTGTTTTTATGCTTAACAATCTTAATTAGCGTTGTTCGTGTGCATAAAACCACTTTTGCGCTTGATCTTGTCCTTATGAACCTCATTTGCACTTGTTCTTGTGCTTAGGAACCTCATTTGCCCTTGTTTGTGTGCTTAACAACCTCAATTGGCGTTGTTCGCGTTCTTAACAACCTCTTTTGCGCTTGATGTTGTGCTTATGAATCTCATTTGCACTTGTTCTTGTGCTTAACAATCTCAATTAGCGTTGTTCGTGTGCATAAAACCACTTTTGCGCTTGATCTTGTCCTTATGAACCTCATTTGCACTTGTTCTTGTGCTTAGGAACCTCATTTGCCCTTGTTTGTGTGCTTAACAACCTCAATTGGCATTGTTCGTGTGCTTAACAACCTCTTTTGCGCTTGATGTTGTGCTTATGAATCTCATTTGCACTTGTTCTTGTGCTTAGGAACCTCATTTGCCCTTGTTTGTGTGCTTAACAACCTCAATTGGCGTTGTTCGTGTTCTTAACAACCCCTTGTGCACTTGATCTTGTGCTTATGAACCTCATTTGCACTTGTGCTTGTGCTTAGGAACCTTATTTGCACTTGTTCTTGTCCTTAGGAACCGCATTCGCCCTTATTTGTGTGCTTAACAACCTCAATTGGCGTTGTTCGTGTGCTTAACAACCACTTTTGCGCTTGATCTTGTGCTTATGAACCTCATTTGCACTTGTTTTTGTACTTGCGTACTTCATTTGCCCTTGTTTGTCTGCTTAACAACCTCAATTGGCGTTGTTCGTGTGCTTAACAACCACTTTTGCGCTTGATCTTGTGCTTATGAACATCATCTGCACTTGTTCTTGTGCTTATGAACCTCATTTGCACTTGTTCTCGTGCTTAGGAACCTCATTTTCCCTTGTTTGTGTGCTTAACAACGTCGATTGGCATTGTTCGTGTGCTTAATAACCTATTTTGCGCTTGATCTTGTGCTTATGAACCTCATTTGCACTTGTTCTTGTGCTTAGGAACCTCATTTTGCCCTTGTTTGTGTGCTTACCAACCTCGATTGGCGTTGTTTGTGTGCTTAACAACCTCTTTTATGTTTGATCTTGTGCTTATGAACCTCATTTGCACTTGTTCTTGTGCTTGGGAACCTCGTTTGCCCTTGTTTTTATGCTTAACAATCTTAATTAGCGTTGTTCGTGTGCATAAAACCACTTTTATGCTTGATCTTGTACTTATGAACCTCATTTGCACTTGTTCTTGTGCTTGGGAACCTCATTTGCCCTAGTTTGTGTGCTTAACAACCTCAATTGGCGTTGTTCGTGTGCTTAACAACCTCTTTTGCGCTTGATGTTGTTCTTATGAATCTCATTTGCACTTGTTCTTGTGCTTAGGAACCTCATTTTCCCTTGTTTGTGTGCTTAACAACGTCGATTGGCATTGTTCGTGTGCTTAACAACCTATTTTGCGCTTGATCTTGTGCTTATGAACCTCACTTGCACTTGTTCTTGTGCTTAGGAACCTCATTTTGCCCTTGTTTGTGTGCTTAACAACCTCGATTGGCGTTCTTTGTGTGCTTAACAACCTCTTTTATGTTTGATCGTGTGCTTATGAACCTTATTTGCACTTGTTCTTGTGGTAAGGAACCTCATTTGCTCTTTTTTGTGTGCTTAACATTCTCAATTGGCGTTGTTTGTGAGCTGAACAACCTCTTTGTGCTTGATCTTGTGCTTATGAACCTCATTTGCACTTGTTCTTGTTCTTGGGAACCTCGTTTGCCCTTGTTTTTATGCTTAACAATCTCAATTAGCGTTGTTCGTGTGCATAAAACCACTTTTGCGCTTCATCTTGTACTTATGAACCACATTCGCACTTGTTCTTGTGCTTAGGAACCTCATTTGCCCTTGTTCGTGTGCTTAACAACCTCAATTGGCGTTGTTCGTGTGCTTAACAACCTCTTTTCCTCTCGATGTTGTGCTTATGAATCTCATTTGCACTTGTTCTTGTGCTTAGGAACCTCATTTGCCCTTGTTTGTGTGCTTAACAACCACAATTGGCGTTGTTCGTGTGGTTAACAACCTCTTTTGCGCTTGATCTTGTGCTTATGAACCTCATTTGCACTTGTTCTTGTGCTTAGGAACCTCATTTGCACTTGTTTGTGTGCTTAACAACCTCAATTGGCGTTGTTCGTGTGCTTAACAACCTCTTTTGCGCTTGATCTTGTGCTTATGAACCTCATTTGCACTTGTTTTTGTACTTGCGTACTTCATTTGCCCTTGTTTGTCTGCTTAACAACCTCAATTGGCGTTGTTCCTGTGCTTAACAACCTCTTTTGCACTTGATCTTGTGCTTAGGAACCTCATTTGCACTTGTTCTCGTGCTTAGGAACGTCATTTTCCCTTGTTTGTGTGCTTAACAACGTCGATTGGCATTGTTCGTGTGCTTAACAACCTATTTTGCGCTTGATCTTGTGCTTATGAACCTCATTTGCACTTGTTCTTGTGCTTAGGAACCTCATTTTGCCCTTATTTGTGTGCTTAACAACCTCGATTGGCGTTGTTTGTGTGCTTAACAACCTCTTTTATGTTTGATCGTGTGCTTATGAACCTTATTTGCACTTGTTCTTGTGATTAGGAACCTCATTTGCTCTTTTTTGTGTGCTTAACATTCTCAATTGGCGTTGTTTGTGAGCTGAACAACCTCTTTGTGCTTGATCTTGTGCTTATGAACCTCATTTGCACTTGTTCTTGTGCTTGGGAACCTCGTTTGCTCTTGTTTTTATGATTAACAATCTCAATTAGCGTTGTTCGTGTGCATAAAACCACTTTTGCGCTTCATCTTGTACTTATGAACCACATTTGCACTTGTTCTTGTGCTTAGGAACCTCATTTGCCCTTGTTCGTGTGCTTAACAACCTCAATTGGCGTTGTTCGTGTGCTTAACAACCTCTTTTACGCTTCATGTTGTGCTTATGAATCTCATTTGCACTTGTTCTTGTGCTTAGGAACCTCATTTGCCCTTGTTTGTGTGCTTAACAACCTCAATTGGCGTTGTTCGTGTGGTTAACAACCTCTTTTGCGCTTGATCTTGTGCTTATGAACCTCATTTGCACTTGTTCTTGTGCTTATGAACCTCTTTTACCCTTGTTTGTGTGCTTAACAACCTCAATTAGCGTTGTTCGTGTTCTTAACAACCTCTTTTGCGCTTGATCTTGTGCTTATGAACCTCATTTGCACTTGTTTTTGTACTTGCGTACTTCATTTGCCCTTGTTTGTCTGCTTAACAACCTCAATTGGCGTTGTTCGTGTGCTTAACAACCTCTTTTGCGCTTGATCTTGTGCTTAGGAACCTCATTTGCACTTGTTCTTGTGCTGAGGAACCTCATTTGCTCTTGTTTTTATGCTTAACAATCTTAATTAGCGTTGTTCGTGTGCATAAAACCACTTTTGCGCTTGATCTTGTCCTTATGAACCTCATTTGCACTTGTTCTTGTGCTTAGGAACCTCATTTGCCCTTGTTTGTGTGCTTAACAACCTCAATTGGCATTGTTCGTGTGCTTAACAACCTCTTTTGCGCTTGATGTTGTGCTTATGAATCTCATTTGCACTTGTTCTTGTGCTTAGGAACCTCATTTGCCCTTGTTTGTGTGCTTAACAACCTAAATTGGCATTGTTCGTGTGCTTAACAACATCTTTTGTGTTTGATCTTGTGCTTATGAACCTCATTTGCACTTGTTCTTGTGCTTAGGAACCTCATTTGCTCTTTTTTGTGTGCTTAACATTCTCAATTGGCATTGTTTGTGAGCTGAACAACCTCTTTGTGCTTGATCTTGTGCTTATGAACCTCATTTGCACTTGTTCTTGTGCTTGGGAACGTCGTTTGCCCTTGTTTTTATGCTTAACAATCTCAATTAGCGTTGTTCGTGTACATAAAACCACTTTTGCGCTTGATCTTGTCCTTATGAACCTCATTTGCACTTATTCTTGTGCTTAGGAACCTCATTTGCACTTGTTTGTGTGCGTAACAACCTCAATTGGCGTTGTTCGTGTGGTTAACAACCTCTTTTGCGCTTGATGTTGTGCTTATGAATCTCATTTGCACTTGTTCTTGTGCTTAGGAACCTCATTTGCCCTTGTTTGTGTGCTTAACAACCTCAATTGGCGTTGTTCGTGGGCTTAACACCCTCTTTTGCGCTTGATCTTGTGCTTATGAACCTCATTTGCACTTGTGCTTGTGCTTAGGAACCTCATTTGCACTTGTTCTTGTCCTTAGGAACCGCATTCGCCCTTATTTGTGTGCTTAACAACCTCAATTGGCGTTGTTCGTGTGCTTAACCACCTCTTTTGCGCTTGATCTTGTGGTTATGAATCTCATTTGCACTTGTTTTTGTATTTGCGTACTTCATTTGCCCTTGTTTGTCTGCTTGACAACCTCAATTGGCGTTGTTCGTGTGCTTAACAACCTCTTTTGCGCTTGATCTTGTGCTGGTGAACATCATCTGCACTTGTTCTTGTGCTTACGAACCTCATTTGCACTTGTTCTTGTACTTTGGAACCTCATTTGCCCTTTTTAATGTGGTTAACAACCTCAATTGGCGTTGTTCGTGTGGTTAACAACCTCTTTTGCGCTTGATCTTGTGCTTATGAACCTCATTTGCACTTGTTCTTGTGCTTATGAACCTCATTTGCCCTTGTTTGTGTGCTTAACAACCTCAATTGGCGTTGTTCGTGTGCTTAACAACCTCTTTTGCGCTTGATCTTGTGCTTATGAACCACATTTGCAATTGTTTTTGTACTTGTGTACTTCATTTGCCCTTGTTTATCTGCTTAACAACCTCAATTGGCGTTGTTCGTGTGCTTAACAAACTCTTTTGCGCTTGATCTTGTGCTTAGGAACCTCATTTGCACTTGTTCTCGTGCTTAGGAACGTCATTTTCCCTTGTTTGTGTGCTTAACAATGTCGATTGGCATTGTTCGTGTGCTTCACAACCTATTTTGCGCTTGATCTTATGCTTATGAACCTCATTTGCACTTGTTCTTGTGATTAGGAACCTGATTTGCTCTTTTTTGTGTGCTTAACATTCTCAATTGGCGTTGTTTGTGAGCTGAACAACCTCTTTGTGCTTGATCTTGTGCTTATGAACCTCATTTGCACTTGTTCTTGTTCTTGGGAACCTCGTTTGCCCTTGTTTTTATGCTTAACAATCTCAATTAGCGTTGTTCGTGTGCATAAAACCACTTTTGCGCTTCATTTTGTACTTATTAACCTCATTTGCACTTGTTCTTGTGCTTAGGAACCTCATTTGCCCTTGTTCGTGTGCTTAACAACCTCAATTGGCGTTGTTCGTGTGCTTAACAACCTCTTTTGCGCTTGATGTTGTGCTTATGAATCTCATTTGCACTTGTTCTTGTGCTTAGGAACCTCATATGCCCTTGTTTGTGTGCTTAACAACCTCAATTGGCGTTGTTCGTGTGCTTAACAACCACTTTCGCGCTTGATGTTGTGCTTATGAATCTCATTTGCACTTGTGCTTGTGCTTAGGAACCTCATTTGCACTTGTTCTTGTCCTTAGGAACCTCATTCGCCCTTATTTGTGTGCTGAACAACCTCAATTGGCGTTGTTCGTGTGCTTAACAACCTCTTTTGCGCTTGATCTTGTGCTTATGAAACTCATTTGCACTTGTTCTTGTGCTTAGGAAGCTCATATGCCCTTGTTTGTGTGCTTAACAACATCAATTGGCGTTGTTCGTGTGCTTACCCACCTCTTTTGCGCTTGATCTTATGCTTGTCAACCTCATTTGCACTTGTTCTTGTGCTTAGGAACCTCATTTGCACTAATCCTTGTACTTAGGAACCTCATTTGCCCTTGTTTGTGTGCTTAACAACCTAAATTGGCATTGTTCGTGTGCTTAACAACATCTTTTGTGTTTGATCTTGTGCTTATGAACCTCATTTTCACTTGTTCTTGTGCTTAGGAACCTCATTTGCTCTTTTTTGTGTGCTTAACATTCTCAATTGGCATTGTTTGTGAGCTGAACAACCTCTTTGTGCTTGATCTTGTGCTTATGAACCTCATTTGCACTTGTTCTTGTGCTTGGGAACCTCGTTTGCCCTTGTTTTTATGCTTAACAATCTCAATTAGCGTTGTTCGTGTGCATAAAACCACTTTTGGGCTTGATCTTGTCCTTATGAACCTCATTTGCACTTGTTCTTGTGCTTAGGAACCTCATTTGCACTTGTTTGTGTGCTTAACAACCTCAATTGGCGTTGTTCGTGTGCTTAACAACCTCTTTTGCGCTTGATGTTGTGCTTATGAATCTCATTTGCACTTGTTCTTGTGCTTAGGAACCTTATTTGCCCTTGTTTGTGTGCTTAACAACCTCAATTGGCGTTGTTCGTGGGCTTAACAACCTCTTTTGCGCTTGATCTTGTGCTTATGAACCTCATTTGCACTTGTGCTTGTGCTTAGGAACCTCATTTGCACTTGTTCTTGTCCTTAGAAACCGCATTCGCCCTTATTTGTGTGCTTAACAACCTCAATTGGCGTTCTTCGTGTGCTTAAAAACCTCTTTTGCGCTTGATCTTGTGGTTATGAACCTCATTTGCACTTGTTTTTGTACTTGCGTACTTCATTTGCCCTTGTTTGTCTGCTTAACAACCTCAATTGGCGTTGTTCGTGTGCTTAACAACCTCTTTTGCGCTTGATCTTGTGCTGGTGATCATCATCTGCACTTGTTCTTGTGCTTACGAACCTCATTTGCACTTGTTCTTGTACTTAGGAACCTCATTTGCCCTTTTTAATGTGGTTAACAACCTCAATTGGCGTTGTTCGTGTGGTTAACAACCTCTTTTGCAATTGATCTTGTGCTTATGAACCTCATTTGCACTTGTTCTTGTGCTTATGAACCTCATTTGCCCTTATTTGTGTGCTTAACATCCTCAATTGGCGTTGTTCGTGTGCTTAACAACCTCTTTTGTGCTTGATCTTGTGCTTAGGAACCTCATTTGCACTTGTTCTCGTGCTTAGGAACGTCATTTTCCCTTGTTTGTGTGCTTAACAACGTCGATTGGCATTGTTCGTGTGCTTAACAACCTATTTTGCGCTTGATCTTGTGCTTATGAACCTCACTTGCACTTGTTCTTGTGCTTAGGAACCTCATTTTGCCCTTGTTTGTGTGCTTAACAACCTCGATTGGCGTTCTTTGTGTGCTTAACAACCTCTTTTATGTTTGATCGTGTGCTTATGAACCTTATTTGCACTTGTTCTTGTGGTAAGGAACCTCATTTGCTCTTTTTTGTGTGCTTAACATTCTCAATTGGCGTTGTTTGTGAGCTGAACAACCTCTTTGTGCTTGATCTTGTGCTTATGAACCTCATTTGCACTTGTTCTTGTTCTTGGGAACCTCGTTTGCCCTTGTTTTTATGCTTAACAATCTCAATTAGCGTTGTTCGTGTGCATAAAACCACTTTTGCGCTTCATCTTGTACTTATGAACCACATTTGCACTTGTTCTTGTGCTTAGGAACCTCATTTGCCCTTGTTCGTGTGCTTAACAACCTCAATTGGCGTTGTTCGTGTGCTTAACAACCTCTTTTCCTCTCGATGTTGTGCTTATGAATCTCATTTGCACTTGTTCTTGTGCTTAGGAACCTCATTTGCCCTTGTTTGTGTGCTTAACAACCACAATTGGCGTTGTTCGTGTGGTTAACAACCTCTTTTGCGCTTGATCTTGTGCTTATGAACCTCATTTGCACTTGTTCTTGTGCTTAGGAACCTCATTTGCACTTGTTTGTGTGCTTAACAACCTCAATTGGCGTTGTTCGTGTGCTTAACAACCTCTTTTGCGCTTGATCTTGTGCTTATGAACCTCATTTGCACTTGTTTTTGTACTTGCGTACTTCATTTGCCCTTGTTTGTCTGCTTAACAACCTCAATTGGCGTTGTTCCTGTGCTTAACAACCTCTTTTGCACTTGATCTTGTGCTTAGGAACCTCATTTGCACTTGTTCTCGTGCTTAGGAACGTCATTTTCCCTTGTTTGTGTGCTTAACAACGTCGATTGGCATTGTTCGTGTGCTTAACAACCTATTTTGCGCTTGATCTTGTGCTTATGAACCTCATTTGCACTTGTTCTTGTGCTTAGGAACCTCATTTTGCCCTTATTTGTGTGCTTAACAACCTCGATTGGCGTTGTTTGTGTGCTTAACAACCTCTTTTATGTTTGATCGTGTGCTTATGAACCTTATTTGCACTTGTTCTTGTGATTAGGAACCTCATTTGCTCTTTTTTGTGTGCTTAACATTCTCAATTGGCGTTGTTTGTGAGCTGAACAACCTCTTTGTGCTTGATCTTGTGCTTATGAACCTCATTTGCACTTGTTCTTGTGCTTGGGAACCTCGTTTGCTCTTGTTTTTATGATTAACAATCTCAATTAGCGTTGTTCGTGTGCATAAAACCACTTTTGCGCTTCATCTTGTACTTATGAACCACATTTGCACTTGTTCTTGTGCTTAGGAACCTCATTTGCCCTTGTTCGTGTGCTTAACAACCTCAATTGGCGTTGTTCGTGTGCTTAACAACCTCTTTTGCGCTTGATGTTGTGCTTATGAATCTCATTTGCACTTGTTCTTGTGCTTAGGAACCTCATTTGCCCTTGTTTGTGTGCTTAACAACCTCAATTGGCGTTGTTCGTGTGGTTAACAACCTCTTTTGCGCTTGATCTTGTGCTTATGAACCTCATTTGCACTTGTTCTTGTGCTTATGAACCTCTTTTACCCTTGTTTGTGTGCTTAACAACCTCAATTAGCGTTGTTCGTGTTCTTAACAACCTCTTTTGCGCTTGATCTTGTGCTTATGAACCTCATTTGCACTTGTTTTTGTACTTGCGTACTTCATTTGCCCTTGTTTGTCTGCTTAACAACCTCAATTGGCGTTGTTCGTGTGCTTAACAACCTCTTTTGCGCTTGATCTTGTGCTTAGGAACCTCATTTGCACTTGTTCTTGTGCTGAGGAACCTCATTTGCTCTTGTTTTTATGCTTAACAATCTTAATTAGCGTTGTTCGTGTGCATAAAACCACTTTTGCGCTTGATCTTGTCCTTATGAACCTCATTTGCACTTGTTCTTGTGCTTAGGAACCTCATTTGCCCTTGTTTGTGTGCTTAACAACCTCAATTGGCGTTGTTCGCGTTCTTAACAACCTCTTTTGCGCTTGATGTTGTGCTTATGAATCTCATTTGCACTTGTTCTTGTGCTTAACAATCTCAATTAGCGTTGTTCGTGTGCATAAAACCACTTTTGCGCTTGATCTTGTCCTTATGAACCTCATTTGCACTTGTTCTTGTGCTTAGGAACCTCATTTGCCCTTGTTTGTGTGCTTAACAACCTCAATTGGCATTGTTCGTGTGCTTAACAACCTCTTTTGCGCTTGATGTTGTGCTTATGAATCTCATTTGCACTTGTTCTTGTGCTTAGGAACCTCATTTGCCCTTGTTTGTGTGCTTAACAACCTCAATTGGCGTTGTTCGTGTTCTTAACAACCCCTTGTGCACTTGATCTTGTGCTTATGAACCTCATTTGCACTTGTGCTTGTGCTTAGGAACCTTATTTGCACTTGTTCTTGTCCTTAGGAACCGCATTCGCCCTTATTTGTGTGCTTAACAACCTCAATTGGCGTTGTTCGTGTGCTTAACAACCACTTTTGCGCTTGATCTTGTGCTTATGAACCTCATTTGCACTTGTTTTTGTACTTGCGTACTTCATTTGCCCTTGTTTGTCTGCTTAACAACCTCAATTGGCGTTGTTCGTGTGCTTAACAACCACTTTTGCGCTTGATCTTGTGCTTATGAACATCATCTGCACTTGTTCTTGTGCTTATGAACCTCATTTGCACTTGTTCTCGTGCTTAGGAACCTCATTTTCCCTTGTTTGTGTGCTTAACAACGTCGATTGGCATTGTTCGTGTGCTTAATAACCTATTTTGCGCTTGATCTTGTGCTTATGAACCTCATTTGCACTTGTTCTTGTGCTTAGGAACCTCATTTTGCCCTTGTTTGTGTGCTTACCAACCTCGATTGGCGTTGTTTGTGTGCTTAACAACCTCTTTTATGTTTGATCTTGTGCTTATGAACCTCATTTGCACTTGTTCTTGTGCTTGGGAACCTCGTTTGCCCTTGTTTTTATGCTTAACAATCTTAATTAGCGTTGTTCGTGTGCATAAAACCACTTTTATGCTTGATCTTGTACTTATGAACCTCATTTGCACTTGTTCTTGTGCTTGGGAACCTCATTTGCCCTAGTTTGTGTGCTTAACAACCTCAATTGGCGTTGTTCGTGTGCTTAACAACCTCTTTTGCGCTTGATGTTGTTCTTATGAATCTCATTTGCACTTGTTCTTGTGCTTAGGAACCTCATTTTCCCTTGTTTGTGTGCTTAACAACGTCGATTGGCATTGTTCGTGTGCTTAACAACCTATTTTGCGCTTGATCTTGTGCTTATGAACCTCACTTGCACTTGTTCTTGTGCTTAGGAACCTCATTTTGCCCTTGTTTGTGTGCTTAACAACCTCGATTGGCGTTCTTTGTGTGCTTAACAACCTCTTTTATGTTTGATCGTGTGCTTATGAACCTTATTTGCACTTGTTCTTGTGGTAAGGAACCTCATTTGCTCTTTTTTGTGTGCTTAACATTCTCAATTGGCGTTGTTTGTGAGCTGAACAACCTCTTTGTGCTTGATCTTGTGCTTATGAACCTCATTTGCACTTGTTCTTGTTCTTGGGAACCTCGTTTGCCCTTGTTTTTATGCTTAACAATCTCAATTAGCGTTGTTCGTGTGCATAAAACCACTTTTGCGCTTCATCTTGTACTTATGAACCACATTCGCACTTGTTCTTGTGCTTAGGAACCTCATTTGCCCTTGTTCGTGTGCTTAACAACCTCAATTGGCGTTGTTCGTGTGCTTAACAACCTCTTTTCCTCTCGATGTTGTGCTTATGAATCTCATTTGCACTTGTTCTTGTGCTTAGGAACCTCATTTGCCCTTGTTTGTGTGCTTAACAACCACAATTGGCGTTGTTCGTGTGGTTAACAACCTCTTTTGCGCTTGATCTTGTGCTTATGAACCTCATTTGCACTTGTTCTTGTGCTTAGGAACCTCATTTGCACTTGTTTGTGTGCTTAACAACCTCAATTGGCGTTGTTCGTGTGCTTAACAACCTCTTTTGCGCTTGATCTTGTGCTTATGAACCTCATTTGCACTTGTTTTTGTACTTGCGTACTTCATTTGCCCTTGTTTGTCTGCTTAACAACCTCAATTGGCGTTGTTCCTGTGCTTAACAACCTCTTTTGCACTTGATCTTGTGCTTAGGAACCTCATTTGCACTTGTTCTCGTGCTTAGGAACGTCATTTTCCCTTGTTTGTGTGCTTAACAACGTCGATTGGCATTGTTCGTGTGCTTAACAACCTATTTTGCGCTTGATCTTGTGCTTATGAACCTCATTTGCACTTGTTCTTGTGCTTAGGAACCTCATTTTGCCCTTATTTGTGTGCTTAACAACCTCGATTGGCGTTGTTTGTGTGCTTAACAACCTCTTTTATGTTTGATCGTGTGCTTATGAACCTTATTTGCACTTGTTCTTGTGATTAGGAACCTCATTTGCTCTTTTTTGTGTGCTTAACATTCTCAATTGGCGTTGTTTGTGAGCTGAACAACCTCTTTGTGCTTGATCTTGTGCTTATGAACCTCATTTGCACTTGTTCTTGTGCTTGGGAACCTCGTTTGCTCTTGTTTTTATGATTAACAATCTCAATTAGCGTTGTTCGTGTGCATAAAACCACTTTTGCGCTTCATCTTGTACTTATGAACCACATTTGCACTTGTTCTTGTGCTTAGGAACCTCATTTGCCCTTGTTCGTGTGCTTAACAACCTCAATTGGCGTTGTTCGTGTGCTTAACAACCTCTTTTACGCTTCATGTTGTGCTTATGAATCTCATTTGCACTTGTTCTTGTGCTTAGGAACCTCATTTGCCCTTGTTTGTGTGCTTAACAACCTCAATTGGCGTTGTTCGTGTGGTTAACAACCTCTTTTGCGCTTGATCTTGTGCTTATGAACCTCATTTGCACTTGTTCTTGTGCTTATGAACCTCTTTTACCCTTGTTTGTGTGCTTAACAACCTCAATTAGCGTTGTTCGTGTTCTTAACAACCTCTTTTGCGCTTGATCTTGTGCTTATGAACCTCATTTGCACTTGTTTTTGTACTTGCGTACTTCATTTGCCCTTGTTTGTCTGCTTAACAACCTCAATTGGCGTTGTTCGTGTGCTTAACAACCTCTTTTGCGCTTGATCTTGTGCTTAGGAACCTCATTTGCACTTGTTCTTGTGCTGAGGAACCTCATTTGCTCTTGTTTTTATGCTTAACAATCTTAATTAGCGTTGTTCGTGTGCATAAAACCACTTTTGCGCTTGATCTTGTCCTTATGAACCTCATTTGCACTTGTTCTTGTGCTTAGGAACCTCATTTGCCCTTGTTTGTGTGCTTAACAACCTCAATTGGCATTGTTCGTGTGCTTAACAACCTCTTTTGCGCTTGATGTTGTGCTTATGAATCTCATTTGCACTTGTTCTTGTGCTTAGGAACCTCATTTGCCCTTGTTTGTGTGCTTAACAACCTCAATTGGCGTTGTTCGTGTTCTTAACAACCCCTTGTGCACTTGATCTTGTGCTTATGAACCTCATTTGCACTTGTGCTTGTGCTTAGGAACCTTATTTGCACTTGTTCTTGTCCTTAGGAACCGCATTCGCCCTTATTTGTGTGCTTAACAACCTCAATTGGCGTTGTTCGTGTGCTTAACAACCACTTTTGCGCTTGATCTTGTGCTTATGAACCTCATTTGCACTTGTTTTTGTACTTGCGTACTTCATTTGCCCTTGTTTGTCTGCTTAACAACCTCAATTGGCGTTGTTCGTGTGCTTAACAACCACTTTTGCGCTTGATCTTGTGCTTATGAACATCATCTGCACTTGTTCTTGTGCTTATGAACCTCATTTGCACTTGTTCTCGTGCTTAGGAACCTCATTTTCCCTTGTTTGTGTGCTTAACAACGTCGATTGGCATTGTTCGTGTGCTTAATAACCTATTTTGCGCTTGATCTTGTGCTTATGAACCTCATTTGCACTTGTTCTTGTGCTTAGGAACCTCATTTTGCCCTTGTTTGTGTGCTTAACAACCTCGATTGGCGTTGTTTGTGTGCTTAACAACCTCTTTTATGTTTGATCTTGTGCTTATGAACCTCATTTGCACTTGTTCTTGTGCTTGGGAACCTCGTTTGCCCTTGTTTTTATGCTTAACAATCTTAATTAGCGTTGTTCGTGTGCATAAAACCACTTTTATGCTTGATCTTGTACTTATGAACCTCATTTGCACTTGTTCTTGTGCTTGGGAACCTCATTTGCCCTAGTTTGTGTGCTTAACAACCTCAATTGGCGTTGTTCGTGTGCTTAACAACCTCTTTTGCGCTTGATGTTGTTCTTATGAATCTCATTTGCACTTGTTCTTGTGCTTAGGAACCTCATTTGCCCTTGTTTGTGTGCTTAACAACCTCAATTGGCGTTGTTCGTGTGCTTAACAACCTCTTTTGCGCTTGATCTTGTGCTTATGAACCTCATTTGCACTTGTGCTTGTGCTTAGGAACCTCATTTGCACTTGTTCTTGTCCTTAGGAACCGTATTCGCCCTTATTTGTGTGCTTAACAACCTCAATTCGCGTTGTTCGTGTGCTTAACAACCTCTTTTGCGCTTGATCTTGTGCTTAGGAACCTCATTTGCACTTGTTCTCGTGCTTAGGAACCTCATTTTCCCTTGTTTGTGTGCTTAACAACGTCGATTGGCATTGTTCGTGTGCTTAACAACCTATTTTGCGCTTGATCTTGTACTTATGAACCTCATTTGCACTTGTTCTTGTGCTTAGGAACCTCATTTTGCCCTTGTTTGTGTGCTTAACAACCTCGATTGGCGTTGTTCGTGTGCTTAACAACCTCTTTTGTGTTTGATCTTGTGCTTGTGAACCTCATTTGCACTTGTTCTTGTGCTTAGGAACCTCATTTGCTCTTTTTTGTGTGCTTAACATTCACAATTGGCGTTGTTTGTGGGCTGAACAACCTCTTTCGCGCTTGATCTTGTGCTTATGAACCTCATTTCCACTTGTTCTTGTGCTTGGGAACCTCGTTTGCCCTTGTTTTTATGCTTAACAATCTCAATTGGCGTTGTTCGTGTCCTTAAAACCACTTTTGCGCTTGATCTTGTACTTATGAACCTCATTTGCACTTGTTCTTGTGCTTAAGAATCTCATTTGCACTAATTCTTGTACTTAGGAACCTCATTTGCCCTTGTTTGTGTGCTTAACAACCTCAATTGGCATTGTTCGTGTGCTTAACAACCTCTTTTGTGTTTGATCTTGTGCTTATGAACCTCATTTGCACTTGTTCTTGTGCTTAGGAACCTCATTTGCTCTTTTTTGTGCGCTTAACATTCTCAATTGGCATTGTTTGTGAGCTGAACAACCTCTTTGTGCTTGATCTTGTGCTTATGAACCTCATTTGCACTTGTTCTTGTGCTTGGGAACCTCATTTGCCCTCGTTTTTATGCTTAACAATCTCAATTAGCGTTGTTCGTGTGCATAAAACCACTTTTGCGCTTGATCTTGTCCTTATATGAACCTCATTTGCACTTGTTCTTGTGCTTAGGAACCACATTTGCCTTTGTTTGTGTGCTTAACAGCCTCAATTGGTGTTGTTCGTGTGCTTAACAACCTCTTTTGCGCTTGATCTTGTGCTTATGAACCTCATTTGCACTTGTTCTTGTGCTTAGGAAGCGCATAAGCCCTTGTTTGTGTGCTTAACAACCTCAATTGGCCTTGTTCGTGTGCTTACCCACCTCTTTTGCGCTTGATCTTATGCTTATCAACCTCATTTGCACTTGTTCTTGTGCTTAGGAACCTCATTTGTACTAATTCTTGTACTTAGGAACCTCATTTGCCCTTGTTTGTGTGCTTAACAACCTCAATTGGCATTGTTCTTGTGCTTAACAACCTCTTTTGTGTTTGATCTTGTGCTTATGAACCACATTTGCACTTGTTCTTGTGCTTAGGAACCTCATTTGCTCTTTTTTGTGTGCTTAACATTCTCAATTGGCATTGTTTGTGAGCTGAAGAACCTCTTTGCGCTTGATCTTGTGCTTATGAACCTCACTTGCACTTGTTCTTGTGCTTAGGAACCTCATTTTGCCCTTGTTTGTGTGCTTAACAACCTGGATTGGCGTTCTTTGTGTGCTTAACAACCTCTTTTATGTTTGATCGTGTGCTTATGAACCTTATTTGCACTTGTTCTTGTGGTAAGGAACCTCATTTGCTCTTTTTTGTGTGCTTAACATTCTCAATTGGCGTTGTTTGTGAGCTGATCAACCTCTTTGTGCTTGATCTTGTGCTTATGAACCTCATTTGCACTTGTTCTTGTTCTTGGGAACCTCGTTTGCCCTTGTTTTTATGCTTAACAATCTCAATTAGCGTTGTTCGTGTGTATAAAACCACTTTTGCGCTTCATCTTGTACTTATGAACCACATTTGCACTTGTTCTTGTGCTTAGGAACCTCATTTGCCCTTGTTCGTGTGCTTAACAACCTCAATTGGCGTTGTTCGTGTGCTTAACAACCTCTTTTCCTCTCGATGTTGTGCTTATGAATCTCATTTGCACTTGTTCTTGTGCTTAGGAACCTCATTTGCCCTTGTTTGTGTGCTTAACAACCACAATTGGCGTTGTTCGTGTGGTTAACAACCTCTTTTGCGCTTGATCTTGTGCTTATGAACCTCATTTGCACTTGTTCTTGTGCTTAGGAACCTCATTTGCACTTGTTTGTGTGCTTAACAACCTCAATTGGCGTTGTTCGTGTGCTTAACAACCTCTTTTGCGCTTGATCTTGTGCTTATGAACCTCATTTGCACTTGTTTTTGTACTTGCGTACTTCATTTGCCCTTGTTTGTCTGCTTAACAACCTCAATTGGCGTTGTTCCTGTGCTTAACAACCTCTTTTGCACTTGATCTTGTGCTTAGGAACCTCATTTGCACTTGTTCTCGTGCTTAGGAACGTCATTTTCCCTTGTTTGTGTGCTTAACAACGTCGATTGGCATTGTTCGTGTGCTTAACAACCTATTTTGCGCTTGATCTTGTGCTTATGAACCTCATTTGCACTTGTTCTTGTGCTTAGGAACCTCATTTTGCCCTTATTTGTGTGCTTAACAACCTCGATTGGCGTTGTTTGTGTGCTTAACAACCTCTTTTATGTTTGATCGTGTGCTTATGAACCTTATTTGCACTTGTTCTTGTGATTAGGAACCTCATTTGCTCTTTTTTGTGTGCTTAACATTCTCAATTGGCGTTGTTTGTGAGCTGAACAACCTCTTTGTGCTTGATCTTGTGCTTATGAACCTCATTTGCACTTGTTCTTGTGCTTGGGAACCTCGTTTGCTCTTGTTTTTATGATTAACAATCTCAATTAGCGTTGTTCGTGTGCATAAAACCACTTTTGCGCTTCATCTTGTACTTATGAACCACATTTGCACTTGTTCTTGTGCTTAGGAACCTCATTTGCCCTTGTTCGTGTGTTTAACAACCTCAATTGGCGTTGTTCGTGTGCTTAACAACCTCTTTTGCGCTTGATGTTGTGCTTATGAATCTCATTTGCACTTGTTCTTGTGCTTAGGAACCTCATTTGCCCTTGTTTGTGTGCTTAACAACCTCAATTGGCGTTGTTCGTGTGGTTAACAACCTCTTTTGCGCTTGATCTTGTGCTTATGAACCTCATTTGCACTTGTTCTTGTGCTTATGAACCTCTTTTACCCTTGTTTGTGTGCTTAACAACCTCAATTAGCGTTGTTCGTGTTCTTAACAACCTCTTTTGCGCTTGATCTTGTGCTTATGAACCTCATTTGCACTTGTTTTTGTACTTGCGTACTTCATTTGCCCTTGTTTGTCTGCTTAACAACCTCAATTGGCGTTGTTCGTGTGCTTAACAACCTCTTTTGCGCTTGATCTTGTGCTTAGGAACCTCATTTGCACTTGTTCTTGTGCTGAGGAACCTCATTTGCTCTTGTTTTTATGCTTAACAATCTTAATTAGCGTTGTTCGTGTGCATAAAACCACTTTTGCGCTTGATCTTGTCCTTATGAACCTCATTTGCACTTGTTCTTGTGCTTAGGAACCTCATTTGCCCTTGTTTGTGTGCTTAACAACCTCAATTGGCGTTGTTCGCGTTCTTAACAACCTCTTTTGCGCTTGATGTTGTGCTTATGAATCTCATTTGCACTTGTTCTTGTGCTTAACAATCTCAATTAGCGTTGTTCGTGTGCATAAAACCACTTTTGCGCTTGATCTTGTCCTTATGAACCTCATTTGCACTTGTTCTTGTGCTTAGGAACCTCATTTGCCCTTGTTTGTGTGCTTAACAACCTCAATTGGCATTGTTCGTGTGCTTAACAACCTCTTTTGCGCTTGATGTTGTGCTTATGAATCTCATTTGCACTTGTTCTTGTGCTTAGGAACCTCATTTGCCCTTGTTTGTGTGCTTAACAACCTCAATTGGCGTTGTTCGTGTTCTTAACAACCCCTTGTGCACTTGATCTTGTGCTTATGAACCTCATTTGCACTTGTGCTTGTGCTTAGGAACCTTATTTGCACTTGTTCTTGTCCTTAGGAACCGCATTCGCCCTTATTTGTGTGCTTAACAACCTCAATTGGCGTTGTTCGTGTGCTTAACAACCACTTTTGCGCTTGATCTTGTGCTTATGAACCTCATTTGCACTTGTTTTTGTACTTGCGTACTTCATTTGCCCTTGTTTGTCTGCTTAACAACCTCAATTGGCGTTGTTCGTGTGCTTAACAACCACTTTTGCGCTTGATCTTGTGCTTATGAACATCATCTGCACTTGTTCTTGTGCTTATGAACCTCATTTGCACTTGTTCTCGTGCTTAGGAACCTCATTTTCCCTTGTTTGTGTGCTTAACAACGTCGATTGGCATTGTTCGTGTGCTTAATAACCTATTTTGCGCTTGATCTTGTGCTTATGAACCTCATTTGCACTTGTTCTTGTGCTTAGGAACCTCATTTTGCCCTTGTTTGTGTGCTTAACAACCTCGATTGGCGTTGTTTGTGTGCTTAACAACCTCTTTTATGTTTGATCTTGTGCTTATGAACCTCATTTGCACTTGTTCTTGTGCTTGGGAACCTCGTTTGCCCTTGTTTTTATGCTTAACAATCTTAATTAGCGTTGTTCGTGTGCATAAAACCACTTTTATGCTTGATCTTGTACTTATGAACCTCATTTGCACTTGTTCTTGTGCTTGGGAACCTCATTTGCCCTAGTTTGTGTGCTTAACAACCTCAATTGGCGTTGTTCGTGTGCTTAACAACCTCTTTTGCGCTTGATGTTGTTCTTATGAATCTCATTTGCACTTGTTCTTGTGCTTAGGAACCTCATTTGCCCTTGTTTGTGTGCTTAACAACCTCAATTGGCGTTGTTCGTGTGCTTAACAACCTCTTTTGCGCTTGATCTTGTGCTTATGAACCTCATTTGCACTTGTGCTTGTGCTTAGGAACCTCATTTGCACTTGTTCTTGTCCTTAGGAACCGTATTCGCCCTTATTTGTCTGCTTAACAACCTCAATTCGCGTTGTTCGTGTGCTTAACAACCTCTTTTGCGCTTGATCTTGTGCTTAGGAACCTCATTTGCACTTGTTCTCGTGCTTAGGAACCTCATTTTCCCTTGTTTGTGTGCTTAACAACGTCGATTGGCATTGTTCGTGTGCTTAACAACCTATTTTGCGCTTGATCTTGTACTTATGAACCTCATTTGCACTTGTTCTTGTGCTTAGGAACCTCATTTTGCCCTTGTTTGTGTGCTTAACAACCTCGATTGGCGTTGTTCGTGTGCTTAACAACCTCTTTTGTGTTTGATCTTGTGCTTGTGAACCTCATTTGCACTTGTTCTTGTGCTTAGGAACCTCATTTGCTCTTTTTTGTGTGCTTAACATTCACAATTGGCGTTGTTTGTGGGCTGAACAACCTCTTTCGCGCTTGATCTTGTGCTTATGAACCTCATTTGCACTTGTTCTTGTGCTTGGGAACCTCGTTTGCCCTTGTTTTTATGCTTAACAATCTCAATTGGCGTTGTTCGTGTCCTTAAAACCACTTTTGCGCTTGATCTTGTACTTATGAACCTCATTTGCACTTGTTCTTGTGCTTAAGAATCTCATTTGCACTAATTCTTGTACTTAGGAACCTCATTTGCCCTTGTTTGTGTGCTTAACAACCTCAATTGGCATTGTTCGTGTGCTTAACAACCTCTTTTGTGTTTGATCTTGTGCTTATGAACCTCATTTGCACTTGTTCTTGTGCTTAGGAACCTCATTTGCTCTTTTTTGTGCGCTTAACATTCTCAATTGGCATTGTTTGTGAGCTGAACAACCTCTTTGTGCTTGATCTTGTGCTTATGAACCTCATTTGCACTTGTTCTTGTGCTTGGGAACCTCATTTGCCCTCGTTTTTATGCTTAACAATCTCAATTAGCGTTGTTCGTGTGCATAAAACCACTTTTGCGCTTGATCTTGTCCTTATATGAACCTCATTTGCACTTGTTCTTGTGCTTAGGAACCACATTTGCCCTTGTTTGTGTGCTTAACAGCCTCAATTGGTGTTGTTCGTGTGCTTAACAACCTCTTTTGCGCTTGATCTTGTGCTTATGAACCTCATTTGCACTTGTTCTTGTGCTTAGGAAGCGCATAAGCCCTTGTTTGTGTGCTTAACAACCTCAATTGGCCTTGTTCGTGTGCTTACCCACCTCTTTTGCGCTTGATCTTATGCTTATCAACCTCATTTGCACTTGTTCTTGTGCTTAGGAACCTCATTTGTACTAATTCTTGTACTTAGGAACCTCATTTGCCCTTGTTTGTGTGCTTAACAACCTCAATTGGCATTGTTCTTGTGCTTAACAACCTCTTTTGTGTTTGATCTTGTGCTTATGAACCACATTTGCACTTGTTCTTGTGCTTAGGAACCTCATTTGCTCTTTTTTGTGTGCTTAACATTCTCAATTGGCATTGTTTGTGAGCTGAAGAACCTCTTTGTGCTTGATCTTGTGCTTATGAACCTCATTTGCACTTGTTCTTGTGCTTGGGAACCTCGTTTGCCCTTGTTTTTATGCTTAACAATCTCAATTAGCGTTGTTCGTGTGCATAAAACCACTTTTGCGCTTGATGTTGTGCTTATGAACCTCATTTGCACTTGTTCTTGTGCTTAGGAACCTCATTTGCCCTTGTTTGTGTGCTTAACAACCTCAATTGGCGTTGTTCGTGTGCTTAACAACCTCTTTTGCACTTGATCTTGTGCTTATGAACCTCATTTGCACTTGTGCTTGCGCTTAGGAACCTTATTTGCACTTGTTCTTGTCCTTAGGAACCGCATTCGCCCTTATTTGTGTGCTTAACAACCTCAATTGGCGTTGTTCGTGTGCTTAACAACCTCTTTTGCGCTTGATCTTGTGCTTATGAACCTCATTTGCACTTGTTTTTGTACTTGCGTACTTCATTTGCCCTTGTTTGTCTGCTTGCCAACCTCAATTGGCGTTGTTCGTGTGCTTAACAACCTCTTTTGCGCTTGATCTTGTGCTTATGAACATCATCTGCACTTGTTCTTGTGCTTACGAACCTCATTTGCACTTGTTCTTGTACTTAGAAACCTCATTTGCCCTTTTTAATGTGGTTAACAACCTCTTTTGCGCTTGATCTTGTGCTTATGAGCCTCATTTGCACTTGTTCTTGTGCTTATGAACCTCATTTTGCCCTTGTTTGTGTGCTTAACAACCTCAATTGGCGTTGTTCGTGTGCTTAACAACCTCTTTTGCACTTGATCTTGTGCTTATGAACCTCTTTTGCACTTGATCTTGTGCTTAGGAACCTCATTTGCACTTGTTCTCGTGCTTAGGAACGTCATTTTCCCTTGTTTGTGTGCTTAACAACGTCGATTGGCATTGTTCGTGTGCTTAACAACCTCTTTTGCGCTTGATCTTGTGCTTATGAACCTCATTTGCACTTGTTTTTGTACTTGCGTACTTCATTTGCCCTTGTTTGTCTGCTTAACAACCTCAATTGGCGTTGTTCGTGTGCTTAACAACCTCTTTTGTGCTTGATCTTGTGCTTAGGATCCTCATTTGCACTTGTTCTCGTGCTTAGGAACGTCATTTTCCCTTGTTTGTGTGCTTAACAACGTCGATTGGCATTGTTCGTGTGCTTAACAACCTCTTTTGCGCTTGATCTTGTGCTTATGAACCTCATTTGCACTTGTTCTTGTCCTTAGGAACCGTATTCGCCCTTATTTGTCTGCTTAACAACCTCAATTGGCGTTGTTCGTGTGCTTAACAACCTCTTTTGCGCTTGATCTTGTGCTTAGGAACCTCATTTGCACTTGTTCTCGTGCTTAGGAACCTCATTTTCCCTTGTTTGTGTGCTTAACAACGTCGATTGGCATTGCTCGTGTGCTTAACAACCTATTTTGCGCTTGATCTTGTGCTTATGAACCTCATTTGCACTTGTTCTTGTTCTTAGGAACCTCATTTTGCCCTTGTTTGTGTGCTTAACAACCTCGATTGGCGTTGTTTGTGTGCTTAACAACCTCTTTTGTGTTTGATCTTGTGCTTGTGAACCTCATTTGCACTTGTTCTTGTGCTTAGGAACCTCATTTGCTCTTTTTTGTGAGCTTAACATTCTCAATTGGCGTTGTTTGTGGGCTGAACAATCTCTTTGTGCTTGATCTTGTGCTTATGAACCTCATTTGCACTTGTTCTGGTGCTTGGGAACCTCGTTTGCCCATGTTTTTATGCTTAACAATCTCAATTGGCGTTGTTCTTGTGCTTCAAAACCACTTTTGCGCTTGATCTTGTCCTTATGAACATCATTTTAACTTGTTCTTGTGCTTAAGAACCTCATTTGCCCTTGTTTGTGCGCTTAACAACCTCAATTGGCATTGTTCGTGTGCTTAACAACCTCTTTTGCACTTGATATTGTGCTTATGAATCTCATTTGGACTTGTTCTTGTGCTTAGGAACCTCATTTGCCATTGTTTGTGTGCTTAACAACCTCAATTGGCGTTGTTTGTGTGCTTAACAACCTCTTTTGCGCTTGATCTTGTGCTTATGAACCTCATTTGCACTTGTGCTTGTGCTTAGGAACCTCATTTGCACTTGTTCTTGTCCTGAGGGACCTCATTCGCCCTTATTTGTGTGCTTAACAACCTCAATTGGCGTTGTTCGTGTGCTTAACAACCTCTTTTGCGCTTGATTTTGTGCTTAGGAACCTCATTTGCACTTGTGCTTGTCTTAGGAACCTCATTTGCACTTGTTCTTGTCCTTAGGAACGTCATTCGCCCTTATTTGTGTGCTTAACAACCTCAATTGGCGTTGTTCGTGTGCTTCACAACCTCTTTTGCGCTTGATCTTGTGCTTATGAACCTCATTTGCACTTGTTCTTGTTCTTAGGAGCCTCATTTTGCCCTTGTTTGTGTGCTTAACAACCTCGATTGGCGTTGTTTGTGTGCTTAACAACCTCTTTTGTGTTTGATCTTGTGCTTGTGAACCTCATTTGCACTTGTTCTTGTGCTTAGGAACCTCATTTGCTCTTTTTTGTGTGCTTAACATTCTCAATTGGCGTTGTTTGTGGGCTGAACAACCACTTTGTGCTTGATCTTGTGCTTATGAACCTCAATTGCACTTGTTCTGGTGCTTGGGAATCTCGTTTGCCCTTCTTTTTATGCTTAACAATCTCAATTGGCGTTGTTCGTGTGCTTAAAACCACTTTTGCGCTTGATCTTGTACTTATGAACCTCATTTGAACTTGTTCTTGTGCTTACGAACCTCATTTGCACCAATTCTTGTACTTAGGAACCTCATTTGCCCTTGTTTGTGTGCTTAACAACCTGAATTGGCATTGTTCGTGTGCTTAACAACCTCTTTTGTGTTTGATCTTGTGCTTATGAACCTCATTTGCACTTGTTCTTGTGCTTAGGAACCTCATTTGCTCTTTTTTTGTGTGCTTAACATTCTCAATTGGCATTGTTTGTGAGCTGAACAACCTCTTTGTGCTTGATCTTGTGCTTATGAACCTCATTTGCACTTGTTCTTGTGCTTGGGAACCTCGTTTGCCCTTGTTTTTATGCTTAACAATCTCAATTAGCGTTGTTCGTGTGCATAAAACCACTTTTGCGCTTGATCTTGTCCTTATGAATCTCATTTGCACTTGTTCTTGTCCTTGGGAACGTCGTTTGCCCTTGTTTTTATGCTTAACAATCTCAACTAGCGTTGTTCGTGTGCATAAAACGACTTTTGCGCTTGATCTTGTCCTTATATGAATCTCATTTGCACTTGTTCTTGTGCTTAGGAACCTCATTTGCGCTTGTTTGTGTGCTTAACAACCTCAATTGGCGTTGTTCGTGTGCTTAACAACCTCTTTTGCGCTTGATCTTGTGCTTATGAACCTCATTTGCACTTGTGCTTGTGCTTAGGAACCTCATTTGCACTTGTTCTTGTCCTTAGGAACCGCATTCGCCCTTATTTTTGTGCTTAACAACCTCAATTGGCGTTGTTCGTGTGCTTAACAACCTCTTTTGCGCTTGATCTTGTGCTTATGAACCTCATTTGCACTTATTTTTGTACTTGCGTACTTCATTTGCCCTTGTTTGTCTGCTTAACAACCTCAATTGGCGTTGTTCGTGTGCTTAACAACCACTTTTGCGCTTGATCTTGTGCTTATGAACATCATCTGCACTTGTTCTTGTGCTTACGAACCTCATTTGCACTTGTTCTTGTACTTAGAAACCTCATTTGCCCTTTTTAATGTGGTTAACAACCTCTTTTGCGCTTGATCTTGTGCTTATGAACCTCATTTGCACTTGTTCTTGTGCTTAGGAACCTCATTTTGCCCTTGTTTGTGTGCTTAACAACCTCGATTGGCGTTGTTTGTGTGCTTAACAACCTCTTTTATGTTTGATCTTGTGCTTATGAACCTCATTTGCACTTGTTCTTGTGCTTGGGAACCTCGTTTGCCCTTGTTTTTATGCTTAACAATCTTAATTAGCGTTGTTCGTGTGCATAAAACCACTTTTATGCTTGATCTTGTACTTATGAACCTCATTTGCACTTGTTCTTGTGCTTGGGAACCTCATTTGCCCTAGTTTGTGTCCTTAACAACCTCAATTGGCGTTGTTCGTGTGCTTAACAACCTCTTTTGCGCTTGATGTTGTGCTTATGAATCACATTTGCACTTGTTCTTGTGCTTAGGAACCTCATTTGCCCTTGTTTGTGTGCTTAACAACCTCAATTGGCGTTGTTCGTGTGCTTAACAACCTCTTTTGCGCTTGATCTTGTGCTTATGAACCTCATTTGCACTTGTGCTTGTGCTTAGGAACCTCATTTGCACTTGTTCTTGTCCTTAGGAACCGTATTCGCCCTTATTTGTCTGCTTAACAACCTCAATTCGCGTTGTTCGTGTGCTTAACAACCTCTTTTGCGCTTGATCTTGTGCTTAGGAACCTCATTTGCACTTGTTCTCGTGCTTAGGAACCTCATTTTCCCTTGTTTGTGTGCTTAACAACGTCGATTGGCATTGTTCGTGTGCTTAACAACCTATTTTGCGCTTGATCTTGTACTTATGAACCTCATTTGCACTTGTTCTTGTGCTTAGGAACCTCATTTTGCCCTTGTTTGTGTGCTTAACAACCTCGATTGGCGTTGTTCGTGTGCTTAACAACCTCTTTTGTGTTTGATCTTGTGCTTGTGAACCTCATTTGCACTTGTTCTTGTGCTTAGGAACCTCATTTGCTCTTTTTTGTGTGCTTAACATTCACAATTGGCGTTGTTTGTGGGCTGAACAACCTCTTTCGCGCTTGATCTTGTGCTTATGAACCTCATTTGCACTTGTTCTTGTGCTTGGGAACCTCGTTTGCCCTTGTTTTTATGCTTAACAATCTCAATTGGCGTTGTTCGTGTCCTTAAAACCACTTTTGCGCTTGATCTTGTACTTATGAACCTCATTTGCACTTGTTCTTGTGCTTAAGAATCTCATTTGCACTAATTCTTGTACTTAGGAACCTCATTTGCCCTTGTTTGTGTGCTTAACAACCTCAATTGGCATTGTTCGTGTGCTTAACAACCTCTTTTGTGTTTGATCTTGTGCTTATGAACCTCATTTGCACTTGTTCTTGTGCTTAGGAACTTCATTTGCTCTTTTTTGTGCGCTTAACATTCTCAATTGGCATTGTTTGTGAGCTGAACAACCTCTTTGTGCTTGATCTTGTGCTTATGAACCTCATTTGCACTTGTTCTTGTGCTTGGGAACCTCATTTGCCCTCGTTTTTATGCTTAACAATCTCAATTAGCGTTGTTCGTGTGCATAAAACCACTTTTGCGCTTGATCTTGTCCTTATATGAACCTCATTTGCACTTGTTCTTGTGCTTAGGAACCACATTTGCCCTTGTTTGTGTGCTTAACAGCCTCAATTGGTGTTGTTCGTGTGCTTAACAACCTCTTTTGCGCTTGATCTTGTGCTTATGAACCTCATTTGCACTTGTTCTTGTGCTTAGGAAGCGCATAAGCCCTTGTTTGTGTGCTTAACAACCTCAATTGGCCTTGTTCGTGTGCTTACCCACCTCTTTTGCGCTTGATCTTATGCTTATCAACCTCATTTGCACTTGTTCTTGTGCTTAGGAACCTCATTTGTACTAATTCTTGTACTTAGGAACCCCATTTGCCCTTGTTTGTGTGCTTAACAACCTCAATTGGCGTTGTTCGTGTGCTTAACAACCTCTTTTGTGTTTGATCTTGTGCTTATGAACATCATTTGCACTTGTTCTTGTGCTTAGGATCCTCATTTGCTCTTTTTTGTGTGCTTAACATTCTCAATTGGCATTGTTTGTGAGCTGAACAACCTCTTTGTGCTTGATCTTGTGCTTATGAACCTCATTTGCACTTGTTCTTGTGCTTGGGAACCTCGTTTGCCCTTGTTTTTATGCTTAACAATCTCAATTAGCGTTGTTCGTGTGCATAAAACCACTTTTGCGCTTGATGTTGTGCTTATGAACCTCATTTGCACTTGTTCCTGTGCTTAGGAACCTCATTTGCCCTTGTTTGTGTGCTTAACAACCTCAATTGGCGTTGTTCGTGTGCTTAACAACCTCTTTTGCACTTGATCTTGTGCTTATGAACCTCATTTGCACTTGTGCTTGTGCTTAGGAACCTTATTTGCACTTGTTCTTGTCCTTAGGAACTGCATTCGCCCTTATTTGTGTGCTTAACAACCTCAATTGGCGTTGTTCGTGTGCTTAACAACCTCTTTTGCGCTTGATCTTGTGCTTATGAACCTCATTTGCACTTGTTTTTGTACTTGCGTACTTCATTTGCCCTTGTTTGTCTGCTTAACAACCTCAATTGGCGTTGTTCGTGTGCTTAACAACCACTTTTGCGCTTGATCTTGTGCTTATGAACATCATCTGCACTTGTTCTTGTGCTTACGAACCTCATTTGCACTTGTTCTTGTACTTAGAAACCTCATTTGCCCTTTTTAATGTGGTTAACAACCTCTTTTGCGCTTGATCTTGTGCTTATGAACCTCATTTGCACTTGTTCTTGTGCTTATGAACCTCATTTTGCCCTTGTTTGTGTGCTTAACAACCTCAATTGGCGTTGTTCGTGTGCTTAACAACCTCTTTTGCGCTTGATCTTGTGCTTATGAACCTCATTTGCACTTGTTTTTGTACTTGCGTACTTCATTTGCCCTTGTTTGACTGCTTAACAACCTCAATTGGCGTTGTTCGTGTGCTTAACAACCTCTTTTGTGCTTGATCTTGTGCTTAGGATCCTCATTTGCACTTGTTCTCGTGCTTAGGAACGTCATTTTCCCTTGTTTGTGTGCTTAACAACGTCGATTGGCATTGTTCGTGTGCTTAACAACCACTTTTGCGCTTGATCTTGTGCTTATGAACCTCATTTGCACTTGTTCTTGTCCTTAGGAACCGTATTCGCCCTTATTTGTCTGCTTAACAACCTCAATTGGCGTTGTTCGTGTGCTTAACAACCTCTTTTGCGCTTGATCTTGTGCTTAGGAACCTCATTTGCACTTGTTCTCGTGCTTAGGAACCTCATTTTCCCTTGTTTGTGTGCTTAACAACGTCGATTGGCATTGCTCGTGTGCTTAACAACCTATTTTGCGCTTGATCTTGTGCTTATGAACCTCATTTGCACTTGTTCTTGTTCTTAGGAACCTCATTTTGCCCTTGTTTGTGTGCTTAACAACCTCGATTGGCGTTGTTTGTGTGCTTAACAACCTCTTTTGTGTTTGATCTTGTGCTTGTGAACCTCATTTGCACTTGTTCTTGTGCTTAGGAACCTCATTTGCTCTTTTTTGTGAGCTTAACATTCTCAATTGGCGTTGTTTGTGGGCTGAACAATCTCTTTGTGCTTGATCTTGTGCTTATGAACCTCATTTGCACTTGTTCTGGTGCTTGGGAACCTCGTTTGCCCATGTTTTTATGCTTAACAATCTCAATTGGCGTTGTTCTTGTGCTTCAAAACCACTTTTGCGCTTGATCTTGTCCTTATGAACATCATTTGAACTTGTTCTTGTGCTTAAGAACTTCATTTGCCTTTGTTTGTGCGCTTAACAACCTCAATTGGCATTGTTCGTGTGCTTAACAACCTCTTTTGCACTTGATGTTGTGCTTATGAATCTCATTTGGACTTGTTCTTGTGCTTAGGAACCTCATTTGCCATTGTTTGTGTGCTTAACAACCTCAATTGGCGTTGTTTGTGTGCTTAACAACCTCTTTTGCGCTTGATCTTGTGCTTATGAACCTCATTTGCACTTGTGCTTGTGCTTAGGAACCTCATTTGCACTTGTTCTTGTCCTGAGGAACCTCATTCGCCCTTATTTGTGTGCTTAACAACCTCAATTGGCGTTGTTCGTGTGCTTAACAACCTCTTTTGCGCTTGATTTTGTGCTTATGAACCTCATTTGCACTTGTGCTTGTCTTAGGAACCTCATTTGCACTTGTTCTTGTCCTTAGGAACGTCATTCGCCCTTATTTGTGTGCTTAACAACCTCAATTGGCGTTGTTCGTGTGCTTCACAACCTCTTTTGCGCTTGATCTTGTGCTTATGAACCTCATTTGCACTTGTTCTTGTTCTTAGGAGCCTCATTTTGCCCTTGTTTGTGTGCTTAACAACCTCGATTGGCGTTGTTTGTGTGCTTAACAACCTCTTTTGTGTTTGATCTTGTGCTTGTGAACCTCATTTGCACTTGTTCTTGTGCTTAGGAACCTCATTTGCTCTTTTTTGTGTGCTTAACATTCTCAATTGGCGTTGTTTGTGGGCTGAACAACCACTTTGTGCTTGATCTTGTGCTTATGAACCTCAATTGCACTTGTTCTGGTGCTTGGGAACCTCGTTTGCCCTTGTTTTTATGCTTAACAATCTCAATTGGCGTTGTTCGTGTGCTTAAAACCACTTTTGCGCTTGATCTTGTACTTATGAACCTCATTTGAACTTGTTCTTGTGCTTACGAACCTCATTTGCACCAATTCTTGTACTTAGGAACCTCATTTGCCCTTGTTTGTGTGCTTAACAACCTGAATTGGCATTGTTCGCGTGCTTAACAACCTCTTTTGTGTTTGATCTTGTGCTTATGAACCTCATTTGCACTTGTTCTTGTGCTTAGGAACCTCATTTGCTCTTTTTTTGTGTGCTTAACATTCTCAATTGGCATTGTTTGTGAGCTGAACAACCTCTTTGTGCTTGATCTTGTGCTTATGAACCTCATTTGCACTTGTTCTTGTGCTTGGGAACCTCGTTTGCCCTTGTTTTTATGCTTAACAATCTCAATTAGCGTTGTTCGTGTGCATAAAACCACTTTTGCGCTTGATCTTGTCCTTATGAATCTCATTTGCACTTGTTCTTGTCCTTGGGAACGTCGTTTGCCCTTGTTTTTATGCTTAACAATCTCAATTAGCGTTGTTCGTGTGCATAAAACGACTTTTGCGCTTGATCTTGTCCTTATATGAATCTCATTTGCACTTGTTCTTGTGCTTAGGAACCTCATTTGCGCTTGTTTGTGTGCTTAACAACCTCAATTGGCGTTGTTCGTGTGCTTAACAACCTCTTTTGCGCTTGATCTTGTGCTTATGAACCTCATTTGCACTTGTGCTTGTGCTTAGGAACCTCATTTGCACTTGTTCTTGTCCTTAGGAACCGCATTCGCCCTTATTTGTGTGCTTAACAACCTCAATTGGCGTTGTTCGTGTGCTTAACAACCTCTTTTGCGCTTGATCTTGTGCTTATGAACCTCATTTGCACTTATTTTTGTACTTGCGTACTTCATTTGCCCTTGTTTGTCTGCTTAACAACCTCAATTGGCGTTGTTCGTGTGCTTAACAACCACTTTTGCGCTTGATCTTGTGCTTATGAACATCATCTGCACTTGTTCTTGTGCTTACGAACCTCATTTGCACTTGTTCTTGTACTTAGAAACCTCATTTGCCCTTTTTAATGTGGTTAACAACCTCTTTTGCGCTTGATCTTGTGCTTATGAACCTCATTTGCACTTGTTCTTGTGCTTAGGAACCTCATTTTGCCCTTGTTTGTGTGCTTAACAACCTCGATTGGCGTTGTTTGTGTGCTTAACAACCTCTTTTATGTTTGATCTTGTGCTTATGAACCTCATTTGCACTTGTTCTTGTGCTTGGGAACCTCGTTTGCCCTTGTTTTTATGCTTAACAATCTTAATTAGCGTTGTTCGTGTGCATAAAACCACTTTTATGCTTGATCTTGTACTTATGAACCTCATTTGCACTTGTTCTTGTGCTTGGGAACCTCATTTGCCCTAGTTTGTGTGCTTAACAACCTCAATTGGCGTTGTTCGTGTGCTTAACAACCTCTTTTGCGCTTGATGTTGTGCTTATGAATCACATTTGCACTTGTTCTTGTGCTTAGGAACCTCATTTGCCCTTGTTTGTGTGCTTAACAACCTCAATTGGCGTTGTTCGTGTGCTTAACAACCTCTTTTGCGCTTGATCTTGTGCTTATGAACCTCATTTGCACTTGTGCTTGTGCTTAGGAACCTCATTTGCACTTGTTCTTGTCCTTAGGAACCGTATTCGCCCTTATTTGTCTGCTTAACAACCTCAATTCGCGTTGTTCGTGTGCTTAACAACCTCTTTTGCGCTTGATCTTGTGCTTAGGAACCTCATTTGCACTTGTTCTCGTGCTTAGGAACCTCATTTTCCCTTGTTTGTGTGCTTAACAACGTCGATTGGCATTGTTCGTGTGCTTAACAACCTATTTTGCGCTTGATCTTGTACTTATGAACCTCATTTGCACTTGTTCTTGTGCTTAGGAACCTCATTTTGCCCTTGTTTGTGTGCTTAACAACCTCGATTGGCGTTGTTCGTGTGCTTAACAACCTCTTTTGTGTTTGATCTTGTGCTTGTGAACCTCATTTGCACTTGTTCTTGTGCTTAGGAACCTCATTTGCTCTTTTTTGTGTGCTTAACATTCACAATTGGCGTTGTTTGTGGGCTGAACAACCTCTTTCGCGCTTGATCTTGTGCTTATGAACCTCATTTGCACTTGTTCTTGTGCTTGGGAACCTCGTTTGCCCTTGTTTTTATGCTTAACAATCTCAATTGGCGTTGTTCGTGTCCTTAAAACCACTTTTGCGCTTGATCTTGTACTTATGAACCTCATTTGCACTTGTTCTTGTGCTTAAGAATCTCATTTGCACTAATTCTTGTACTTAGGAACCTCATTTGCCCTTGTTTGTGTGCTTAACAACCTCAATTGGCATTGTTCGTGTGCTTAACAACCTCTTTTGTGTTTGATCTTGTGCTTATGAACCTCATTTGCACTTGTTCTTGTGCTTAGGAACCTCATTTGCTCTTTTTTGTGCGCTTAACATTCTCAATTGGCATTGTTTGTGAGCTGAACAACCTCTTTGTGCTTGATCTTGTGCTTATGAACCTCATTTGCACTTGTTCTTGTGCTTGGGAACCTCATTTGCCCTCGTTTTTATGCTTAACAATCTCAATTAGCGTTGTTCGTGTGCATAAAACCACTTTTGCGCTTGATCTTGTCCTTATATGAACCTCATTTGCACTTGTTCTTGTGCTTAGGAACCACATTTGCCCTTGTTTGTGTGCTTAACAGCCTCAATTGGTGTTGTTCGTGTGCTTAACAACCTCTTTTGCGCTTGATCTTGTGCTTATGAACCTCATTTGCACTTGTTCTTGTGCTTAGGAAGCGCATAAGCCCTTGTTTGTGTGCTTAACAACCTCAATTGGCCTTGTTCGTGTGCTTACCCACCTCTTTTGCGCTTGATCTTATGCTTATCAACCTCATTTGCACTTGTTCTTGTGCTTAGGAACCTCATTTGTACTAATTCTTGTACTTAGGAACCCCATTTGCCCTTGTTTGTGTGCTTAACAACCTCAATTGGCGTTGTTCGTGTGCTTAACAACCTCTTTTGTGTTTGATCTTGTGCTTATGAACATCATTTGCACTTGTTCTTGTGCTTAGGATCCTCATTTGCTCTTTTTTGTGTGCTTAACATTCTCAATTGGCATTGTTTGTGAGCTGAACAACCTCTTTGTGCTTGATCTTGTGCTTATGAACCTCATTTGCACTTGTTCCTGTGCTTAGGAACCTCATTTGCCCTTGTTTGTGTGCTTAACAACCTCAATTGGCGTTGTTCGTGTGCTTAACAACCTCTTTTGCACTTGATCTTGTGCTTATGAACCTCATTTGCACTTGTGCTTGTGCTTAGGAACCTTATTTGCACTTGTTCTTGTCCTTAGGAACTGCATTCGCCCTTATTTGTGTGCTTAACAACCTCAATTGGCGTTGTTCGTGTGCTTAACAACCTCTTTTGCGCTTGATCTTGTGCTTATGAACCTCATTTGCACTTGTTTTTGTACTTGCGTACTTCATTTGCCCTTGTTTGTCTGCTTAACAACCTCAATTGGCGTTGTTCGTGTGCTTAACAACCACTTTTGCGCTTGATCTTGTGCTTATGAACATCATCTGCACTTGTTCTTGTGCTTACGAACCTCATTTGCACTTGTTCTTGTACTTAGAAACCTCATTTGCCCTTTTTAATGTGGTTAACAACCTCTTTTGCGCTTGATCTTGTGCTTATGAACCTCATTTGCACTTGTTCTTGTGCTTATGAACCTCATTTTGCCCTTGTTTGTGTGCTTAACAACCTCAATTGGCGTTGTTCGTGTGCTTAACAACCTCTTTTGCGCTTGATCTTGTGCTTATGAACCTCATTTGCACTTGTTTTTGTACTTGCGTACTTCATTTGCCCTTGTTTGACTGCTTAACAACCTCAATTGGCGTTGTTCGTGTGCTTAACAACCTCTTTTGTGCTTGATCTTGTGCTTAGGATCCTCATTTGCACTTGTTCTCGTGCTTAGGAACGTCATTTTCCCTTGTTTGTGTGCTTAACAACGTCGATTGGCATTGTTCGTGTGCTTAACAACCACTTTTGCGCTTGATCTTGTGCTTATGAACCTCATTTGCACTTGTTCTTGTCCTTAGGAACCGTATTCGCCCTTATTTGTCTGCTTAACAACCTCAATTGGCGTTGTTCGTGTGCTTAACAACCTCTTTTGCGCTTGATCTTGTGCTTAGGAACCTCATTTGCACTTGTTCTCGTGCTTAGGAACCTCATTTTCCCTTGTTTGTGTGCTTAACAACGTCGATTGGCATTGCTCGTGTGCTTAACAACCTATTTTGCGCTTGATCTTGTGCTTATGAACCTCATTTGCACTTGTTCTTGTTCTTAGGAACCTCATTTTGCCCTTGTTTGTGTGCTTAACAACCTCGATTGGCGTTGTTTGTGTGCTTAACAACCTCTTTTGTGTTTGATCTTGTGCTTGTGAACCTCATTTGCACTTGTTCTTGTGCTTAGGAACCTCATTTGCTCTTTTTTGTGAGCTTAACATTCTCAATTGGCGTTGTTTGTGGGCTGAACAATCTCTTTGTGCTTGATCTTGTGCTTATGAACCTCATTTGCACTTGTTCTGGTGCTTGGGAACCTCGTTTGCCCATGTTTTTATGCTTAACAATCTCAATTGGCGTTGTTCTTGTGCTTCAAAACCACTTTTGCGCTTGATCTTGTCCTTATGAACATCATTTGAACTTGTTCTTGTGCTTAAGAACTTCATTTGCCTTTGTTTGTGCGCTTAACAACCTCAATTGGCATTGTTCGTGTGCTTAACAACCTCTTTTGCACTTGATGTTGTGCTTATGAATCTCATTTGGACTTGTTCTTGTGCTTAGGAACCTCATTTGCCATTGTTTGTGTGCTTAACAACCTCAATTGGCGTTGTTTGTGTGCTTAACAACCTCTTTTGCGCTTGATCTTGTGCTTATGAACCTCATTTGCACTTGTGCTTGTGCTTAGGAACCTCATTTGCACTTGTTCTTGTCCTGAGGAACCTCATTCGCCCTTATTTGTGTGCTTAACAACCTCAATTGGCGTTGTTCGTGTGCTTAACAACCTCTTTTGCGCTTGATTTTGTGCTTATGAACCTCATTTGCACTTGTGCTTGTCTTAGGAACCTCATTTGCACTTGTTCTTGTCCTTAGGAACGTCATTCGCCCTTATTTGTGTGCTTAACAACCTCAATTGGCGTTGTTCGTGTGCTTCACAACCTCTTTTGCGCTTGATCTTGTGCTTATGAACCTCATTTGCACTTGTTCTTGTTCTTAGGAGCCTCATTTTGCCCTTGTTTGTGTGCTTAACAACCTCGATTGGCGTTGTTTGTGTGCTTAACAACCTCTTTTGTGTTTGATCTTGTGCTTGTGAACCTCATTTGCACTTGTTCTTGTGCTTAGGAACCTCATTTGCTCTTTTTTGTGTGCTTAACATTCTCAATTGGCGTTGTTTGTGGGCTGAACAACCACTTTGTGCTTGATCTTGTGCTTATGAACCTCAATTGCACTTGTTCTGGTGCTTGGGAACCTCGTTTGCCCTTGTTTTTATGCTTAACAATCTCAATTGGCGTTGTTCGTGTGCTTAAAACCACTTTTGCGCTTGATCTTGTACTTATGAACCTCATTTGAACTTGTTCTTGTGCTTACGAACCTCATTTGCACCAATTCTTGTACTTAGGAACCTCATTTGCCCTTGTTTGTGTGCTTAACAACCTGAATTGGCATTGTTCGTGTGCTTAACAACCTCTTTTGTGTTTGATCTTGTGCTTATGAACCTCATTTGCACTTGTTCTTGTGCTTAGGAACCTCATTTGCTCTTTTTTTGTGTGCTTAACATTCTCAATTGGCATTGTTTGTGAGCTGAACAACCTCTTTGTGCTTGATCTTGTGCTTATGAACCTCATTTGCACTTGTTCTTGTGCTTGGGAACCTCGTTTGCCCTTGTTTTTATGCTTAACAATCTCAATTAGCGTTGTTCGTGTGCATAAAACCACTTTTGCGCTTGATCTTGTCCTTATGAATCTCATTTGCACTTGTTCTTGTCCTTGGGAACGTCGTTTGCCCTTGTTTTTATGCTTAACAATCTCAATTAGCGTTGTTCGTGTGCATAAAACGACTTTTGCGCTTGATCTTGTCCTTATATGAATCTCATTTGCACTTGTTCTTGTGCTTAGGAACCTCATTTGCGCTTGTTTGTGTGCTTAACAACCTCAATTGGCGTTGTTCGTGTGCTTAACAACCTCTTTTGCGCTTGATCTTGTGCTTATGAACCTCATTTGCACTTGTGCTTGTGCTTAGGAACCTCATTTGCACTTGTTCTTGTCCTTAGGAACCGCATTCACCCTTATTTGTGTGCTTAACAACCTCAATTGGCGTTGTTCGTGTGCTTAACAACCTCTTTTGCGCTTGATCTTGTGCTTATGAACCTCATTTGCACTTATTTTTGTACTTGCGTACTTCATTTGCCCTTGTCTGTCTGCTTAACAACCTCAATTGGCGTTGTTCGTGTGCTTAACAACCACTTTTGCGCTTGATCTTGTGCTTATGAACATCATCTGCACTTGTTCTTGTGCTTACGAACCTCATTTGCACTTGTTCTTGTACTTAGAAACCTCATTTGCCTTTTTTAATGTGGTTAACAACCTCTTTTGCGCTTGATCTTGTGCTTATGAACCTCATTTGCACTTGTTCTTGTGCTTATGAACCTCATTTGCCCTTGTTTGTGTGCTTAACAACCTCAATTGGCGTTGTTCGTGTGCTTAACAACCTCTTTTGCGCTTGATCTTGTGCTTATGAACCTCATTTGCACTTGTTTTTGTACTTGCGTACTTCATTTGCCCTTGTTTGTCTGCTTAACAACCTCAATTGGCGTTGTTCGTGTGCTTAACAACCTCTTTTGCGCTTGATCTTGTGGTTAGGAACCCATTTGCACTTGTTCTCGTGCTTAGGAACGTCATTTTCCCTTGTTTGTGTGCTTAACAACGTCGATTGGCATTGTTCGTGTGCTTAACAACCTCTTTTGCGCTTGATCTTGTGCTTATGAACCTCATTTGCACTTGTTCTTGTCCTTAGGAACCGTATTCGCCCTTATTTGTCTGCTTAACAACCTCAATTGGCGTTGTTCGTGTGCTTAACAACCTCTTTTGCGCTTGATCTTGTGCTTAGGAACCTCATTTGCACTTGTTCTCGTGCTTAGGAACCTCATTTTCCCTTGTTTGTGTGCTTAACAACGTCGATTGGCATTGCTCGTGTGCTTAACAACCTATTTTGCGCTTGATCTTGTGCTTATGAACCTCATTTGCACTTGTTCTTGTTCTTAGGAACCTCATTTTGCCCTTGTTTGTATGCTTAACAACCTCGATTGGCGTTGTTTGTGTGCTTAACAACCTCTTTTGTGTTTGATCTTGTGCTTGTGAACCTCATTTGCACTTGTTCTTGTGCTTAGGAACCTCATTTGCTCTTTTTTGTGAGCTTAACATTCTCAATTGGCGTTGTTTGTGGGCTGAACAATCTCTTTGTGCTTGATCTTGTGCTTATGAACCTCATTTGCACTTGTTCTGGTGCTTGGGAACCTCGTTTGCCCATGTTTTTATGCTTAACAATCTCAATTGGCGTTGTTCTCGTGCTTCAAAACCACTTTTGCGCTTGATCTTGTCCTTATGAACATCATTTGAACTTGTTCTTGTGCTTAAGAACCTCATTTGCCCTTGTTTGTGTGCTTAACAACCTCAATTGGCATTGTTCGTGTGCTTAACAACCTCTTTTGCACTTGATGTTGTGCTTATGAATCTCATTTGGACTTGTTCTTGTGCTTAGGAACCTCATTTGCCCTTGTTTGTGTGCTTAACAACCTCAATTGGCGTTGTTTGTGTGCTTAACAACCTCTTTTGCGCTTGATATTGTGCTTATGAACCTCATTTGCACTTGTGCTTGTGCTTAGGAACCTCATTTGCACTTGTTCTTGTCCTTAGGAACCTCATTCGCCCTTATTTGTGTGCTTAACAACCTCAATTGGCGTTGTTCGTGTGCTTAACAACCTCTTTTGCGCTTGATTTTGTGCTTATGAACCTCATTTGCACTTGTGCTTGTCTTAGGAACCTCATTTGCACTTGTTCTTGTCCTTAGGAACCTCATTCGCCCTTATTTGTGTGCTTAACAACCTCAATTGGCGTTGTTCGTGTGCTTAACAACCTCTTTTGCGCTTGATTTTGTGCTTATGAACCTCATTTGCACTTGTGCTTGTCTTAGGAACCTCATTTGCACTTGTTCTTGTCCTTAGGAACGTCATTCGCCCTTATTTGTGTGCTTAACAACCTCAATTGGCGTTGTTCGTGTGCTTCACAACCTCTTTTGCGCTTGATCTTGTGCTTATGAACCTCATTTGCACTTGTTCTTGTTCTTAGGAGCCTCATTTTGCCCTTGTTTGTGTGCTTAACAACCTCGATTGGCGTTGTTTGTGTGCTTAACAACCTCTTTTGTGTTTGATCTTGTGCTTGTGAACCTCATTTGCACTTGTTCTTGTGCTTAGGAACCTCATTTGCTCTTTTTTGTGTGCTTAACATTCTCAATTGGCGTTGTTTGTGGGCTGAACAACCACTTTGTGCTTGATCTTGTGCTTATGAACCTCAATTGCACTTGTTCTGGTGCTTGGGAACCTCTTTTGCCCTTGTTTTTATGCTTAACAATCTCAATTGGCGTTGTTCGTGTGCTTAAAACCACTTTTGCGCTTGATCTTGTACTTATGAACCTCATTTGAACTTGTTCTTGTGCTTACGAACCTCATTTGCACCAATTCTTGTACTTAGGAACCTCATTTGCCCTTGTTTGTGTGCTTAACAACCTGAATTGGCATTGTTCGTGTGCTTAACAACCTCTTTTGTGTTTGATCTTGTGCTTATGAACCTCATTTGCACTTGTTCTTGTGCTTAGGAACCTCATTTGCTCTTTTTTTGTGTGCTTAACATTCTCAATTGGCATTGTTTGTGAGCTGAACAACCTCTTTGTGCTTGATCTTGTGCTTATGAACCTCATTTGCACTTGTTCTTGTGCTTGGGAACCTCGTTTGCCCTTGTTTTTATGCTTAACAATCTCAATTAGCGTTGTTCGTGTGCATAAAACTACTTTTGCGCTTGATCTTGTCCTTATGAATCTCATTTGCACTTGTTCTTGTCCTTGGGAACGTCGTTTGCCCTTGTTTTTATGCTTAACAATCTCAATTAGCGTTGTTCGTGTGCATAAAACGACTTTTGCGCTTGATCTTGTCCTTATATGAATCTCATTTGCACTTGTTCTTGTGCTTAGGAACCTCATTTGCGCTTGTTTGTGTGCTTAACAATCTCAATTGGCGTTGTTCGTGTGCTTAACAACCTCTTTTGCGCTTGATCTTGTGCTTATGAACCTCATTTGCACTTGTGCTTGTGCTTAGGAACCTCATTTGCACTTGTTCTTGTCCTTAGGAACCGCATTCGCCCTTATTTGTGTGCTTAACAACCTCAATTGGCGTTGTTCGTGTGCTTAACAACCTCTTTTGCGCTTGATCTTGTGCTTATGAACCTCATTTGCACTTGTTTTTGTACTTGCGTACTTCATTTGCCCTTGTTTGTCTGCTTAACAACCTCAATTGGCGTTGTTCGTGTGCTTAACAACCACTTTTGCGCATGATCTTGTGCTTATGAACATCATCTGCACTTGTTGTTGTGCTTACGAACCTCATTTGCACTTGTTCTTGTACTTAGAAACCTCATTTGCCCTTTTTAATGTGGTTAACAACCTCTTTTGCGCTTGATCTTGTGCTTATGAACCTCATTTGCACTTCTTCTTGTGCTTATGAACCTCATTTGCCCTTGTTTGTGTGCTTAACAACCTCAATTGGCGTTGTTCGTGTGCTTAACAACCTCTTTTGCGCTTGATCTTGTGCTTATGAACCTCATTTGCACTTGTTTTTGTACTTGCGTACTTCATTTGCCCTTGTTTGTCAACTTAACAACCTCAATTGGCGTTGTTCGTGTGCTTAACAACCTCTTTTGCGCTTGAACTTGTGCTTAGGAACCTCATTTGCACTTGTTCTCGTGCTTAGGAACCTCATTTTCCCTTGTTTGTGTGCTTAACAACATCGATTGGCATTGTTCGTGTGCTTAACAACCTATTTTGCGCTTGATCTTGTGCTTATGAACCTCATTTGCACTTGTTCTTGTGCTTAGGAACCTCATTTTGCCCTTGTTTGTGTGCTTAACAACCTCGATTGGCGTTGTTTGTGTGCTTAACAACCTCTTTTATGTTTGATCTTGTGCTTCTGAACCTCATTTGCACTTGTTCTTGTGCTTAGGAACCTCATTTGCTCTTTTTTGTGTGCTTAACATTCCCAATTGGCGTTGTTTGTGTGCTGAACAACCTCTTTGTGCTTGATCTTGTGCTTATGAACCTCATTTGCACTTGTTCTTGTGCTTGGGAACCTCGTTTGCCCTTGTTTTTATGCTTAACAATCTTAATTAGCATTGTTCGTGTGCATAAAACCACTTTTATGCTTGATCTTGTACTTATGAACCTCATTTGCACTTGTTCTTGTGCTTAGGAACCTAATTTGCCCTAGTTTGTGTGCTTAACAACCTCAATTGGCGTTGTTCGTGTGCTTAACAACCTCTTTTGCGCTTAATGTTGTGCTTATGAATCTCATTTGCACTTGTTCTTGTGCTTAGGAACCTCATTTGCCCTTGTTTGTGTGCTTAACAACCTCAATTGGCGTTGTTCGTGTGCTTAACAACCTCTTTTGCGCTTGATCTTGTGCTTATGAACCTCATTTGCACTTGTTCTTGTCCTTAGGAACCGTATTCGTCCTTATTTGTCTGCTTAACAACCTCAATTGGCGTTGTTCGTGTTTTTAACAACCTCTTTTGCGCTTGATCTTGTGCTTAGGAACCTCATTTGCACTTGTTCTCGTGCTTAGGAACCTCATTTTCCCTTGTTTGTGTGCTTAACAACCTCAATTGGCGTTGTTCATGTGCTTAACAACCTCTTTTGCGCTTGATGTTGTGCTTATGAATCTCATTTGCACTTGTTCTTGTGCTTAGGAACCTCATTTGCCCTTGTTGGTGTGCTTAACAACCTCAATTGGCATTGTTCGTGTGCTTAACAACCTCTTTTGCTCTTGATCTTGTGCTTATGAACCTCATTTGCACTTGTGCTTGTGCTTAGGAACCTCGTTTGCACTTGTTCTTGTCCTTAGGAACCGCATTCGCCCTTTTTTGTGTGCTTAACAACCTCAATTGGCGTTGTTCGTGTGCATAACAACCTCTTTTGCGCTTGATCTTGTGCTTATGAACCTCATTTGCACTTGTTTTTGTACTTGCGTACTTCATTTGCCCTTGTTTGTCTGCTTAACAACCTCAATTGGCGTTGTTCGTGTGCTTAACAACCACTTTTGCGCTTGATCTTGTGCTTATGAACATCATCTGCACTTGTTCTTGTGCTTACGAACCTCATTTGCACTTGTTCTTGTACTTAGAAACCTCATTTGCCCTTTTTAATGTGGTTAACAACCTCTTTTGCGCTTGATCTTGTGCTTATGAACCTCATTTGCACTTGTTCTTGTGCTTATGAACCTCATTTGCCCTTGTTTGTGTGCTTAACAACCTCAATTGGCGTTGTTCGTGTGCTTAACAACCTCTTTTGCGCTTGATCTTGTGCTTATGAACCTCATTTGCACTTGTTTTTGTACTTGCGTACTTCATTTGCCCTTGTGTGTCTGCTTAACAACCTCAATTGGCGTTGTTCGTGTGCTTAACAACCTCTTTTGCGCTTGATCTTGTGCTTAGGAACCTCATTTGCACTTGTTCTCGTGCTTAGGAACCTCATTTTCCCTTGTTTGTGTGCTTAACAACGTCGATTGGCATTGTTCGTGTGCTTAACAACCTATTTTGCGCTTGATCGTGTGCTTATGAACCTCATTTGCACTTGTTCTTGTGCTTAGGAACCTCATTTTGCCCTTGTTTGTGTGCTTAACAACCTCGATTGGCGTTGTTTGTGTGCTTAACAACCTCTTTTATGTTTGATCTTGTGCTTCTGAACCTCATTTGCACTTGTTCTTGTGCTTAGGAACCTCATTTGCTCTTTTTTGTGTGCTTAACATTCCCAATTGGCGTTGTTTGTGTGCTGAACAACCTCTTTGTGCTTGATCTTGTGCTTATGAACCTCATTTGCACTTGTTCTTGTGCTCTGGAACCTCGTTTGCCCTTGTTTTTATGCTTAACAATCTTAATTAGCATTGTTCGTGTGCATAAAACCACTTTTATGCTTGATCTTGTACTTATGAACCTCATTTGCACTTGTTCTTGTGCTTAGGAACCTCATTTGCCCTAGTTTGTGTGCTTAACAACCTCAATTGGCGTTGTTCGTGTGCTTAACAACCTCTTTTGCGCTTGATGTTGTGCTTATGAATCTCATTTGCACTTGTTCTTGTGCTTAGGAACCTCATTTGCCCTTGTTCGTGTGCTTAACAACCTCAATTGGCGTTGTTCGTGTGCTTAACAACCTCTTTTGCGCTTGATCTTGTGCTTATGAACCTCATTTGCACTTGTTCTTGTCCTTAGGAACCGTATTCGCCCTTATTTGTCTGCTTAACAACCTCAATTGGCGTTGTTCGTGTGCTTAACAACCTCTTTTGCGCTTGATCTTGTGCTTAGGAACCTCATTTGCACTTGTTCTCGTGCTTAGGAACCTCATTTTCCCTTGTTTGTGTGCTTAACAACGTCGATTGGCATTGCTCGTGTGCTTAACCACCTATTTTGCGCTTGATCTTGTGCTTATGAACCTCATTTGCACTTGTTCTTGTGCTTAGGAACCTCATTTTGCCCGTGTTTGTGTGCTTAACAACCTTGATTGGCGTTGTTTGTGTGCTTAACAACCTCTTTTGTGTTTGATCTTGTGCTTGTGAACCTCATTTGCACTTGTTCTTGTGCTTAGGAACCTCATTTGCTCTTTTTTGTGAGCTTAACATTCTCAATTGGCGTTGTTTGTGGGCTGAACAATCTCTTTGTGCTTGATCTTGTGCTTATGAACCTCATTTGCACTTGTTCTGGTGCTTGGGAACCTCGTTTGCCCATGTTTTTATGCTTAACAATCTCAACTGGCGTTGTTCTTGTGCTTCAAAACCACTTTTGCGCTTGATCTTGTCCTTATGAACATCATTTGAACTTGTTCTTGTGCTTAAGAACCTCATTTGCCCTTGTTTGTGTGTTTAACAACCTCAATTGGCATTGTTCGTGTGCTTAACAACCTCTTTTGCACTTGATGTTGTGCTTATGAATCTCATTTGCACTTGTTCTTGTGCTTAGGAACCTCATTTGCCCTTGTTTGTGTGCTTAACAACCTCAATTGGCGTTGTTTGTGTGCTTAACAACCTCTTTTGCGCTTGATCTTGTGCTTATGAACCTCATTTGCACTTGTGCTTGTGCTTAGGAACCTCATTTGCACTTGTTCTTGTCCTTAGGAACCTCATTCGCCCTTATTTGTGTGCTTAACAACCTCAATTGGCGTTGTTCGTGTGCTTAACAACCTCTTTTGCGCTTGATCTTGTGCTTATGAACCTCATTTGCACTTGTGCTTGTCTTAGGAACCTCATTTGCACTTGTTCTTGTCCTTAGGAACGTCATTCGCCCTTATTTGTGTGCTTAACAACCTCAATTGGCGTTGTTCGTGTGCTTCACAACCTCTTTTGCGCTTGATCTTGTGCTTATGAACCTCATTTGCACTTGTTCTTGTTCTTAGGAGCCTCATTTTGCCCTTGTTTGTGTGCTTAACAACCTCGATTGGCGTTGTTTGTGTGCTTAACAACCTCTTTTGTGTTTGATCTTGTGCTTGTGAACCTCATTTGCACTTGTTCTTGTGCTTAGGAACCTCATTTGCTCTTTTTTGTGTGCTTAACATTCTCAATTGGCGTTGTTTGTGGGCTGAACAACCACTTTGTGCTTGATCTTGTGCTTATGAACCTCAATTGCACTTGTTCTGGTGCTTGGGAACCTCGTTTGCCCTTGTTTTTATGCTTAACAATCTCAATTGGCGTTGTTCGTGTGCTTAAAACCACTTTTGCGCTTGATCTTGTACTTATGAACCTCATTTGAACTTGTTCTTGTGCTTACGAACCTCATTTGCACCAATTCTTGTACTTAGGAACCTCATTTGCCCTTGTTTGTGTGCTTAACAACCTCAATTGGCATTGTTCGTGTGCTTAACAACCTCTTTTGTGTTTGATCTTGTGCTTATGAACCTCATTTGCACTTGTTCTTGTGCTTAGGAACCTCATTTGCTCTTTTTTGTGTGCTTAACATTCTCAATTGGCATTGTTTGTGAGCTGAACAAACTCTTTGTGCTTGATATTGTGCTTATGAACCTCATTTGCACTTGTTCTTGTGCTTGGGAACCTCGTTTGCCCTTGTTTTTATGCTTAACAATCTCAATTAGCGTTGTTCGTGTGCATAAAACCACTTTTGCGCTTGATCTTGTCCTTATGAACCTCATTTGCACTTGTTCTTGTGCTTAGGAACCTCATTTGCCCATGTTTGTGTGCTTAACAGCCTCAATTGGCGTTGTTCATGTGCTTAACAACCTCTTTTGCGCTTGATGTTGTGCTTATGAATCTCATTTGCACTTGTTCTTGTGCTTAGGAACCTCATTTGCCCTTGTTTGTGTGCTTAACAACCTCAATTGGCGTTGTTCGTGTGCTTAACAACCTCTTTTGCGCTTGATCTTGTGCTTATGAACCTCATTTGCACTTGTGCTTGTGCTTAGGAACCTCATTTGCACTTGTTCTTGTCCTTAGGAACCTCATTCGCCCTTATTTGTGTGCTTAACAACCTCAATTGGCGTTGTTCGTGTGCTTAACAACCTCTTTTGCGCTTGATTTTGTGCTTATGAACCTCATTTGCACTTGTGCTTGTCTTAGGAACCTCATTTGCACTTGTTCTTGTCCTTAGGAACGTCATTCGCCCTTATTTGTGTGCTTAACAACCTCAATTGGCGTTGTTCGTGTGCTTCACAACCTCTTTTGCGCTTGATCTTGTGCTTATGAACCTCATTTGCACTTGTTCTTGTTCTTAGGAGCCTCATTTTGCCCTTGTTTGTGTGCTTAACAACCTCGATTGGCGTTGTTTGTGTGCTTAACAACCTCTTTTGTGTTTGATCTTGTGCTTGTGAACCTCATTTGCACTTGTTCTTGTGCTTAGGAACCTCATTTGCTCTTTTTTGTGTGCTTAACATTCTCAATTGGCGTTGTTTGTGGGCTGAACAACCACTTTGTGCTTGATCTTGTGCTTATGAACCTCAATTGCACTTGTTCTGGTGCTTGGGAACCTCTTTTGCCCTTGTTTTTATGCTTAACAATCTCAATTGGCGTTGTTCGTGTGCTTAAAACCACTTTTGCGCTTGATCTTGTACTTATGAACCTCATTTGAACTTGTTCTTGTGCTTACGAACCTCATTTGCACCAATTCTTGTACTTAGGAACCTCATTTGCCCTTGTTTGTGTGCTTAACAACCTGAATTGGCATTGTTCGTGTGCTTAACAACCTCTTTTGTGTTTGATCTTGTGCTTATGAACCTCATTTGCACTTGTTCTTGTGCTTAGGAACCTCATTTGCTCTTTTTTGTGTGCTTAACATTCTCAATTGGCATTGTTTGTGAGCTGAACAACCTCTTTGTGCTTGATCTTGTGCTTATGAACCTCATTTGCACTTGTTCTTGTGCTTGGGAACCTCATTTGCCCTTGTTTTTATGCTTAACAATCTCAATTAGCGTTGTTCGTGTGCATAAAACTACTTTTGCGCTTGATCTTGTCCTTATGAATCTCATTTGCACTTGTTCTCGTCCTTGGGAACGTCGTTTGCCCTTGTTTTTATGCTTAACAATCTCAATTAGCGTTGTTCGTGTGCATAAAACGACTTTTGCGCTTGATCTTGTCCTTATATGAATCTCATTTGCACTTGTTCTTGTGCTTAGGAACCTCATTTGCGCTTGTTTGTGTGCTTAACAATCTCAATTGGCGTTGTTCGTGTGCTTAACAACCTCTTTTGCGCTTGATCTTGTGCTTATGAACCTCATTTGCACTTGTGCTTGTGCTTAGGAACCTCATTTGCACTTGTTCTTGTCCTTAGGAACCGCATTCGCCCTTATTTGTGTGCTTAACAACCTCAATTGGCGTTGTTCGTGTGCTTAACAACCTCTTTTGCGCTTGATCTTGTGCTTATGAACCTCATTTGCACTTGTTTTTGTACTTGCGTACTTCATTTGCCCTTGTTTGTCTGCTTAACAACCTCAATTGGCGTTGTTCGTGTGCTTAACAACCACTTTTGCGCATGATCATGTGCTTATGAACATCATCTGCACTTGTTGTTGTGCTTACGAACCTCATTTGCACTTGTTCTTGTACTTAGAAACCTCATTTGCCCTTTTTAATGTGGTTAACAACCTCTTTTGCGCTTGATCTTGTGCTTATGAACCTCATTTGCACTTCTTCTTGTGCTTATGAACCTCATTTGCCCTTGTTTGTGTGCTTAACAACCTCAATTGGCGTTGTTCGTGTGCTTAACAACCTCTTTTGCGCTTGATCTTGTGCTTATGAACCTCATTTGCACTTGTTTTTGTACTTGCGTACTTCATTTGCCCTTGTTTGTCAACTTAACAACCTCAATTGGCGTTGTTCGTGTGCTTAACAACCTCTTTTGCGCTTGATCTTGTGCTTAGGAACCTCATTTGCACTTGTTCTCGTGCTTAGGAACCTCATTTTCCCTTGTTTGTGTGCTTAACAACATCGATTGGCATTGTTCGTGTGCTTAACAACCTATTTTGCGCTTGATCTTGTGCTTATGAACCTCATTTGCACTTGTTCTTGTGCTTAGGAACCTCATTTTGCCCTTGTTTGTGTGCTTAACAACCTCGATTGGCGTTGTTTGTGTGCTTAACAACCTCTTTTATGTTTGATCTTGTGCTTCTGAACCTCATTTGCACTTGTTCTTGTGCTTAGGAACCTCATTTGCTCTTTTTTGTGTGCTTAACATTCCCAATTGGCGTTGTTTGTGTGCTGAACAACCTCTTTGTGCTTGATCTTGTGCTTATGAACCTCATTTGCACTTGTTCTTGTGCTTGGGAACCTCGTTTGCCCTTGTTTTTATGCTTAACAATCTTAATTAGCATTGTTCGTGTGCATAAAACCACTTTTATGCTTGATCTTGTACTTATGAACCTCATTTGCACTTGTTCTTGTGCTTAGGAACCTAATTTGCCCTAGTTTGTGTGCTTAACAACCTCAATTGGCGTTGTTCGTGTGCTTAACAACCTCTTTTGCGCTTAATGTTGTGCTTATGAATCTCATTTGCACTTGTTCTTGTGCTTAGGAACCTCATTTGCCCTTGTTTGTGTGCTTAACAACCTCAATTGGCGTTGTTCGTGTGCTTAACAACCTCTTTTGCGCTTGATCTTGTGCTTATGAACCTCATTTGCACTTGTTCTTGTCCTTAGGAACCGTATTCGCCCTTATTTGTCTGCTTAACAACCTCAATTGGCGTTGTTCGTGTTCTTAACAACCTCTTTTGCGCTTGATCTTGTGCTTAGGAACCTCATTTGCACTTGTTCTCGTGCTTAGGAACCTCATTTTCCCTTGTTTGTGTGCTTAACAACCTCAATTGGCGTTGTTCATGTGCTTAACAACCTCTTTTGCGCTTGATGTTGTGCTTATGAATCTCATTTGCACTTGTTCTTGTGCTTAGGAACCTCATTTGCCCTTGTTGGTGTGCTTAACAACCTCAATTGGCATTGTTCGTGTGCTTAACAACCTCTTTTGCTCTTGATCTTGTGCTTATGAACCTCATTTGCACTTGTGCTTGTGCTTAGGAACCTCATTTGCACTTGTTCTTGTCCTTAGGAACCGCATTCGCCCTTTTTTGTGTGCTTAACAACCTCAATTGGCGTTGTTCGTGTGCTTAACAACCTCTTTTGCGCTTGATCTTGTGCTTATGAACCTCATTTGCACTTGTTTTTGTACTTGCGTACTTCATTTGCCCTTGTTTGTCTGCTTAACAACCTCAATTGGCGTTGTTCGTGTGCTTAACAACCACTTTTGCGCTTGATCTTGTGCTTATGAACATCATCTGCACTTGTTCTTGTGCTTACGAACCTCATTTGCACTTGTTCTTGTACTTAGAAACCTCATTTGCCCTTTTTAATGTGGTTAACAACCTCTTTTGCGCTTGATCTTGTGCTTATGAACCTCATTTGCACTTGTTCTTGTGCTTATGAACCTCATTTGCCCTTGTTTGTGTGCTTAACAACCTCAATTGGCGTTGTTCGTGTGCTTAACAACCTCTTTTGCGCTTGATCTTGTGCTTATGAACCTCATTTGCACTTGTTTTTGTACTTGCGTACTTCATTTGCCCTTGTGTGTCTGCTTAACAACCTCAATTGGCGTTGTTCGTGTGCTTAACAACCTCTTTTGCGCTTGATCTTGTGCTTAGGAACCTCATTTGCACTTGTTCTCGTGCTTAGGAACCTCATTTTCCCTTGTTTGTGTGCTTAACAACGTCGATTGGCATTGTTCGTGTGCTTAACAACCTATTTTGCGCTTGATCTTGTGCTTATGAACCTCATTTGCACTTGTTCTTGTGCTTAGGAACCTCATTTTGCCCTTGTTTGTGTGCTTAACAACCTCGATTGGCGTTGTTTGTGTGCTTAACAACCTCTTTTATGTTTGATCTTGTGCTTCTGAACCTCATTTGCACTTGTTCTTGTGCTTAGGAACCTCATTTGCTCTTTTTTGTGTGCTTAACATTCCCAATTGGCGTTGTTTGTGTGCTGAACAACCTCTTTGTGCTTGATCTTGTGCTTATGAACCTCATTTGCACTTGTTCTTGTGCTCTGGAACCTCGTTTGCCCTTGTTTTTATGCTTAACAATCTTAATTAGCATTGTTCGTGTGCATAAAACCACTTTTATGCTTGATCTTGTACTTATGAACCTCATTTGCACTTGTTCTTGTGCTTAGGAACCTCATTTGCCCTAGTTTGTGTGCTTAACAACCTCAATTGGCGTTGTTCGTGTGCTTAACAACCTCTTTTGCGCTTGATGTTGTGCTTATGAATCTCATTTGCACTTGTTCTTGTTCTTAGGAACCTCATTTGCCCTTGTTCGTGTGCTTAACAACCTCAATTGGCGTTGTTCGTGTGCTTAACAACCTCTTTTGCGCTTGATCTTGTGCTTATGAACCTCATTTGCACTTGTTCTTGTCCTTAGGAACCGTATTCGCCCTTATTTGTCTGCTTAACAACCTCAATTGGCGTTGTTCGTGTGCTTAACAACCTCTTTTGCGCTTGATCTTGTGCTTAGGAACCTCATTTGCACTTGTTCTCGTGCTTAGGAACCTCATTTTCCCTTGTTTGTGTGCTTAACAACGTCGATTGGCATTGCTCGTGTGCTTAACCACCTATTTTGCGCTTGATCTTGTGCTTATGAACCTCATTTGCACTTGTTCTTGTGCTTAGGAACCTCATTTTGCCCTTGTTTGTGTGCTTAACAACCTTGATTGGCGTTGTTTGTGTGCTTAACAACCTCTTTTGTGTTTGATCTTGTGCTTGTGAACCTCATTTGCACTTGTTCTTGTGCTTAGGAACCTCATTTGCTCTTTTTTGTGAGCTTAACATTCTCAATTGGCGTTGTTTGTGGGCTGAACAATCTCTTTGTGCTTGATCTTGTGCTTATGAACCTCATTTGCACTTGTTCTGGTGCTTGGGAACCTCGTTTGCCCATGTTTTTATGCTTAACAATCTCAACTGGCGTTGTTCTTGTGCTTCAAAACCACTTTTGCGCTTGATCTTGTCCTTATGAACATCATTTGAACTTGTTCTTGTGCTTAAGAACCTCATTTGCCCTTGTTTGTGTGTTTAACAACCTCAATTGGCATTGTTCGTGTGCTTAACAACCTCTTTTGCACTTGATGTTGTGCTTATGAATATCATTTGCACTTGTTCTTGTGCTTAGGAACCTCATTTGCCCTTGTTTGTGTGCTTAACAACCTCAATTGGCGTTGTTTGTGTGCTTAACAACCTCTTTTGCGCTTGATCTTGTGCTTATGAACCTCATTTGCACTTGTGCTTGTGCTTAGGAACCTCATTTGCACTTGTTCTTGTCCTTAGGAACCTCATTCGCCCTTATTTGTGTGCTTAACAACCTCAATTGGCGTTGTTCGTGTGCTTAACAACCTCTTTTGCGCTTGATCTTGTGCTTATGAACCTCATTTGCACTTGTGCTTGTCTTAGGAACCTCATTTGCACTTGTTCTTGTCCTTAGGAACGTCATTCGCCCTTATTTGTGTGCTTAACAACCTCAATTGGCGTTGTTCGTGTGCTTCACAACCTCTTTTGCGCTTGATCTTGTACTTATGAACCTCATTTGCACTTGTTCTTGTTCTTAGGAGCCTCATTTTGCCCTTGTTTGTGTGCTTAACAACCTCGATTGGCGTTGTTTGTGTGCTTAACAACCTCTTTTGTGTTTGATCTTGTGCTTGTGAACCTCATTTGCACTTGTTCTTGTGCTTAGGAACCTCATTTGCTCTTTTTTGTGTGCTTAACATTCTCAATTGGCGTTGTTTGTGGGCTGAACAACCACTTTGTGCTTGATCTTGTGCTTATGAACCTCAATTGCACTTGTTCTGGTGCTTGGGAACCTCGTTTGCCCTTGTTTTTATGCTTAACAATCTCAATTGGCGTTGTTCGTGTGCTTAAAACCACTTTTGCGCTTGATCTTGTACTTATGAACCTCATTTGAACTTGTTCTTGTGCTTACGAACCTCATTTGCACCAATTCTTGTACTTAGGAACCTCATTTGCCCTTGTTTGTGTGCTTAACAACCTCAATTGGCATTGTTCGTGTGCTTAACAACCTCTTTTTTGTTTGATCTTGTGCTTATGAACCTCATTTGCACTTGTTCTTGTGCTTAGGAACCTCATTTGCTCTTTTTTGTGTGCTTAACATTCTCAATTGGCATTGTTTGTGAGCTGAACAAACTCTTTGTGCTTGATATTGTGCTTATGAACCTCATTTGCACTTGTTCTTGTGCTTGGGAACCTCGTTTGCCCTTGTTTTTATGCTTAACAATCTCAATTAGCGTTGTTCGTGTGCATAAAACCACTTTTGCGCTTGATCTTGTCCTTATGAACCTCATTTGCACTTGTTCTTGTGCTTAGGAACCTCATTTGCCCATGTTTGTGTGCTTAACAGCCTCAATTGGCGTTGTTCATGTGCTTAACAACCTCTTTTGCGCTTGATGTTGTGCTTATGAATCTCATTTGCACTTGTTCTTGTGCTTAGGAACCTCATTTGCCCTTGTTTGTGTGCTTAACAACCTCAATTGGCGTTGTTCGTGTGCTTAACAACCTCTTTTGCGCTTGATCTTGTGCTTATGAACCTCATTTGCACTTGTGCTTGTGCTTAGGAACCTCATTTGCACTTGTTCTTGTCCTTAGGAACCTCATTCGCCCTTATTTGTGTGCTTAACAACCTCAATTGGCGTTGTTCGTGTGCTTAACAACCTCTTTTGCGCTTGATCTTGTGCTTATGAACCTCATTTGCACTTGTTTTTGTACTTGCGTACTTCATTTGCCCTTGTTTGTCTGGTTAACAACCTCAATTGGCGTTGTTCGTGTGCTTAACAACCTCTTTTGCGCTTGATCTTGTGCTTAGGAACTTCATTTGCACTTGTTCTCGTGCTTAGGAACGTCATTTTCCCTTGTTTGTGTGCTTAACAACGTTGATTGGCAATGTTCGTGTGCTTAACAACCTATTTTGTGCTTGATCTTGTGCTTATGAACCTCATTTGCACTTGTTCTTGTGCTTAGGAACCTCATTTTGCCCTTATTTGTGTGCTTAACAACCTCGATTGGCGTTGTTTGTGTGCTTAGCAACCTCTATTATGTTTGATCTTGTGCTTATGAACCTCATTTGCATTTGTTCTTGTGCTTAGGAACCTCATTTTCACTTGTTCTTGTCCTTAGGAACCGTATTCGCCCTTATTTGTCTGCTTAACAACCTCAATTGGCGTTGTTCGTGTGCTTAACAACCTCTTTTGCGCTTGATCTTGTGCTTAGGAACCTCATTTGCACTTGTTCTCGTACTTAGGAACCTCATTTTCCCTTGTTTGTGCGCTTAACAACGTCGATTGGCATTGTTCGTGTGCTTAACAACCTATTTTGCGCTTGATCTTGTGCTTATGAACCTCATTTGCACTTGTTCTTGTGCTTAGGAACCTCATTTTGCCCTTGTTTGTGTGCTTAACAACCTCGATTGGCGTTGTTTGTGTGCTTAACAACCTCTTTTGTGTTTGATCTTGTGCTTGTGAACCTCATTTGCACTTGTTCTTGTGCTTAGGAACCTCATTTGCTCTTTTTTGTGTGCTTAACATTCTCAATTGGCGTTGTTTTTGGGCTGAACAACCTCTTTGTGCTTGATCTTGTGCTTATGAACCTCATTTGCACTTGTTCTTGTGCTTGGGAACCTCGTTTGCCCTTGTTTTTATGCTTAACAATCTCAATTGGCGTTGTTCGTGTGCTTAAAACCACTTTTGCGCTTGATCTTGTACTTATGAACCTCATTTGAACTTGTTCTTGTGGTTACGAACCTCATTTGCACTAATTCTTGTACTTAGGAACCTCATTTGCCCTTGTTTGTGTGCTTAACAACCTCAATTGGCATTGTTCATGTGCTTAACAACCTCTTTTGTGTTTTATCTTGTGCTTATGAACCTCATTTGCACTTGTTCTTGTGCTTAGGAACATCATTTGCTCTTTTTTGTGTGCTTAACATTCTCAATTGGCATTGTTTGTGAGCTGAACAACCTCTTTGTGCTTGAACTTGTGCTTATGAACCTCATTTGCACTTGTTCTCGTGCTTGGGAACCTCGTTTGCCCTTGTTTTTATGCTTAACAATCTCAATTAGCGTTGTTCGTGTGCATAAAACCACTTTTGCGCTTGATCTTGTCCATATGAACCTCATTTGCACTTGTTCTTGTGCTTAGGAACCTCATTTGCCCTTGTTTGTGTGCTTAACAACCTCAATTGGCGTTGTTCATGTGCTTAACAACCTCTTTTGCGCTTGATGTTGTGCTTATGAATCTCATTTGCACTTGTTCTTGTGCTTAGGAAACTCATTTGCCCTTGTTTGTGCGCTTAACAACCTCAATTGGCGTTGTTCGTGTGCTTAACAACCTCTTTTGCGCTTGATCTTGTGCTTATGAACCTCATTTGCACTTGTGCTTGTGCTTAGGAACCTCATTTGCACTTGTTCTTGTCCTTAGGAACCGCATTCGCCCTTATTTGTGTGCTTAACAACCTCAATTGGCGTTGTTCGTGTGCTTAACAACCTCTTTTGCGCTTGATCTTGTGCTTATGAACCTCATTTGCACTTGTTTTTGTACTTGCGTACTTCATTTGCCCTTGTCTGTCTGCTTAACAACCTCAATTGGCGTTGTTCGTGTGCTTAACAACCTCTTTTGCGCTTGATCTTGTGCTTAGGAACTTCATTTGCACTTGTTCTCGTGCTTAGGAACGTCATTTTCCCTTGTTTGTGTGCTTAACAACGTCGATTGGCATTGTTCGTGTGCTTAACAACCTCGATTGGCGTTGTTTGTGTGCATAACAACCTCTATTATGTTTGATCTTGTGCTTATGAACCTCATTTGCATTTGTTCTTGTGCTTAGGAATCTCATTTTCACTTGTTCTTGTCCTTAGGAACCGTATTCCCCCTTATTTGTCTGCTTAACAACCTCAATTGGCGTTGTTCGTGTGCTTAACAACCTCTTTTGCGCTTGATCTTGTGCTTAGGAACCTCATTTGCACTTGTTCTCGTACTTAGGAACCTCATTTTCCCTTGTTTGTGCGCTTAACAACGTCGATTGGCATTGTTCGTGTGCTTAACAACCTATTTTGCGCTTGATCTTGTGCTTATGAACCTCATTTGCACTTGTTCTTGTGCTTAGGAACCTCATTTTGCCCTTGTTTGTGTGCTTAACAACCTCGATTGGCGTTGTTTGTGTGCTTAACAACCTCTTTTGTGTTTGATCTTGTGCTTGTGAACCTCATTTGCACTTGTTCTTGTGCTTAGGAACCTCATTTCCTCTTTTTTGTGTGCTTAACATTCTCAATTGGCGTTGTTTTTGGGCTGAACAACCTCTTTGTGCTTGATCTTGTGCTTATGAACCTCATTTGCACTTGTTCTTGTGCTTGGGAACCTCGTTTGCCCTTGTTTTTATGCTTAACAATCTCAATTGGCGTTGTTCGTGTGCTTAAAACCACTTTTGCGCTTGATCTTGTACTTATGAACCTCATTTGAACTTGTTCTTGTGGTTAGGAACCTCATTTGCACTAATTCTTGTACTTAGGAACCTCATTTGCCCTTGTTTGTGTGCTTAACAACCTCAATTGGCATTGTTCGTGTGCTTAACAACCTCTTTTGTGTTTGATCTTGTGCTTATGAACCTCATTTGCACTTGTTCTTGTGCTTAGGAACCTCATTTGCTCTTTTTTGTGTGCTTAACATTCTCAATTGGCATTGTTTGTGAGCTGAACAAACTCTTTGTCCTTGATCTTGTGCTTATGAACCTCATTTGCACTTGTTCTTGTGCTTGGTAACCTCGTTTGCCCTTGTTTTTATGCTTAACAATCTCAATTAGCGTTGTTCGTGTGCATAAAACCACTTTTGCGCTTGATCTTGTCCTTATGAACCTCATTTGCACTTGTTCTTGTGCTTAGGAACCTCATTTGCCCATGTTTGTGTGCTTAACAACCTCAATTGGCGTTGTTCATGTGCTTAACAACCTCTTTTGCGCTTGATGTTGTGCTTATGAATCTCATTTGCACTTGTTCTTGTGCTTAGGAACCTCATTTGCCCTTGTTTGTGCGCTTAACAACCACAATTGGCGTTGTTCGTGTGCTTAACAACCTCTTTTGCGCTTGATCTTGTGCATATGAACCTCATTTGCACTTGTGCTTGTGCTTAGGAACCTCATTTTCACTTGTTCTTGTCCTTAGGAACCGCATTCGCCCTTATTTGTGTGCTTAACAACCTCAATTGGCGTTGTTCGTGTGCTTAACAACCTCTTTTGCGCTTGATCTTGTGCTTATGAACTTCATTTGCACTTGTTCTCGTGCTTAGGAACGTCATTTTCCCTTGTTTGTGTGCTTAACAACGTCGATTGGCATTGTTCGTGTGCTTAACAACCTATTTTGCGCTTGATCTTGTGCTTATGAACCTCATTTGCACTTGTTCTTGTACTTAGGAACCTCATTTTGCCCTTATTTGTGTGCTTAACAACCTCGATTGGCGTTGTTTGTGTGCATAACAACCTCTATTATGTTTGATCTTGTGCTTATGAACCTCATTTGCATTTGTTCTTGTGCTTAGGAACCTCATTTTCACTTGTTCTTGTCCTTAGGAACCGTATTCGCCCTTATTTGTCTGCTTAACAACCTCAATTGGCGTTGTTCGTGTGCTTAACAACCTCTTTTGCGCTTGATCTTGTGCTTAGGAACCCCATTTGCACTTGTTCTTGTACTTAGGAACCTCATTTTCCCTTGTTTGTGCGCTTAACAACGTCGATTGGCATTGTTCGTGTGCTTAACAACCTATTTTGCGCTTGATCTTGTGCTTATGAACCTCATTTGCACTTGTTCTTGTGCTTAGGAACCTCATTTTGCCCTTGTTTGTGTGCTTAACAACCTCGATTGGCGTTGTTTGTGTGCTTAACAACCTCTTTTGTGTTTGATCTTGTGCTTGTGAACCTCATTTGCACTTGTTCTTGTGCTTAGGAACCTCATTTGCTCTTTTTTGTGTGCTTAACATTCTCAATTGGCGTTGTTTTTGGGCTGAACAACCTCTTTGTGCTTGATCTTGTGCTTATGAACCTCATTTGCACTTGTTCTTGTGCTTGGGAACCTCGTTTGCCCTTGTTTTTATGCTTAACAATCTCAATTGGCGTTGTTCGTGTGCTTAAAACCACTTTTGCGCTTGATCTTGTACTTACGAACCTCATTTGAACTTGTTCTTGTGCTTACGAACCTCATTTGCACTAATTCTTGTACTTAGGAACCTCATTTGCCATTGTTTGTGTGCTTAACAACCTCAATTGGCATTGTTCGTGTGCTTAACAACCTCTTTTGTGTTTGATCTTGTGCTTATGAACCTCATTTGCACTTGTTCTTGTGCTTAGGAACCTCATTTGCTCTTTTTTGTGTGCTTAACATTCTCAATTGGCATTGTTTGTGAGCTGAACAACCTCTTTGTGCTTGATCTTGTGCTTATGAACATCATTTGCACTTGTTCTTGTGCTTGGGAACCTCGTTTGCCCTTGTTTTTATGCTTAACAATCTCAATTAGCGTTGTTCGTGTGCATAAAACCACTTTTGCGCTTGATCTTGTCCTTATGAACCTCATTTGCACTTGTTCTTGTGCTTAGGAACCTCATTTGCCCATGTTTGTGTGCTTAACAACCTCAATTGGCGTTGTTCATGTGCTTAACAACCTCTTTTGCGCTTGATGTTGTGCTTATGAATCTCATTTGCACTTGTTCTTGTGCTTAGGAACCTCATTTGCCCTTGTTTGTGCGCTTAACAACCTCAATTGGCGTTGTTCGTGTGCTTAACAACCTCTTTTGCGCTTGATCTTGTGCATATGAACCTCATTTGCACTTGTGCTTGTGCTTAGGAACCTCATTTGCACTTGTTCTTGTCCTTAGGAACCGCATTCGCCCTTATTTGTGTGCTTAACAACCTCAATTGGCGTTGTTCGTGTGCTTAACAACCTCTTTTGCGCTTGATCTTGTGCTTATGAACCTCATTTGCACTTGTTTTTGTACTTGCGTACTTCATTTGCCCTTGTCTGTCTGCTTAACAACCTCAATTGGCGTTGTTCGTGTGCTTAACAACCTCTTTTGCGCTTGATCTTGTGCTTAGGAACTTCATTTGCACTTGTTCTCGTGCTTAGGAACGTCATTTTCCCTTGTTTGTGTGCTTAACAACGTCGATTGGCATTGTTCGTGTGCTTAACAACCTATTTTGCGCTTGATCTTGTGCTTATGAACCTCATTTGCACTTGTTCTTGTGCTTAGGAACCTCATTTTGCCCTTATTTGTGTGCTTAACAACCTCGATTGGCGTTGTTTGTGTGCTTAGCAACCTCTATTATGTTTGATCTTGTGCTTATGAACCTCATTTGCATTTGTTCTTGTGCTTAGGAACCTCATTTTCACTTGTTCTTGTCCTTAGGAACCGTATTCGCCCTTATTTGTCTGCTTAACAACCTCAATTGGCGTTGTTCGTGTGCTTAACAACCTCTTTTGCGCTTGATCTTGTGCTTAGGAACCTCATTTGCACTTGTTCTCGTACTTAGGAACCTAATTTTCCCTTGTTTGTGCGCTTAACAACGTCGATTGGCATTGTTCGTGTGCTTAACAACCTATTTTGCGCTTGATCTTGTGCTTATGAACCTCATTTGCACTTGTTCTTGTGCTTAGGAACCTCATTTTGCCCTTGTTTGTGTGCTTAACAACCTCGATTGGCGTTGTTTGTGTGCTTAACAACCTCTTTTGTGTTTGATCTTGTGCTTGTGAACCTCATTTGCACTTGTTCTTGTGCTTAGGAAACTCATTTGCTCTTTTTTGTGTGCTTAACATTCTCAATTGGCGTTGTTTTTGGGCTGAACAACCTCTTTCTGCTTGATCTTGTGCTTATGAACCTCATTTGCACTTGTTCTTGTGCTTGGGAACCTTGTTTGCCCTTGTTTTTATGCTTAACAATCTCAATTGGCGTTGTTCGTGTGCTTAAAACCACTTTTGCGCTTGATCTTGTACTTATGAACCTCATTTGAACTTGTTCTTGTGCTTACGAACCTCATTTGCACTAATTCTTGTACTTAGGAACCTCATTTGCCCTTGTTTGTGTGCTTAACAACCTCAATTGGCATTGTTCGTGTGCTTAACAACCTCTTTTGTGTTTGATCTTGTGCTTATGAACCTCATTTGCACTTGTTCTTGTGCTTAGGAACCTCATTTGCTCTTTTTTGTGTGCTGAACATTCTCAATTGGCATTGTTTGTGAGCTGAACAACCTCTTTGTGCTTGATCTTGTGCTTATGAACCTCATTTGCACTTGTTCTCGTGCTTGGGAACCTCGTTTGACCTTGTTTTTATGCTTAACAATGTCAATTAGCGTTGTTCGTGTGCATAAAACCACTTTTGCGCTTGATCTTGTCCTTATGAACCTCATTTGCACTTGTTACTGTGCTTAGGAACCTCATTTGCCCATGTTTGTGTGCTTCACAACCTCAATTGGCGTTGTTCATGTGCTTAACAACCTCTTTTGCGCTTGATGTTGTGCTTATGAATCTCATTTGCACTTGTTCTTGTGCTTAGGAACCTCATTTGCCCTTGTTTGTGCGCTTAACAACCTCAATTGGCGTTGTTCGTGTGCTTAACAACCTCTTTTGCGCTTGATCTTGTGCTTATGAACCTCATTTGCACTTGTGCTTGTGCTTAGGAACCTCATTTGCACTTGTTCTTGTCCTTAGGAACCGCATTCGCCCTTATTTGTGTGCTTAACAACCTCAATTGGCGTTGTTCGTGTGCTTAACAACCTCTTTTGCGCTTGATCTTGTGCTTATGAACCTCATTTGCACTTGTTTTTGTACTTGCGTACTTCATTTGCCCTTGTTTGTCTGCTTAACAACCTCAATTGGCGTTGTTCGTGTGCTTAACAACCTCTTTTGCGCTTGATCTTGTGCTTAGGAACTTCATTTGCACTTGTTCTTGTACTTAGGAACGTCATTTGCCCTTGTTTCTGTGCTTAACAACCTCAATTGGCATTGTTCGTGTGCTTAACAACCTCTTTTGTGTTTGATCTTGTGCTTATGAACCTCATTTGCACTTGTTCTTGTGCTTAGGAACCTCATTTGCTCTTTTTTGTGTGCTTAACATTCTCAATTGGCATTGTTTGTGAGCTGAACAACCTCTTTGTGCTTGATCTTGTGCTTATGAACCTCATTGGCACTTGTTCTCGTGCTTGGGAACCTCGTTTGCCCTTGTTTTTATGCTTAACAATGTCAATTAGCGTTGTTCGTGTGCATAAAACCACTTTTGCGCTTGATCTTGTCCTTATGAACCTCATTTGCACTTGTTCTTGTGCTTGGGAACCTCGTTTGCCCTTGTTTTTATGCTTAACAATCTCAATTAGCGTTGTTCGTGTGCATAAAACCACTTTTGCGCTTGATCTTGTCCTTATGAACCTCATTTGCACTTGTTCTTGTGCTTAGGAACCTCATTTGCCCATGTTTGTGTGCTTAACAACCTCAATTGGCGTTGTTCATGTGCTTAACAACCTCTTTTGCGCTTGATGTTGTGCTTATGAATCTCATTTGCACTTGTTCTTGTGCTTAGGAACCTCATTTGCCCTTGTTTGTGCGCTTAACAACCTCAATTGGCGTTGTTCGTGTGCTTAACAACCTCTTTTGCGCTTGATCTTGTGCTTATGAACCTCATTTGCAGTTGTGCTTGTGCTTAGGAACCTCATTTGCACTTGTTCTTGTCCTTAGGAACCGCATTCGCCCTTATTTGTGTGCTTAACAACCTCAATTGGCGTTGTTCGTGTGCTTAACAACCTCTTTTGCGCTTGATCTTGTGCTTATGAACCTCATTTGCACTTGTTTTTGTACTTGCGTACTTCATTTGCCCTTGTCTGTCTGCTTAACAACCTCAATTGGCGTTGTTCGTGTGCTTAACAACCTCTTTTGCGCTTGATCTTGTGCTTAGGAACTTCATTTGCACTTGTTCTCGTGCTTAGGAACGTCATTTTCCCTTGTTTGTGTGCTTAACAACGTCGATTGGCATTGTTCGTGTGCTTAACAACCTATTTTGCGCTTGATCTTGTGCTTATGAACCTCATTTGCACTTGTTCTTGTGCTTAGGAACCTCATTTTGCCCTTATTTGTGTGCTTAACAACCTCGATTGGCGTTGTTTGTGTGCATAACAACCTCTATTATGTTTGATCTTGTGCTTATGAACCTCATTTGCATTTGTTCTTGTGCTTAGGAACCTCATTTTCACTTGTTCTTGTCCTTAGGAACCGTATTCGCCCTTATTTGTCTGCTTAACAACCTCAATTGGCGTTGTTCGTGTGCTTAACAACCTCTTTTGCGCTTGATCTTGTGCTTAGGAACCTCATTTGCACTTGTTCTTGTACTTAGGAACCTCATTTTCCCTTGTTTGTGCGCTTAACAACGTCGATTGGCATTGTTCGTGTGCTTATCAACCTATTTTGCGCTTGATCTTGTGCTTATGAACCTCATTTGCACTTGTTCTTGTGCTTAGGAACCTCATTTTGCCCTTGTTTGTGTGCTTAACAACCTCGATTGGCGTTGTTTGTGTGCTTAACAACCTCTTTTGTGTTTGATCTTGTGGTTGGGAACCTCATTTGCACTTGTTCTTGTGCTTAGGAACCTCATTTGCTCTTTTTTGTGTGCTTAACATTCTCAATTGGCGTTGTTTTTGGGCTGAACAACCTCTTGGTGCTTGATCTTGTGCTTATGAACCTCATTTGCACTTGTTCTTGTGCTTGGGAACCTCGTTTGCCCTTGTTTTTATGCTTAACAATCTCAATTGGCGTTGTTCGTGTGCTTAAAACCACTTTTGCGCTTGATCTTGTACTTATGAACCTCATTTGAACTTGTTCTTGTGGTTAGGAACCTCATTTGCACTAATTCTTGTACTTAGGAACCTCATTTGCCCTTGTTTGTGTGCTTAACAACCTCAATTGGCATTGTTCGTGTGCTTAACAACCTCTTTTGTGTTTGATCTTGTGCTTATGAACCTCATTTGCACTTGTTCTTGTGCTTAGGAACCTCATTTGCTCTTTTTTGTGTGCTTAACATTCTCAATTGGCATTGTTTGTGAGCTGAACAACCTCTTTGTGCTTGATCTTGTGCTTATGAACCTCATTTGCACTTGTTCTTGTGCTTGGGAACCTCGTTTGCCCTTGTTTTTATGCTTAACAATCTCAATTAGCGTTGTTCGTGTGCATAAAACCACTTTTGCGCTTGATCTTGTCCTTATGAACCTCATTTGCACTTGTTCTTGTGCTTAGGAACCTCATTTGCCCATGTTTGTGTGCTTAACAACCTCAATTGGCGTTGTTCATGTGCTTAACAACCTCTTTTGCGCTTGATGTTGTGCTTATGAATCTCATTTGCACTTGTTCTTGTGCTTAGGAACCTCATTTGCCCTTGTTTGTGCGCTTAACAACCTCAATTGGCGTTGTTCGTGTGCTTAACAACCTCTTCTGCGCTTGATCTTGTGCTTATGAACCTCATTTGCAGTTGTGCTTGTGCTTAGGAACCTCATTTGCACTTGTTCTTGTCCTTAGGAACCGCATTCGCCCTTATTTGTGTGCTTAACAACCTCAATTGGCGTTGTTCGTGTGCTTAACAACCTCTTTTGCGCTTGATCTTGTGCTTATGAACCTCATTTGCACTTGTTTTTGTACTTGCGTACTTCATTTGCCCTTGTCTGTCTGCTTAACAACCTCAATTGGCGTTGTTCGTGTGCTTAACAACCTCTTTTGCGCTTGATCTTGTGCTTAGGAACTTCATTTGCACTTGTTCTCGTGCTTAGGAACGTCATTTTCCCTTGTTTGTGTGCTTAACAACGTCGATTGGCATTGTTCGTGTGCTTAACAACCTATTTTGCGCTTGATCTTGTGCTTATGAACCTCATTTGCACTTGTTCTTGTGCTTAGGAACCTCATTTTGCCCTTATTTGTGTGCTTAACAACCTCGATTGGCGTTGTTTGTGTGCTTAGCAACCTCTATTATGTTTGATCTTGTGTTTATGAACCTCATTTGCATTTGTTCTTGTGCTTAGGAACCTCATTTTCACTTGTTCTTGTCCTTAGGAACCGTATTCGCCCTTATTTGTCTGCTTAACAACCTCAATTGGCGTTGTTCGTGTGCTTAACAACCTCTTTTGCGCTTGATCTTGTGCTTAGGAACCTCATTTGCACTTGTTCTCGTACTTAGGAACCTCATTTTCCCTTGTTTGTGCGCTTAACAACGTCGATTGGCATTGTTCGTGTGCTTAACAACCTATTTTGCGCTTGATCTTGTGCTTATGAACCTCATTTGCACTTGTTCTTGTGCTGAGGAACCTCATTTTGCCCTTGTTTGTGTGCTTAACAACCTCGATTGGCGTTGTTTGTGTGCTTAACAACCTCTTTTGTGTTTGATCTTGTGCTTGTGAACCTCATTTGCACTTGTTCTTGTGCTTAGGAAACTCATTTGCTCTTTTTTGTGTGCTTAACATTCTCAATTGGCGTTGTTTTTGGGCTGAACAACCTCTTTCTGCTTGATCTTGTGCTTATGAACCTCATTTGCACTTGTTTTTGTGCTTGGGAACCTCGTTTGCCCTTGTTTTTATGCTTAACAATCTCAATTGGCGTTGTTCGTGTGCTTAAAACCACTTTTGCGCTTGATCTTGTACTTATGAACCTCATTTGAACTTGTTCTTGTGCTTACGAACCTCATTTGCACTAATTCTTGTACTTAGGAACCTCATTTGCCCTTGTTTGTGTGCTTAACAACCTCAATTGGCATTGTTCGTGTGCTTAACAACCTCTTTTGTGTTTGATCTTGTGCTTATGAACCTCATTTGCACTTGTTCTTGTGCTTAGGAACCTCATTTGCTCTTTTTTGTGTGCTTAACATTCTCAATTGGCATTGTTTGTGAGCTGAACAACCTCTTTGTGCTTGATCTTGTGCTTATGAACCTCATTTGCACTTGTTCTTGTGCTTGGGAACCTCGTTTGCCCTTGTTTTTATGCTTAACAATCTCAATTAGCGTTGTTCGTGTGCATAAAACCACTTTTGCGCTTGATCTTGTCCTTATGAACCTCATTTGCACTTGTTCTTGTGCTTAGGAACCTCATTTGCCCATGTTTGTGTGCTTAACAACCTCAATTGGCGTTGTTCATGTGCTTAACAACCTCTTTTGCGCTTGATGTTGTGCTTATGAATCTCATTTGCACTTGTTCTTGTGCTTAGGAACCTCATTTGCCCTTGTTTGTGCGCTTAACAACCTCAATTGGCGTTGTTCGTGTGCTTAACAACCTCTTTTGCGCTTGATCTTGTGCATATGAACCTCATTTGCACTTGTGCTTGTGCTTAGGAACCTCATTTGCACTTGTTCTTGTCCTTAGGAACCGCATTCGCCCTTATTTGTGTGCTTAACAACCTCAATTGGCGTTGTTCGTGTGCTTAACAACCTCTTTTGCGCTTGATCATGTGCTTATGAACCTCATTTGCACTTGTTTTTGTACTTGCGTACTTCATTTGCCCTTGTCTGTCTGCTTAACAACCTCAATTGGCGTTGTTCGTGTGCTTAACAACCTCTTTTGCGCTTGATCTTGTGCTTAGGAACTTCATTTGCACTTGTTCTCGTGCTTAGGAACGTCATTTTCCCTTGTTTGTGTGCTTAACAACGTCGATTGGCATTGTTCGTGTGCTTAACAACCTATTTTGCGCTTGATCTTGTGCTTATGAACCTCATTTGCACTTGTTCTTGTGCTTAGGAACCTCATTTTGCCCTTATTTGTGTGCTTAACAACCTCGATTGGCGTTGTTTGTGTGCTTAGCAACCTCTATTATGTTTGATCTTGTGCTTATGAACCTCATTTGCATTTGTTCTTGTGCTTAGGAACCTCATTTTCACTTGTTCTTGTCCTTAGGAACCGTATTCGCCCTTATTTGTCTGCTTAACAACCTCAATTGGCGTTGTTCGTGTGCTTAACAACCTCTTTTGCGCTTGATCTTGTGCTTAGGAACCTCATTTGCACTTGTTCTCGTACTTAGGAACGTCATTTTCCCTTGTTTGTGCGCTTAACAACGTCGATTGGCATTGTTCGTGTGCTTAACAACCTATCTTGCGCTTGATCTTGTGCTTATGAACCTCATTTGCACTTGTTCTTGTGCTTAGGAACCTCATTTTGCCCTTGTTTGTGTGCTTAACAACCTCGATTGGCGTTGTTTGTGTGCTTAACAACCTCTTTTGTGTTTGATCTTGTGCTCGTGAACCTCATTTGCACTTGTTCTTGTGCTTAGGAACCTCATTTGCTCTTTTTTGTGTGCTTAACATTCTCAATTGGCGTTGTTTTTGGGCTGAACAACCTCTTTGTGCTTGATCTTGTGCTTATGAACCTCATTTGCACTTGTTCTTGTGCTTGGGAACCTCGTTTGCCCTTGTTTTTATGCTTAACAATCTCAATTGGCGTTGTTCGTGTGCTTAAAACCACTTTTGCGCTTGATCTTGTACTTATGAACCTCATTTGAACTTGTTCTTGTGCTTACGAACCTCATTTGCACTAATTCTTGTACTTAGGAACCTCATTTGCCCTTGTTTGTGTGCTTAACAACCTCAATTGGCATTGTTCGTGTGCTTAACAACCTCTTTTGTGTTTGATCTTGTGCTTATGAACCTCATTTGCACTTGTTCTTGTGCTTAGGAACCTCATTTGCTCTTTTTTGTGTGCTTAACATTCTCAATTGGCATTGTTTGTGAGCTGAACAACCTCTTTGTGCTTGATCTTGTGCTTATGAACCTCATTTGCACTTGTTCTCGTGCTTGGGAACCTCGTTTGACCTTGTTTTTATGCTTAACAATGTCAATTAGCGTTGTTCGTGTGCATAAAACCACTTTTGCGCTTGATCTTGTCCTTATGAACCTCATTTGCACTTGTTCTTGTGCTTAGGAACCTCATTTGCCCATGTTTGTGTGCTTAACAACCTCAATTGGCGTTGTTCATGTGCTTAACAACCTCTTTTGCGCTTGATGTTGTGCTTATGAATCTCATTTGCACTTGTTCTTGTGCTTAGGAACCTCATTTGCCCTTGTTTGTGCGCTTAACAACCTCAATTGGCGTTGTTCGTGTGCTTAACAACCTCTTTTGCGCTTGATCTTGTGCTTATGAACCTCATTTGCACTTGTGCTTGTGCTTAGGAACCTCATTTGCACTTGTTCTTGTCCTTAGGAACCGCATTCGCCCTTATTTGTGTGCTTAACAACCTCAATTGGCGTTGTTCGTGTGCTTAACAACCTCTTTTGCGCTTGATCTTGTGCTTATGAACCTCATTTGCACTTGTTTTTGTACTTGCGTACTTCATTTGCCCTTGTCTGTCTGCTTAACAACCTCAATTGGCGTTGTTCGTGTGCTTAACAACCTCTTTTGCGCTTGATCTTGTGCTTAGGAACTTCATTTGCACTTGTTCTCGTGCTTAGGAACGTCATTTTCCCTTGTTTGTGTGCTTAACAACGTCGATTGGCATTGTTCGTGTGCTTAACAACCTATTTTGCGCTTGATCTTGTGCTTATGAACCTCATTTGCACTTGTTCTTGTGCTTAGGAACCTCATTTTGCCCTTATTTGTGTGCTTAACAACCTCGATTGGCGTTGTTTGTGTGCTTAACAACCTCTATTATGTTTGATCTTGTGTTTATGAACCTCATTTGCATTTGTTCTTGTGCTTAGGAACCTCATTTTCACTTGTTCTTGTCCTTAGGAACCGTATTCGCCCTTATTTGTCTGCTTAACAACCTCAATTGGCGTTGTTCGTGTGCTTAACAACCTCTTTTGCGCTTGATCTTGTGCTTAGGAACCTCATTTGCACTTGTTCTCGTACTTAGGAACCTCATTTTCCCTTGTTTGTGCGCTTAACAACGTCGATTGGCATTGTTCGTGTGCTTAACAACCTATTTTGCGCTTGATCTTGTGCTTATGAACCTCATTTGCACTTGTTCTTGTGCTTAGGAACCTCATTTTGCCCTTGTTTGTGTGCTTAACAACCTCGATTGGCGTTGTTTGTGTGCTTAACAACCTCTTTTGTGTTTGATCTTGTGCTTGTGAACCTCATTTGCACTTGTTCTTGTGCTTAGGAACCTCATTTGCTCTTTTTTGTGTGCTTAACATTCTCAATTGGCATTGTTTGTGAGCTGAACAACCTCTTTGTGCTTGATCTTGTGCTTATGAACCTCATTTGCACTTGTTCTCGTGCTTGGGAACCTCGTTTGACCTTGTTTTTATGCTTAACAATGTCAATTAGCGTTGTTCGTGTGCATAAAACCACTTTTGCGCTTGATCTTGTCCTTATGAACCTCATTTGCACTTGTTCTTGTGCTTAGGAACCTCATTTGCCCATGTTTGTGTGCTTCACAACCTCAATTGGCGTTGTTCATGTGCTTAACAACCTCTTTTGCGCTTGATGTTGTGCTTATGAATCTCATTTGCACTTGTTCTTGTGCTTAGGAACCTCATTTGACCTTGTTTGTGCGCTTAACAACCTCAATTGGCGTTGTTCGTGTGCTTAACAACCTCTTTTGCGCTTGATCTTGTGCTTATGAACCTCATTTGCACTTGTGCTTGTGCTTAGGAACCTCATTTGCACTTGTTCTTGTCCTTAGGAACCGCATTCGCCCTTATTTGTGTGCTTAACAACCTCAATTGGCGTTGTTCGTGTGCTTAACAACCTCTTTTGCGCTTGATCTTGTGCTTATGAACCTCATTTGCACTTGTTTTTGTACTTGCGTACTTCATTTGCCCTTGTTTGTCTGCTTAACAACCTCAATTGGCGTTGTTCGTGTGCTTAACAACCTCTTTTGCGATTGATCTTGTGCTTAGGAACCTCATTTGCACTTGTTCTTGTACTTAGGAACCTCATTTTCCCTTGTTTGTGCACTTAACAACGTCGATTGGCATTGTTCGTGTGCTTAACAACCTATTTTGCGCTTGATCTTGTGCTTATGGACCTCATTTGCACTTGTTCTTGTGCTTAGGAACCTCATTTTGCCCTTGTTTGTGTGCTTAACAACCTCGATTGGCGTTGTTTGTGTGCTTAACAACCTCTTTTGTGTTTGATCTTGTGCTTGTGAACCTCATGTGCACTTGTTCTTGTGCTTAGGAACCTCATTTGCTCTTTTTTGTGTGCTTAACATTCTCAATTGGCGTTGTTTTTGGGCTGAACAACCTCTTTGTGCTTGATCTTGTGCTTATGAACCTCATTTGCACTTGTTCTTGTGCTTGGGAACCTCATTTGCCCTTGTTTTTATTCTTAACAATCTCAATTGGCGTTGTTCGTGTGCTTAAAACCACTTTTGCGCTTGATCTTGTACTTATGAACCTCATTTGAACTTGTTCTTGTGCTTACGAACCTCATTTGCACTAATTCTTGTACTTAGGAACCTCATTTGCCCTTGTTTGTGTGCTTAACAACCTCAATTGGCATTGTTCGTGTGCTTAACAACCTCTTTTGTGTTTGATCTTGTGCTTATGAACCTCATTTGCACTTGTTCTTGTGCTTAGGAACCTCATTTGCTCTTTTTTGTGTGCTTAACATTCTCAATTGGCATTGTTTGTGAGCTGAACAACCTCTTTGTGCTTGATCTTGTGCTTATGAACCTCATTTGCACTTGTTCTTGTGCTTGGGAATCTCGTTTGCCCTTGTTTTTATGCTTAACAATCTCAATTAGCGTTGTTCGTGTGCATAAAACCACTTTTGCGCTTGATCTTGTCCTTATGAACCTCATTTGCACTTGTTCTTGTGCTTAGGAACCTCATTTGCCCATGTTTGTGTGCTTAACAACCTCAATTGGCGTTGTTCATGTGCTTAACAACCTCTTTTGCGCTTGATGTTGTGCTTATGAATCTCATTTGCACTTGTTCTTGTGCTTAGGAACCTCATTTGCCCTTGTTGGTGCGCTTAACAACCTCAATTGGCGTTGTTCGTGTGCTTAACAACCTCTTTTGCGCTTGATCTTGTGCATATGAACCTCATTTGCACTTGTGCTTGTGCTTAGGAACCTCATTTGCACTTGTTCTTGTCCTTAGGAACCGCATTCGCCCTTATTTGTGTGCTTAACAACCTCAATTGGCGTTGTTCGTGTGCTTAACAACCTCTTTTGCGCTTGATCTTGTGCTTATGAACCTCATTTGCACTTGTTTTTCTACTTGCGTACTTCATTTGCCCTTGTCTGTCTGCTTAACAACCTCAATTGGCGTTGTTCGTGTGCTTAACAACCTCTTTTGCGCTTGATCTTGTGCTTAGGAACTTCATTTGCACTTGTTCTCGTGCTTAGGAACGTCATTTTCCCTTGTTTGTGTGCTTAACAACGTCGATTGGCATTGTTCGTGTGCTTAACAACCTATTTTGCGCTTGATCTTGTGCTTATGAACCTCATTTGCACTTGTTCTTGTGCTTAGGAACCTCATTTTGCCCTTATTTGTGTGCTTAACAACCTCGATTGGCGTTGTTTGTGTGCTTAGCAACCTCTATTATGTTTGATCTTGTGCTTATGAACCTCATTTGCATTTGTTCTTGTGCTTAGGAACCTCATTTTCACTTGTTCTTGTCCTTAGGAACCGTATTCGCCCTTATTTGTCTGCTTAACAACCTCAATTGGCGTTGTTCGTGTGCTTAACAACCTCTTTTGCGCTTGATCTTGTGCTTAGGAACCTCATTTGCACTTGTTCTCGTACTTAGGAACGTCATTTTCCCTTGTTTGTGCGCTTAACAACGTCGATTGGCATTGTTCGTGTGCTTAACAACCTATCTTGCGCTTGATCTTGTGCTTATGAACCTCATTTGCACTTGTTCTTGTGCTTAGGAACCTCATTTTGCCCTTGTTTGTGTGCTTAACAACCTCGATTGGCGTTGTTTGTGTGCTTAACAACCTCTTTTGTGTTTGATCTTGTGCTCGTGAACCTCATTTGCACTTGTTCTTGTGCTTAGGAACCTCATTTGCTCTTTTTTGTGTGCTTAACATTCTCAATTGGCGTTGTTTTTGGGCTGAACAACCTCTTTCTTCTTGATCTTGTGCTTATGAACCTCATTTGCACTTGTTCTTGTGCTTGGGAACCTCGTTTGCCCTTGTTTTTATGCTTAACAATCTCAATTGGCGTTGTTCGTGTGCTTAAAACCACTTTTGCGCTTGATCTTGTACTTATGAACCTCATTTGAACTTGTTCTTGTGCTTACGAACCTCATTTGCACTAATTCTTGTACTTAGGAACCTCATTTGCCCTTGTTTGTGTGCTTAACAACCTCAATTGGCATTGTTCGTGTGCTTAACAACCTCTTTTGTGTTTGATCTTGTGCTTATGAACATCATTTGCACTTGTTCTTGTGCTTAGGAACCTCATTTGCTCTTTTTTGTGTGCTTAACATTCTCAATTGGCATTGTTTGTGAGCTGAACAACCTCTTTGTGCTTGATCTTGTGCTTATGAACCTCATTTGCACTTGTTCTCGTGCTTGGGAACCTCGTTTGACCTTGTTTTTATGCTTAACAATGTCAATTAGCGTTGTTCGTGTGCATAAAACCACTTTTGCGCTTGATCTTGTCCTTATGAACCTCATTTGCACTTGTTCTTGTGCTTAGGAACCTCATTTGCCCATGTTTGTGTGCTTCACAACCTCAATTGGCGTTGTTCATGTGCTTAACAACCTCTTTTGCGCTTGATGTTGTGCTTATGAATCTCATTTGCACTTGTTCTTGTGCTTAGGAACCTCATTTGACCTTGTTTGTGCGCTTAACAACCTCAATTGGCGTTGTTCGTGTGCTTAACAACCTCTTTTGCGCTTGATCTTGTGCTTATGAACCTCATTTGCACTTGTGCTTGTGCTTAGGAACCTCATTTGCACTTGTTCTTGTCCTTAGGAACCGCATTCGCCCTTATTTGTGTGCTTAACAACCTCAATTGGCGTTGTTCGTGTGCTTAACAACCTCTTTTGCGCTTGATCTTGTGCTTATGAACCTCATTTGCACTTGTTTTTCTACTTGCGTACTTCATTTGCCCTTGTCTGTCTGCTTAACAACCTCAATTGGCGTTGTTCGTGTGCTTAACAACCTCTTTTGCGCTTGATCTTGTGCTTAGGAACTTCATTTGCACTTGTTCTCGTGCTTAGGAACGTCATTTTCCCTTGTTTGTGTGCTTAACAACGTCGATTGGCATTGTTCGTGTGCTTAACAACCTATTTTGCGCTTGATCTTGTGCTTATGAACCTCATTTGCACTTGTTCTTGTGCTTAGGAACCTCATTTTGCCCTTATTTGTGTGCTTAACAACCTCGATTGGCGTTGTTTGTGTGCTTAACAACCTCTATTATGTTTGATCTTGTGTTTATGAACCTCATTTGCATTTGTTCTTGTACTTAGGAACCTCATTTTCACTTGTTCTTGTCCTTAGGAACCGTATTCGCCCTTATTTGTCTGCTTAACAACCTCAATTGGCGTTGTTCGTGTGCTTAACAACCTCTTTTGCGCTTGATCTTGTGCTTAGGAACCTCATTTGCACTTGTTCTCGTACTTAGGAACCTCATTTTCCCTTGTTTGTGCGCTTAACAACGTCGATTGGCATTGTTCGTGTGCTTAACAACCTATTTTGCGCTTGATCTTGTGCTTATGAACCTCATTTGCACTTGTTCTTGTGCTTAGGAACCTCATTTTGCCCTTGTTTGTGTGCTTAACAACCTCGATTGGCGTTGTTTGTGTGCTTAACAACCTCTTTTGTGTTTGATCTTGTGCTTGTGAACCTCATTTGCACTTGTTCTTGTGCTTAGGAACCTCATTTGCTCTTTTTTGTGTGCTTAACATTCTCAATTGGCATTGTTTGTGAGCTGAACAACCTCTTTGTGCTTGATCTTGTGCTTATGAACCTCATTTGCACTTGTTCTCGTGCTTGGGAACCTCGTTTGACCTTGTTTTTATGCTTAACAATGTCAATTAGCGTTGTTCGTGTGCATAAAACCACTTTTGCGCTTGATCTTGTCCTTATGAACCTCATTTGCACTTGTTCTTGTGCTTAGGAACCTCATTTGCCCATGTTTGTGTGCTTCACAACCTCAATTGGCGTTGTTCATGTGCTTAACAACCTCTTTTGCGCTTGATGTTGTGCTTATGAATCTCATTTGCACTTGTTCTTGTGCTTAGGAACCTCATTTGACCTTGTTTGTGCGCTTAACAACCTCAATTGGCGTTGTTCGTGTGCTTAACAACCTCTTTTGCGCTTGATCTTGTGCTTATGAACCTCATTTGCACTTGTGCTTGTGCTTAGGAACCTCATTTGCACTTGTTCTTGTCCTTAGGAACCGCATTCGCCCTTATTTGTGTGCTTAACAACCTCAATTGGCGTTGTTCGTGTGCTTAACAACCTCTTTTGCGCTTGATCTTGTGCTTATGAACCTCATTTGCACTTGTTTTTGTACTTGCGTACTTCATTTGCCCTTGTTTGTCTGCTTAACAACCTCAATTGGCGTTGTTCGTGTGCTTAACAACCTCTTTTGCGATTGATCTTGTGCTTAGGAACCTCATTTGCACTTGTTCTTGTACTTAGGAACCTCATTTTCCCTTGTTTGTGCACTTAACAACGTCGATTGGCATTGTTCGTGTGCTTAACAACCTATTTTGCGCTTGATCTTGTGCTTATGAACCTCATTTGCACTTGTTCTTGTGCTTAGGAACCTCATTTTGCCCTTGTTTGTGTGCTTAACAACCTCGATTGGCGTTGTTTGTGTGCTTAACAACCTCTTTTGTGTTTGATCTTGTGCTTGTGAACCTCATTTGCACTTGTTCTTGTGCTTAGGAACCTCATTTGCTCTTTTTTGTGTGCTTAACATTCTCAATTGGCGTTGTTTTTGGGCTGAACAACCTCTTTGTGCTTGATCTTGTGCTTATGAACCTCATTTGCACTTGTTCTTGTGCTTGGGAACCTCGTTTGCCCTTGTTTTTATGCTTAACAATCTCAATTGGCGTTGTTCGTGTGCTTAAAACCACTTTTGCGCTTGATCTTGTACTTATGAACCTCATTTGAACTTGTTCTTGTGCTTACGAACCTCATTTGCACTAATTCTTGTACTTAGGAACCTCATTTGCCCTTGTTTGTGTGCTTAACAACCTCAATTGGCATTGTTCGTGTGCTTAACAACCTCTTTTGTGTTTGATCTTGTGCTTATGAACCTCATTTGCACTTGTTCTTGTGCTTAGGAACCTCATTTGCTCTTTTTTGTGTGCTTAACATTCTCAATTGGCATTGTTTGTGAGCTGAACAACCTCTTTGTGCTTGATCTTGTGCTTATGAACCTCATTTGCACTTGTTCTTGTGCTTGGGAACCTCGTTTGCCCTTGTTTTTATGCTTAACAATCTCAATTAGCGTTGTTCGTGTGCATAAAACCACTTTTGCGCTTGATCTTGTCCTTATGAACCTCATTTGCACTTGTTCTTGTGCTTAGGAACCTCATTTGCCCATGTTTGTGTGCTTAACAACCTCAATTGGCGTTGTTCATGTGCTTAACAACCTCTTTTGCGCTTGATGTTGTGCTTATGAATCTCATTTGCACTTGTTCTTGTGCTTAGGAACCTCATTTGCCCTTGTTGGTGCGCTTAACAACCTCAATTGGCGTTGTTCGTGTGCTTAACAACCTCTTTTGCGCTTGATCTTGTGCATATGAACCTCATTTGCACTTGTGCTTGTGCTTAGGAACCTCATTTGCACTTGTTCTTGTCCTTAGGAACCGCATTCGCCCTTATTTGTGTGCTTAACAACCTCAATTGGCGTTGTTCGTGTGCTTAACAACCTCTTTTGCGCTTGATCTTGTGCTTATGAACCTCATTTGCACTTGTTTTTCTACTTGCGTACTTCATTTGCCCTTGTCTGTCTGCTTAACAACCTCAATTGGCGTTGTTCGTGTGCTTAACAACCTCTTTTGCGCTTGATCTTGTGCTTAGGAACTTCATTTGCACTTGTTCTCGTGCTTAGGAACGTCATTTTCCCTTGTTTGTGTGCTTAACAACGTCGATTGGCATTGTTCGTGTGCTTAACAACCTATTTTGCGCTTGATCTTGTGCTTATGAACCTCATTTGCACTTGTTCTTGTGCTTAGGAACCTCATTTTGCCCTTATTTGTGTGCTTAACAACCTCGATTGGCGTTGTTTGTGTGCTTAGCAACCTCTATTATGTTTGATCTTGTGCTTATGAACCTCATTTGCATTTGTTCTTGTGCTTAGGAACCTCATTTTCACTTGTTCTTGTCCTTAGGAACCGTATTCGCCCTTATTTGTCTGCTTAACAACCTCAATTGGCGTTGTTCGTGTGCTTAACAACCTCTTTTGCGCTTGATCTTGTGCTTAGGAACCTCATTTGCACTTGTTCTCGTACTTAGGAACGTCATTTTCCCTTGTTTGTGCGCTTAACAACGTCGATTGGCATTGTTCGTGTGCTTAACAACCTATCTTGCGCTTGATCTTGTGCTTATGAACCTCATTTGCACTTGTTCTTGTGCTTAGGAACCTCATTTTGCCCTTGTTTGTGTGCTTAACAACCTCGATTGGCGTTGTTTGTGTGCTTAACAACCTCTTTTGTGTTTGATCTTGTGCTCGTGAACCTCATTTGCACTTGTTCTTGTGCTTAGGAACCTCATTTGCTCTTTTTTGTGTGCTTAACATTCTCAATTGGCGTTGTTTTTGGGCTGAACAACCTCTTTGTGCTTGATCTTGTGCTTATGAACCTCATTTGCACTTGTTCTTGTGCTTGGGAACCTCGTTTGCCCTTGTTTTTATGCTTAACAATCTCAATTGGCGTTGTTCGTGTGCTTAAAACCACTTTTGCGCTTGATCTTGTACTTATGAACCTCATTTGAACTTGTTCTTGTGCTTACGAACCTCATTTGCACTAATTCTTGTACTTAGGAACCTCATTTGCCCTTGTTTGTGTGCTTAACAACCTCAATTGGCATTGTTCGTGTGCTTAACAACCTCTTTTGTGTTTGATCTTGTGCTTATGAACATCATTTGCACTTGTTCTTGTGCTTAGGAACCTCATTTGCTCTTTTTTGTGTGCTTAACATTCTCAATTGGCATTGTTTGTGAGCTGAACAACCTCTTTGTGCTTGATCTTGTGCTTATGAACCTCATTTGCACTTGTTCTCGTGCTTGGGAACCTCGTTTGACCTTGTTTTTATGCTTAACAATGTCAATTAGCGTTGTTCGTGTGCATAAAACCACTTTTGCGCTTGATCTTGTCCTTATGAACCTCATTTGCACTTGTTCTTGTGCTTAGGAACCTCATTTGCCCATGTTTGTGTGCTTCACAACCTCAATTGGCGTTGTTCATGTGCTTAACAACCTCTTTTGCGCTTGATGTTGTGCTTATGAATCTCATTTGCACTTGTTCTTGTGCTTAGGAACCTCATTTGACCTTGTTTGTGCGCTTAACAACCTCAATTGGCGTTGTTCGTGTGCTTAACAACCTCTTTTGCGCTTGATCTTGTGCTTATGAACCTCATTTGCACTTGTGCTTGTGCTTAGGAACCTCATTTGCACTTGTTCTTGTCCTTAGGAACCGCATTCGCCCTTATTTGTGTGCTTAACAACCTCAATTGGCGTTGTTCGTGTGCTTAACAACCTCTTTTGCGCTTGATCTTGTGCTTATGAACCTCATTTGCACTTGTTTTTGTACTTGCGTACTTCATTTGCCCTTGTCTGTCTGCTTAACAACCTCAATTGGCGTTGATCGTTTTGCTTAACAACCTCTTTTGCGCTTGATCTTGTGCTTAGGAACTTCATTTGCACTTGTTCTCGTGCTTAGGAACGTCATTTTCCCTTGTTTGTGTGCTTAACAACGTCGATTGGCATTGTTCGTGTGCTTAACAACCTATTTTGCGCTTGATCTTGTGCTTATGAACCTCATTTGCACTTGTTCTTGTGCTTAGGAACCTCATTTTGCCCTTATTTGTGTGCTTAACAACCTCGATTGGCGTTGTTTGTGTGCATAACAACCTCTATTATGTTTGATCTTGTGCTTATGAACCTCATTTGCATTTGTTCTTGTGCTTAGGAACCTCATTTTCACTTGTTCTTGTCCTTAGGAACCGTATTCGCCCTTATTTGTCTGCTTAACAACCTCAATTGGCGTTGTTCGTGTGCTTAACAACCTCTTTTGCGATTGATCTTGTGCTTAGGAACCTCATTTGCACTTGTTCTTGTACTTAGGAACCTCATTTTCCCTTGTTTGTGCACTTAACAACGTCGATTGGCATTGTTCGTGTGCTTAACAACCTATTTTGCGCTTGATCTTGTGCTTATGAACCTCATTTGCACTTGTTCTTGTGCTTAGGAACCTCATTTTGCCCTTGTTTGTGTGCTTAACAACCTCGATTGGCGTTGTTTGTGTGCTTAACAACCTCTTTTGTGTTTGATCTTGTGCTTGTGAACCTCATTTGCACTTGTTCTTGTGCTTAGGAACCTCATTTGCTCTTTTTTGTGTGCTTAACATTCTCAATTGGCGTTGTTTTTGGGCTGAACAACCTCTTTGTGCTTGATCTTGTGCTTATGAACCTCATTTGCACTTGTTCTTGTGCTTGGGAACCTCGTTTGCCCTTGTTTTTATGCTTAACAATCTCAATTGGCGTTGTTCGTGTGCTTAAAACCACTTTTGCGCTTGATCTTGTACTTATGAACCTCATTTGAACTTGTTCTTGTGCTTACGAACCTCATTTGCACTAATTCTTGTACTTAGGAACCTCATTTGCCCTTGTTTGTGTGCTTAACAACCTCAATTGGCATTGTTCGTGTGCTTAACAACCTCTTTTGTGTTTGATCTTGTGCTTATGAACCTCATTTGCACTTGTTCTTGTGCTTAGGAACCTCATTTGCTCTTTTTTGTGTGCTTAACATTCTCAATTGGCATTGTTTGTGAGCTGAACAACCTCTTTGTGCTTGATCTTGTGCTTATGAACCTCATTTGCACTTGTTCTTGTGCTTGGGAACCTCGTTTGCCCTTGTTTTTATGCTTAACAATCTCAATTAGCGTTGTTCGTGTGCATAAAACCACTTTTGCGCTTGATCTTGTCCTTATGAACCTCATTTGCACTTGTTCTTGTGCTTAGGAACCTCATTTGCCCATGTTTGTGTGCTTAACAACCTCAATTGGCGTTGTTCATGTGCTTAACAACCTCTTTTGCGCTTGATGTTGTGCATATGAATCTCATTTGCACTTGTTCTTGTGCTTAGGAACCTCATTTGCCCTTGTTGGTGCGCTTAACAACCTCAATTGGCGTTGTTCGTGTGCTTAACAACCTCTTTTGCGCTTGATCTTGTGCTTATGAACCTCATTTGCACTTGTGCTTGTGCTTAGGAACCTCATTTGCACTTGTTCTTGTCCTTAGGAACCGCATTCGCCCTTATTTGTGTGCTTAACAACCTCAATTGGCGTTGTTCGTGTGCTTAACAACCTCTTTTGCGCTTGATCTTGTGCTTATGAACCTCATTTGCACTTGTTTTTCTACTTGCGTACTTCATTTGCCCTTGTCTGTCTGCTTAACAACCTCAATTGGCGTTGTTCGTGTGCTTAACAACCTCTTTTGCGCTTGATCTTGTGCTTAGGAACTTCATTTGCACTTGTTCTCGTGCTTAGGAACGTCATTTTCCCTTGTTTGTGTGCTTAACAACGTCGATTGGCATTGTTCGTGTGCTTAACAACCTATTTTGCGCTTGATCTTGTGCTTATGAACCTCATTTGCACTTGTTCTTGTGCTTAGGAACCTCATTTTGCCCTTATTTGTGTGCTTTACAACCTCGATTGGCGTTGTTTGTGTGCTTAGCAACCTCTATTATGTTTGATCTTGTGCTTATGAACCTCATTTGCATTTGTTCTTGTGCTTAGGAACCTCATTTTCACTTGTTCTTGTCCTTAGGAACCGTATTCGCCCTTATTTGTCTGCTTAACAACCTCAATTGGCGTTGTTCGTGTGCTTAACAACCTCTTTTGCGCTTGATCTTGTTCTTAGGAACCTCATTTGCACTTGTTCTCGTACTTAGGAACGTCATTTTCCCTTGTTTGTGCGCTTAACAACGTCGATTGGCATTGTTCGTGTGCTTAACAACCTATCTTGCGCTTGATCTTGTGCTTATGAACCTCATTTGCACTTGTTCTTGTGCTTAGGAACCTCATTTTGCCCTTGTTTGTGTGCTTAACAACCTCGATTGGCGTTGTTTGTGTGCTTAACAACCTCTTTTGTGTTTGATCTTGTGCTCGTGAACCTCATTTGCACTTGTTCTTGTGCTTAGGAACCTCATTTGCTCTTTTTTGTGTGCTTAACATTCTCAATTGGCGTTGTTTTTGGGCTGAACAACCTCTTTGTGCTTGATCTTGTGCTTATGAACCTCATTTGCACTTGTTCTTGTGCTTGGGAACCTCGTTTGCCCTTGTTTTTATGCTTAACAATCTCAATTGGCGTTGTTCGTGTGCTTAAAACCACTTTTGCGCTTGATCTTGTACTTATGAACCTCATTTGAACTTGTTCTTGTGCTTACGAACCTCATTTGCACTAATTCTTGTACTTAGGAACCTCATTTGCCCTTGTTTGTGTGCTTAACAACCTCAATTGGCATTGTTCGTGTGCTTAACAACCTCTTTTGTGTTTGATCTTGTGCTTATGAACCTCATTTGCACTTGTTCTTGTGCTTAGGAACCTCATTTGCTCTTTTTTGTGTGCTTAACATTCTCAATTGGCATTGTTTGTGAGCTGAACAACCTCTTTGTGCTTGATCTTGTGCTTATGAACCTCATTTGCACTTGTTCTCGTGCTTGGGAACCTCGTTTGACCTTGTTTTTATGCTTAACAATGTCAATTAGCGTTGTTCGTGTGCATAAAACCACTTTTGCGCTTGATCTTGTCCTTATGAACCTCATTTGCACTTGTTCTTGTGCTTAGGAACCTCATTTGCCCATGTTTGTGTGCTTAACAACCTCAATTGGCGTTGTTCATGTGCTTAACAACCTCTTTTGCGCTTGATGTTGTGCTTATGAATCTCATTTGCACTTGTTCTTGTGCTTAGGAACCTCATTTGCCCTTGTTTGTGCGCTTAACAACCTCAATTGGCGTTGTTCGTGTGCTTAACAACCTCTTTTGCGCTTGATCTTGTGCTTATGAACCTCATTTGCACTTGTGCTTGTGCTTAGGAACCTCATTTGCACTTGTTCTTGTCCTTAGGAACCGCATTCGCCCTTATTTGTGTGCTTAACAACCTCAATTGGCGTTGTTCGTGTGCTTAACAACCTCTTTTGCGCTTGATCTTGTGCTTATGAACCTCATTTGCACTTGTTTTTGTACTTGCGTACTTCATTTGCCCTTGTCTGTCTGCTTAACAACCTCAATTGGCGTTGTTCGTGTGCTTAACAACCTCTTTTGCGCTTGATCTTGTGCTTAGGAACTTCATTTGCACTTGTTCTCGTGCTTAGGAACGTCATTTTCCCTTGTTTGTGTGCTTAACAACGTCGATTGGCATTGTTCGTGTGCTTAACAACCTATTTTGCGCTTGATCTTGTGCTTATGAACCTCATTTGCACTTGTTCTTGTGCTTAGGAACCTCATTTTGCCCTTATTTGTGTGCTTAACAACCTCGATTGGCGTTGTTTGTGTGCTTAACAACCTCTATTATGTTTGATCTTGTGTTTATGAACCTCATTTGCATTTCTTCTTGTGCTTAGGAACCTCATTTTCACTTGTTCTTGTCCTTAGGAACCGTATTCGCCCTTATTTGTCTGCTTAACAACCTCAATTGGCGTTGTTCGTGTGCTTAACAACCTCTTTTGCGCTTGATCTTGTGCTTAGGAACCTCATTTGCACTTGTTCTCGTACTTAGGAACCTCATTTTCCCTTGTTTGTGCGCTTAACAACGTCGATTGGCATTGTTCGTGTGCTTAACAACCTATTTTGTGCTTGATCTTGTGCTTATGAACCTCATTTGCACTTGTTCTTGTGCTTAGGAACCTCATTTTGCCCTTGTTTGTGTGCTTAACAACCTCGATTGGCGTTGTTTGTGTGCTTAACAACCTCTTTTGTGTTTGATCTTGTGCTTGTGAACCTCATTTGCACTTGTTCTTGTGCTTAGGAAACTCATTTGCTCTTTTTTGTGTGCTTAACATTCTCAATTGGCGTTGCTTTTGGGCTGAACAACCTCTTTCTGCTTGATCTTGTGCTTATGAACCTCATTTGCACTTGTTCTTGTGCTTGGGAACCTCGTTTGCCCTTGTTTTTATGCTTAACAATCTCAATTGGCGTTGTTCGTGTGCTTAAAACCACTTTTGCGCTTGATCTTGTACTTATGAACCTCATTTGAACTTGTTCTTGTGCTTACGAACCTCATTTGCACTAATTCTTGTACTTAGGAACCTCATTTGCCCTTGTTTGTGTGCTTAACAACCTCAATTGGCATTGTTCGTGTGCTTAACAACCACTTTTGCGCTTGATCTTGTGCTTATGAACTTCATTTGCACTTGTTCTCGTGCTTAGGAACGTCATTTTCCCTTGTTTGTGTGCTTAACAACGTCGATTGGCATTGTTCGTGTGCTTAACAACCTATTTTGCGCTTGATCTTGTGCTTATGAACCTCATTTGCACTTGTTCTTGTGCTTAGGAACCTCATTTTGCCCTTGTTTGTGTGCTTAACAACCTCGATTGGCGTTGTTTGTGTGCTTAACAACCTCTTTTGTGTTTGATCTTGTGCTTGTGAACCTCATTTGCACTTGTTCTTGTGCTTAGGAAACTCATTTGCTCTTTTTTGTGTGCTTAACATTCTCAATTGGCGTTGTTTTTGGGCTGAACAACCTCTTTGTGCTTGATCTTGTGCTTATGAACCTCATTTGCACTTGTTCTTGTGCTTGGGAACCTCGTTTGCCCTTGTTTTTATGCTTAACAATCTCAATTGGCGTTGTTCGTGTGCTTAAAACCACTTTTGCGCTTGATCTTGTACTTATGAACCTCATTTGAACTTGTTCTTGTGCTTACGAACCTCATTTGCACTAATTCTTGTACTTAGGAACCTCATTTGCCCTTGTTTGTGTGCTTAACAACCTCAATTGGCATTGTTCGTGTGCTTAACAACCTCTTTTGTGTTTGATCTTGTGCTTATGAACCTCATTTGCACTTGTTCTTGTGCTTAGGAACCTCATTTGCACTTGTTCTCGTGCTTGGGAACCTCGTTTGACCTTGTTTTTATGCTTAACAATGTCAATTAGCGTTGTTCGTGTGGATAAAACCACTTTTGCGCTTGATCTTGTCCTTATGAACCTCATTTGCACTTGTTCTTGTGCTTAGGAACCTCATTTGCCCATGTTTGTGTGCTTCACAACCTCAATTGGCGTTGTTCATGTGCTTAACAACCTCTTTTGCGCTTGATGTTGTGCTTATGAATCTCATTTGCACTTGTTCTTGTGCTTAGGAACCTCATTTGCCCTTGTTTGTGCGCTTAACAACCTCAATTGGCGTTGTTCGTGTGCTTAACAACCTCTTTTGCGCTTGATCTTGTGCTTATGAACCTCATTTGCACTTGTGCTTGTGCTTAGGAACCTCATTTGCACTTGTTCTTGTCCTTAGGAACCGCATTCGCCCTTATTTGTGTGCTTAACAACCTCAATTGGCGTTGTTCGTGTGCTTAACAACCTCTTTTGCGCTTGATCTTGTGCTTATGAACCTCATTTGCACTTGTTTTTGTACTTGCGTACTTCATTTGCCCTTGTTTGTCTGCTTAACAACCTCAATTGGCGTTGTTCGTGTGCTTAACAACCTCTTTTGCGCTTGATCTTGTGCTTAGGAACTTCATTTGCACTTGTTCTTGTACTTAGGAACCTCATTTGCCCTTGTTTCTGTGCTTAACAACCTCAATTGGCATTGTTCGTGTGCTTAACAACCTCTTTTGTGTTTGATCTTGTGCTTATGAACCTCATTTGCACTTGTTCTTGTGCTTAGGAACCTCATTTGCTCTTTTTTGTGTGCTTAACATTCTCAATTGGCATTGTTTGTGAGCTGAACAACCTCTTTGTGCTTGATCTTGTGCTTATGAACCTCATTGGCACTTGTTCTCGTGCTTGGGAACCTCGTTTGCCCTTGTTTTTATGCTTAACAATGTCAATTAGCGTTGTTCGTGTGCATAAAACCACTTTTGCGCTTGATTTTGTCCTTATGAACCTCATTTGCACTTGTTCTTGTGCTTAGGAACCTCATTTGCCCTTGTTTGTGTGCTTAACAACCTCAATTGGCGTTGTTCATGTGCTTAACAACCTCTTTTGCGCTTGATGTTGTGCTTATGAATCTCATTTGAACTTGTTCTTGTGCTTAGGAACCTCATTTGCCCTTGTTTGTGCGCTTAACAACCTCAATTGGCATTGTTCGTGTGCTTAACAACCTCTTTTGCGGTTGATCTTGTGCTTATGAACCTCATTTGCACTTGTGCTTGTGCTTAGGAACCTCATTTGCACTTGTTCTTGTCCTTAGGAACCTCATTTTGCCCTTGTTTGTGTGCTTAACAACCTCGATTGGCGTTGTTTGTGTGCTTAACAACCTCTTTTGTGTTTGATCTTGTGCTTGTGAACCTCATTTCCACTTGTCCTTGTGCTTAGGAACCTCATTTGCTCTTTTTTGTGTGCTTAACATTCTCAATTGGCATTGTTTGCGAGCTGAACAACCTCTTTGTGCTTGATCTTGTGCTTATGAACCTCATTTGCACTTGTTCTCGTGCTTGGGAACCTCGTTTGACCTTGTTTTTATGCTTAACAATGTCAATTAGCGTTGTTCGTGTGCATAAAACCACTTTTGCGCTTGATCTTGTCCTTATGAACCAAATTTGCACTTGTTCTTGTGCTTAGGAACCTCATTGGCACATGTTTGTGTGCTTAAAAACCTCAATTGGCGTTGTTCATGTGCTTAACAACCTCTTTTGCGCTTGACGTTGTGCTTATGAATCTCATTTGCACTTGTTCTTGTGCTTAGGAACCTCATTTGCCCTTGTTTGTGCGCTTAACAACCTCAATTGGCGTTGTTCGTGTGCTTAACAACTTCTTTTGCGCTTGATCTTGTGCTTATGAACCTCATTTGCACTTGTGCTTGTGCTTAGGAACCTCATTTGCACTTGTTCTTGTCCTTAGGAACCGCATTCGCCCTTATTTGTGTGCTTAACAACCTCAATTGGCGTTGTTCGTGTGCTTAACAACCTCTTTTGCGCTTGATCTTGTGCTTATGAACCTCATTTGCACTTGTTTTTCTACTTGCGTACTTCATTTGCCCTTGTCTGTCTGCTTAACAACCTCAATTGGCGTTGTTCGTGTGCTTAACAACCTCTTTTGCGCTTGATCTTGTGCTTAGGAACTTCATTTGCACTTGTTCTCGTGCTTAGGAACGTCATTTTCCCTTGTTTGTGTGCTTAACAACGTCGATTGGCATTGTTCATGTGCTTAACAACCTATTTTGCGCTTGATCTTGTGCTCATGAACCTCATTTGCACTTGTTCTTGTGCTTAGGAACCTCATTTTGCCCTTATTTGTGTGCTTAACAACCTCGATTGGCGTTGTTTGTGTGCATAACAACCTCTATTATGTTTGATCTTGTGCTTATGAACCTCATTTGCATTTGTTCTTGTGCTTAGGAACCTCATTTTCACTTGTTCTTGTCCTTAGGAACCGTATTCGCCCTTATTTGTCTGCTTAACAACCTCAATTGGCGTTGTTCGTGTGCTTAACAACCTCTTTTGCGCTTGATCTTGTGCTTAGGAACCTCATTTGCACTTGTTCTCGTACTTAGGAACCTCATTTTCCCTTGTTTGTGCGCTTAACAACGTCGATTGGCATTGTTCGTGTGCTTAACAACCTATTTTGCGCTTGATCTTGTGCTTATGAACCTCATTTGCACTTGTTCTTGTGCTTAGGAACCTCATTTTGCCCTTGTTTGTGTGCTTAACAACCTCGATTGGCGTTGTTTGTGTGCTTAACAACCTCTTTTGTGTTTGATCTTGTGCTTGTGAACCTCATTTGCACTTGTTCTTGTGCTTAGGAACCTCATTTGCTCGTTTTTGTGTGCTTAACATTCTCAATTGGCGTTGTTTTTGGGCTGAACAACCTCTTTGTGCTTGATCTTGTGCTTATGAACCTCATTTGCACTTGTTCTTGTGCTTGGGAACCTCGTTTGCCCTTGTTTTTATGCTTAACAATCTCAATTGGCGTTGTTCGTGTGCTTAAAACCACTTTTGCGCTTGATCTTGTACTTATGAACCTCATTTGAACTTGTTCTTGTGCTTACGAACCTCATTTGCACTAATTCTTGTACTTAGGAACCTCATTTGCCCTTGTTTGTGTGCTTAACAACCTCAATTGGCATTGTTCGTGTGCTTAACAACCTCTTTTGTGTTTGATCTTGTGCTTATGAACCTCATTTGCACTTGTTCTTGTGCTTAGGAACCTCATTTGCTCTTTTTTGTGTGCTTAACATTCTCAATTGGCATTGTTTGTGAGCTGAACAACCTCTTTGTGCTTGATCTTGTGCTTATGAACCTCATTTGCACTTGTTCTTGTGCTTGGGAACCTCGTTTGCCCTTGTTTTTATGCTTAACAATCTCAATTAGCGTTGTTCGTGTGCATAAAACCACTTTTGCGCTTGATCTTGTCCTTATGAACCTCATTTGCACTTGTTCTTGTGCTTAGGAACCTCATTTGCCCATGTTTGTGTGCTTAACAACCTCAATTGGCGTTGTTCATGTGCTTAACAACCTCTTTTGCGCTTGATGTTGTGCTTATGAATCTCATTTGCACTTGTTCTTGTGCTTAGGAACCTCATTTGCCCTTGTTGGTGCGCTTAACAACCTCAATTGGCGTTGTTCGTGTGCTTAACAACCTCTTTTGCGCTTGATCTTGTGCATATGAACCTCATTTGCACTTGTGCTTGTGCTTAGGAACCTCATTTGCACTTGTTCTTGTCCTTAGGAACCGCATTCGCCCTTATTTGTGTGCTTAACAACCTCAATTGGCGTTGTTCGTGTGCTTAACAACCTCTTTTGCGCTTGATCTTGTGCTTATGAACCTCATTTGCACTTGTTTTTCTACTTGCGTACTTCATTTGCCCTTGTCTGTCTGCTTAACAACCTCAATTGGCGTTGTTCGTGTGCTTAACAACCTCTTTTGCGCTTGATCTTGTGCTTAGGAACTTCATTTGCACTTGTTCTCGTGCTTAGGAACGTCATTTTCCCTTGTTTGTGTGCTTAACAACGTCGATTGGCATTGTTCGTGTGCTTAACAACTTATTTTGCGCTTGATCTTGTGCTTATAAACCTCATTTGCACTTGTTCTTGTGCTTAGGAACCTCATTTTGCCCTTATTTGTGTGCTTAACAACCTCGATTGGCGTTGTTTGTGTGCATAACAACCTCTATTATGTTTGATCTTGTGCTTATGAACCTCATTTGCATTTGTTCTTGTGCTTAGGAACCTCATTTTCACTTGTTCTTGTCCTTAGGAACCGTATTCGCCCTTATTTGTCTGCTTAACAACCTCAATTGGCGTTGTTCGTGTGCTTAACAACCTCTTTTGCGCTTGATCTTGTGCTTAGGAACCTCATTTGCACTTGTTCTCGTACTTAGGAACCTCATTTTCCCTTGTTTGTGCGCTTAACAACGTCGATTGGCATTGTTCGTGTGCTTAACAACCTATTTTGCGCTTGATCTTGTGCTTATGAACCTCATTTGCACTTGTTCTTGTGCTTAGGAACCTCATTTTGCCCTTGTTTGTGTGCTTAACAACCTCGATTGGCGTTGTTTGTGTGCTTAACAACCTCTTTTGTGTTTGATCTTGTGCTTGTGAACCTCATTTGCACTTGTTCTTGTGCTTAGGAACCTCATTTGCTCGTTTTTGTGTGCTTAACATTCTCAATTGGCGTTGTTTTTGGGCTGAACAACCTCTTTGTGCTTGATCTTGTGCTTATGAACCTCATTTGCACTTGTTCTTGTGCTTGGGAACCTCGTTTGCCCTTGTTTTTATGCTTAACAATCTCAATTGGCGTTGTTCGTGTGCTTAAAACCACTTTTGCGCTTGATCTTGTACTTATGAACCTCATTTGAACTTGTTCTTGTGCTTACGAACCTCATTTGCACTAATTCTTGTACTTAGGAACCTCATTTGCCCTTGTTTGTGTGCTTAACAACCTCAATTGGCATTGTTCGTGTGCTTAACAACCTCTTTTGTGTTTGATCTTGTGCTTATGAACCTCATTTGCACTTGTTCTTGTGCTTAGGAACCTCATTTGCTCTTTTTTGTGTGCTTAACATTCTCAATTGGCATTGTTTGTGAGCTGAACAACCTCTTTGTGCTTGATCTTGTGCTTATGAACCTCATTTGCACTTGTTCTTGTGCTTGGGAACCTCGTTTGCCCTTGTTTTTATGCTTAACAATCTCAATTAGCGTTGTTCGTGTGCATAAAACCACTTTTGCGCTTGATCTTGTCCTTATGAACCTCATTTGCACTTGTTCTTGTGCTTAGGAACCTCATTTGCCCATGTTTGTGTGCTTAACAACCTCAATTGGCGTTGTTCATGTGCTTAACAACCTCTTTTGCGCTTGATGTTGTGCTTATGAATCTCATTTGCACTTGTTCTTGTGCTTAGGAACCTCATTTGCCCTTGTTGGTGCGCTTAACAACCTCAATTGGCGTTGTTCGTGTGCTTAACAACCTCTTTTGCGCTTGATCTTGTGCATATGAACCTCATTTGCACTTGTGCTTGTGCTTAGGAACCTCATTTGCACTTGTTCTTGTCCTTAGGAACCGCATTCGCCCTTATTTGTGTGCTTAACAACCTCAATTGGCGTTGTTCGTGTGCTTAACAACCTCTTTTGCGCTTGATCTTGTGCTTATGAACCTCATTTGCACTTGTTTTTCTACTTGCGTACTTCATTTGCCCTTGTCTGTCTGCTTAACAACCTCAATTGGCGTTGTTCGTGTGCTTAACAACCTCTTTTGCGCTTGATCTTGTGCTTAGGAACTTCATTTGCACTTGTTCTCGTGCTTAGGAACGTCATTTTCCCTTGTTTGTGTGCTTAACAACGTCGATTGGCATTGTTCGTGTGCTTAACAACTTATTTTGCGCTTGATCTTGTGCTTATAAACCTCATTTGCACTTGTTCTTGTGCTTAGGAACCTCATTTTGCCCTTATTTGTGTGCTTAACAACCTCGATTGGCGTTGTTTGTGTGCTTAGCAACCTCTATTATGTTTGATCTTGTGCTTATGAACCTCATTTGCATTTGTTCGTGTGCTTAGGAACCTCATTTTCACTTGTTCTTGTCCTTAGGAACCGTATTCGCCCTTATTTGTCTGCTTAACAACCTCAATTGGCGTTGTTCGTGTGCTTAACAACCTCTTTTGCGCTTGATCTTGTGCTTAGGAACCTCATTTGCACTTGTTCTCGTACTTAGGAACGTCATTTTCCCTTGTTTGTGCGCTTAACAACGTCGATTGGCATTGTTCGTGTGCTTAACAACCTATCTTGCGCTTGATCTTGTGCTTATGAACCTCATTTGCACTTGTTCTTGTGCTTAGGAACCTCATTTTGCCCTTGTTTGTGTGCTTAACAACCTCGATTGGCGTTGTTTGTGTGCTTAACAACCTCTTTTGTGTTTGATCTTGTGCTCGTGAACCTCATTTGCACTTGTTCTTGTGCTTAGGAACCTCATTTGCTCTTTTTTGTGTGCTTAACATTCTCAATTGGCGTTGTTTTTGGGCTGAACAACCTCTTTGTGCTTGATCTTGTGCTTATGAACCTCATTTGCACTTGTTCTTGTGCTTGGGAACCTCGTTTGCCCTTGTTTTTATGATTAACAATCTCAATTGGCGTTGTTCGTGTGCTTAAAACCACTTTTGCGCTTGATCTTGTACTTATGAACCTCATTTGAACTTGTTCTTGTGCTTACGAACCTCATTTGCACTAATTCTTGTACTTAGGAACCTCATTTGCCCTTGTTTGTGTGCTTAACAACCTCAATTGGCATTGTTCGTGTGCTTAACAACTTCTTTTGCGCTTGATCTTGTGCTTATGAACCTCATTTGCAGTTGTGCTTGTGCTTAGGAACCTCATTTGCACTTGTTCTTGTCCTTAGGAACCGCATTCGCCCTTATTTGTGTGCTTAACAACCTCAATTGGCGTTGTTCGTGTGCTTAACAACCTCTTTTGCGCTTGATCTTGTGCTTATGAACCTCATTTGCACTTGTTTTTGTACTTGCGTACTTCATTTGCCCTTGTCTGTCTGCTTAACAACCTCAATTGGCGTTGTTCGTGTGCTTAACAACCTCTTTTGCGCTTGATCTTGTGCTTAGGAACTTCATTTGCACTTGTTCTCGTGCTTAGGAACGTCATTTTCCCTTGTTTGTGTGCTTAACAACGTCGATTGGCATTGTTCATGTGCTTAACAACCTATTTTGCGCTTGATCTTGTGCTTATGAACCTCATTTGCACTTGTTCTTGTGCTTAGGAACCTCATTTTGCCCTTATTTGTGTGCTTAACAACCTCGATTGGCGTTGTTTGTGTGCATAACAATCTCTATTATGTTTGATCTTGTGCTTATGAACCTCATTTGCATTTGTTCTTGTGCTTAGGAACCTCATTTTCACTTGTTCTTGTCCTTAGGAACCGTATTCGCCCTTATTTGTCTGCTTAACAACCTCAATTGGCGTTGTTCGTGTGCTTAACAACCTCTTTTGCGCTTGATCTTGTGCTTAGGAACCTCATTTGCACTTGTTCTCGTACTTAGGAACCTCATTTTCCCTTGTTTGTGCGCTTAACAACGTCGATTGGCATTGTTCGTGTGCTTAACAACCTATTTTGCGCTTGATCTTGTGCTTATGAACCTCATTTGCACTTGTTCTTGTGCTTAGGAACCTCATTTTGCCCTTGTTTGTGTGCTTAACAACCTCGATTGGCGTTGTTTGTGTGCTTAACAACCTCTTTTGTGTTTGATCTTGTGCTTGTGAACCTCATTTGCACTTGTTCTTGTGCTTAGGAACCTCATTTGCTCGTTTTTGTGTGCTTAACATTCTCAATTGGCGTTGTTTTTGGGCTGAACAACCTCTTTGTGCTTGATCTTGTGCTTATGAACCTCATTTGCACTTGTTCTTGTGCTTGGGAACCTCGTTTGCCCTTGTTTTTATGCTTAACAATCTCAATTGGCGTTGTTCGTGTGCTTAAAACCACTTTTGCGCTTGATCTTGTACTTATGAACCTCATTTGAACTTGTTCTTGTGCTTACGAACCTCATTTGCACTAATTCTTGTACTTAGGAACCTCATTTGCCCTTGTTTGTGTGCTTAACAACCTCAATTGGCATTGTTCGTGTGCTTAACAACCTCTTTTGTGTTTGATCTTGTGCTTATGAACCTCATTTGCACTTGTTCTTGTGCTTAGGAACCTCATTTGCTCTTTTTTGTGTGCTTAACATTCTCAATTGGCATTGTTTGTGAGCTGAACAACCTCTTTGTGCTTGATCTTGTGCTTATGAACCTCATTTGCACTTGTTCTTGTGCTTGGGAACCTCGTTTGCCCTTGTTTTTATGCTTAACAATCTCAATTAGCGTTGTTCGTGTGCATAAAACCACTTTTGCGCTTGATCTTGTCCTTATGAACCTCATTTGCACTTGTTCTTGTGCTTAGGAACCTCATTTGCCCATGTTTGTGTGCTTAACAACCTCAATTGGCGTTGTTCATGTGCTTAACAACCTCTTTTGCGCTTGATGTTGTGCTTATGAATCTCATTTGCACTTGTTCTTGTGCTTAGGAACATCATTTGCCCTTGTTGGTGCGCTTAACAACCTCAATTGGCGTTGTTCGTGTGCTTAACAACCTCTTTTGCGCTTGATCTTGTGCATATGAACCTCATTTGCACTTGTGCTTGTGCTTAGGAACCTCATTTGCACTTGTTCTTGTCCTTAGGAACCGCATTCGCCCTTATTTGTGTGCTTAACAACCTCAATTGGCGTTGTTCGTGTGCTTAACAACCTCTTTTGCGCTTGATCTTGTGCTTATGAACCTCATTTGCACTTGTTTTTCTACTTGCGTACTTCATTTGCCCTTGTCTGTCTGCTTAACAACCTCAATTGGCGTTGTTCGTGTGCTTAACAACCTCTTTTGCGCTTGATCTTGTGCTTAGGAACTTCATTTGCACTTGTTCTCGTGCTTAGGAACGTCATTTTCCCTTGTTTGTGTGCTTAACAACGTCGATTGGCATTGTTCGTGTGCTTAACAACTTATTTTGCGCTTGATCTTGTGCTTATAAACCTCATTTGCACTTGTTCTTGTGCTTAGGAACCTCATTTTGCCCTTATTTGTGTGCTTAACAACCTCGATTGGCGTTGTTTGTGTGCTTAGCAACCTCTATTATGTTTGATCTTGTGCTTATGAACCTCATTTGCATTTGTTCGTGTGCTTAGGAACCTCATTTTCACTTGTTCTTGTCCTTAGGAACCGTATTCGCCCTTATTTGTCTGCTTAACAACCTCAATTGGCGTTGTTCGTGTGCTTAACAACCTCTTTTGCGCTTGATCTTGTGCTTAGGAACCTCATTTGCACTTGTTCTCGTACTTAGGAACGTCATTTTCCCTTGTTTGTGCGCTTAACAACGTCGATTGGCATTGTTCGTGTGCTTAACAACCTATCTTGCGCTTGATCTTGTGCTTATGAACCTCATTTGCACTTGTTCTTGTGCTTAGGAACCTCATTTTGCCCTTGTTTGTGTGCTTAACAACCTCGATTGGCGTTGTTTGTGTGCTTAACAACCTCTTTTGTGTTTGATCTTGTGCTCGTGAACCTCATTTGCACTTGTTCTTGTGCTTAGGAACCTCATTTGCTCTTTTTTGTGTGCTTAACATTCTCAATTGGCGTTGTTTTTGGGCTGAACAACCTCTTTGTGCTTGATCTTGTGCTTATGAACCTCATTTGCACTTGTTCTTGTGCTTGGGAACCTCGTTTGCCCTTGTTTTTATGATTAACAATCTCAATTGGCGTTGTTCGTGTGCTTAAAACCACTTTTGCGCTTGATCTTGTACTTATGAACCTCATTTGAACTTGTTCTTGTGCTTACGAACCTCATTTGCACTAATTCTTGTACTTAGGAACCTCATTTGCCCTTGTTTGTGTGCTTAACAACCTCAATTGGCATTGTTCGTGTGCTTAACAACCTCTTTTGTGTTTGATCTTGTGCTTATGAACCTCATTTGCACTTGTTCTTGTGCTTAGGAACCTCATTTGCTCTTTTTTGTGTGCTTAACATTCTCAATTGGCATTGTTTGTGAGCTGAACAACCTCTTTGTGCTTGATCTTGTGCTTATGAACCTCATTTGCACTTGTTCTCGTGCTTGGGAACCTCGTTTGACCTTGTTTTTATGCTTAACAATGTCAATTAGCGTTGTTCGTGTGCATAAAACCACTTTTGCGCTTGATCTTGTCCTTATGAACCTCATTTGCACTTGTTCTTGTGCTTAGGAACCTCATTTGCCCATGTTTGTGTGCTTAACAACCTCAATTGGCGTTGTTCATGTGCTTAACAACCTCTTTTGCGCTTGATGTTGTGCTTATGAATCTCATTTGCACTTGTTCTTGTGCTTAGGAACCTCATTTGCCCTTGTTTGTGCGCTTAACAACCTCAATTGGCGTTGTTCGTGTGCTTAACAACCTCTTTTGCGCTTGATCTTGTGCTTATGAACCTCATTTGCACTTGTGCTTGTGCTTAGGAACCTCATTTGCACTTGTTCTTGTCCTTAGGAACCGCATTCGCCCTTATTTGTGTGCTTAACAACCTCAATTGGCGTTGTTCGTGTGCTTAACAACCTCTTTTGCGCTTGATCTTGTGCTTATGAACCTCATTTGCACTTGTTTTTGTACTTGCGTACTTCATTTGCCCTTGTCTGTCTGCTTAACAACCTCAATTGGCGTTGTTCGTGTGCTTAACAACCTCTTTTGCGCTTGATCTTGTGCTTAGGAACTTCATTTGCACTTGTTCTCGTGCTTAGGAACGTCATTTTCCCTTGTTTGTGTGCTTAACAACGTCGATTGGCATTGTTCGTGTGCTTAACAACCTATTTTGCTCTTGATCTTGTGCTTATGAACCTCATTTGCACTTGTTCTTGTGCTTAGGAACCTCATTTTGCCCTTATTTGTGTGCTTAACAACCTCGATTGGCGTTGTTTGTGTGCTTAACAACCTCTATTATGTTTGATCTTGTGTTTATGAACCTCATTTGCATTTGTTCTTGTGCTTAGGAACCTCATTTTCACTTGTTCTTGTCCTTAGGAACCGTATTCGCCCTTATTTGTCTGCTTAACAACCTCAATTGGCGTTGTTCGTGTGCTTAACAACCTCTTTTGCGCTTGATCTTGTGCTTAGGAACCTCATTTGCACTTGTTCTCGTACTTAGGAACCTCATTTTCCCTTGTTTGTGCGCTTAACAACGTCGATTGGCATTGTTCGTGTGCTTAACAACCTATTTTGCGCTTGATCTTGTGCTTATGAACCTCATTTGCACTTGTTCTTGTGCTTAGGAACCTCATTTTGCCCTTGTTTGTGTGCTTAACAACCTCGATTGGCGTTGTTTGTGTGCTTAACAACCTCTTTTGTGTTTGATCTTGTGCTTGTGAACCTCATTTGCACTTGTTCTTGTGCTTAGGAAACTCATTTGCTCTTTTTTGTGTGCTTAACATTCTCAATTGGCGTTGTTTTTGGGCTGAACAACCTCTTTCTGCTTGATCTTGTGCTTATGAACCTCATTTGCACTTGTTCTTGTGCTTGGGAACCTCGTTTGCCCTTGTTTTTATGCTTAACAATCTCAATTGGCGTTGTTCGTGTGCTTAAAACCACTTTTGCGCTTGATCTTGTACTTATGAACCTCATTTGAACTTGTTCTTGTGCTTACGAACCTCATTTGCACTAATTCTTGTACTTAGGAACCTCATTTGCCCTTGTTTGTGTGCTTAACAACCTCAATTGGCATTGTTCGTGTGCTTAACAATCTCTTTTGTGTTTGATCTTGTGCTTATGAACCTCATTTGCACTTGTTCTTGTGCTTAGGAACCTCATTTGCACTTGTTCTCGTGCTTGGGAACCTCGTTTGACCTTGTTTTTATGCTTAACAATGTCAATTAGCGTTGTTCGTGTGGATAAAACCACATTTGCGCTTGATCTTGTCCTTATGAACCTAATTTGCACTTGTTCTTGTGCTTAGGAACCTCATTTGCCCATGTTTGTGTGCTTCACAACCTCAATTGGCGTTGTTCATGTGCTTAACAACCTCTTTTGCGCTTGATGTTGTGCTTATGAATCTCATTTGCACTTGTTCTTGTGCTTAGGAACCTCATTTGCCCTTGTTTGTGCGCTTAACAACCTCAATTGGCGTTGTTCGTGTGCTTAACAACCTCTTTTGCGCTTGATCTTGTGCTTATGAACCTCATTTGCACTTGTGCTTGTGCTTGTGCTTAGGAACCTCATTTGCACTTGTTCTTGTCCTTAGGAACCGCATTCGCCCTTATTTGTGTGCTTAACAACCTCAATTGGCGTTGTTCGTGTGCTTAACAACCTCTTTTGCGCTTGATCTTGTGCTTATGAACCTCATTTGCACTTGTTTTTGTACTTGCGTACTTCATTTGCCCTTGTTTGTCTGCTTAACAACCTCAATTGGCGTTGTTCGTGTGCTTAACAACCTCTTTTGCGCTTGATCTTGTGCTTAGGAACTTCATTTGCACTTGTTCTTGTACTTAGGAACCTCATTTGCCCTTGTATCTGTGCTTAACAACCTCAATTGGCATTGTTCGTGTGCTTAACAACCTCTTTTGTGTTTGATCTTGTGCTTATGAACCTCATTTGCACTAATTCTTGTACTTAGGAACCTCATTTGCCCTTGTTTCTGTGCTTAACAACCTCAATTGGCATTGTTCGTGTGCTTAACAACCTCTTTTGTGTTTGATCTTGTGCTTGTGAACCTCATTTGCACTTGTTCTTGTGCTTAGGAAACTCATTTGCTCTTTTTTGTGTGCTTAACATTCTCAATTGGCATTGTTTGTGAGCTGAACAACCTCTTTGTGCTTGATCTTGTGCTTATGAACCTCATTGGCACTTGTTCTCGTGCTTGGGAACCTCGTTTGCCCTTGTTTTTATGCTTAACAATGTCAATTAGCGTTGTTCGTGTGCATAAAACCACTTTTGCGCTTGATTTTGTCCTTATGAACCTCATTTGCACTTGTTCTTGTGCTTAGGAACCTCATTTGCCCTTGTTTGTGTGCTTAACAACATCAATTGGCGTTGTTCATGTGCTTAACAACCTCTTTTGCGCTTGATGTTGTGCTTATGAATCTCATTTGAACTTGTTCTTGTGCTTAGGAACCTCATTTGCCCTTGTTTGTGCGCTTAACAACCTCAATTGGCGTTGTTCGTGTGCTTAACAACCTCTTTTGCGCTTGATCTTGTGCTTATGAACCTCATTTGCACTTGTGCTTGTGCTTAGGAACCTCATTTGCACTTGTTCTTGTCCTTAGGAACCTCATTTTGCCCTTGTTTGTGTGCTTAACAACCTCGATTGGCGTTGTTTGTGTGCTTAACAACCTCTTTTGTGTTTGATCTTGTGCTTGTGAACCTCATTTCCACTTGTCCTTGTGCTTAGGAACCTCATTTGCTCTTTTTTGTGTGCTTAACATTCTCAATTGGCATTGTTTGTGAGCTGAACAACCTCTTTGTGCTTGATCTTGTGCTTATGAACCTCATTTGCACTTGTTCTCGTGCTTGGGAACCTCGTTTGACCTTGTTTTTATGCTTAACAATGTCAGTTAGCGTTGTTCGTGTGCATAAAACCACTTTTGCGCTTGATCTTGTCCTTATGAACCTCATTTGCACTTGTTCTTGTGCTTAGGAACCTCATTTGCCCATGTTTGTGTGCTTAAAAACCTCAATTGGCGTTGTTCATGTGCTTAACAACCTCTTTTGCGCTTGATGTTGTGCTTATGAATCTCATTTGCACTTGTTCTTGTGCTTAGGAACCTCATTTGCCCTTGTTTGTGCGCTTAACAACCTCAATTGGCGTTGTTCGTGTGCTTAACAACTTCTTTTGCGCTTGATCTTGTGCTTATGAACCTCATTTGCACTTGTGCTTGTGCTTAGGAACCTCATTTGCACTTGTTCTTGTCCTTAGGAACCGCATTCGCCCTTATTTGTGTGCTTAACAACCTCAATTGGCGTTGTTCGTGTGCTTAACAACCTCTTTTGCGCTTGATCTTGTGCTTATGAACCTCATTTGCACTTGTTTTTGTACTTGCGTACTTCATTTGCCCTTGTCTGTCTGCTTAACAACCTCAATTGGCGTTGTTCGTGTGCTTAACAACCTCTTTTGCGCTTGATCTTGTGCTTAGGAACTTCATTTGCACTTGTTCTCGTGCTTAGGAACGTCATTTTCCCTTGTTTGTGTGCTTAACAACGTCGATTGGCATTGTTCATGTGCTTAACAACCTATTTTGCGCTTGATCTTGTGCTTATGAACCTCATTTGCACTTGTTCTTGTGCTTAGGAACCTCATTTTGCCCTTATTTGTGTGCTTAACAACCTCGATTGGCGTTGTTTGTGTGCATAACAACCTCTATTATGTTTGATCTTGTGCTTATGAACCTCATTTGCATTTGTTCTTGTGCTTAGGAACCTCATTTTCACTTGTTCTTGTCCTTAGGAACCGTATTCGCCCTTATTTGTCTGCTTAACAACCTCAATTGGCGTTGTTCGTGTGCTTAACAACCTCTTTTGCGCTTGATCTTGTGCTTAGGAACCTCATTTGCACTTGTTCTCGTACTTAGGAACCTCATTTTCCCTTGTTTGTGCGCTTAACAACGTCGATTGGCATTGTTCGTGTGCTTAACAACCTATTTTGCGCTTGATCTTGTGCTTATGAACCTCATTTGCACTTGTTCTTGTGCTTAGGAACCTCATTTTGCCCTTGTTTGTGTGCTTAACAACCTCGATTGGCGTTGTTTGTGTGCTTAACAACCTCTTTTGTGTTTGATCTTGTGCTTGTGAACCTCATTTGCACTTGTTCTTGTGCTTAGGAACCTCATTTGCTCGTTTTTGTGTGCTTAACATTCTCAATTGGCGTTGTTTTTGGGCTGAACAACCTCTTTGTGCTTGATCTTGTGCTTATGAACCTCATTTGCACTTGTTCTTGTGCTTGGGAACCTCGTTTGCCCTTGTTTTTATGCTTAACAATCTCAATTGGCGTTGTTCGTGTGCTTAAAACCACTTTTGCGCTTGATCTTGTACTTATGAACCTCATTTGAACTTGTTCTTGTGCTTACGAACCTCATTTGCACTAATTCTTGTACTTAGGAACCTCATTTGCCCTTGTTTGTGTGCTTAACAACCTCAATTGGCATTGTTCGTGTGCTTAACAACCTCTTTTGTGTTTGATCTTGTGCTTATGAACCTCATTTGCACTTGTTCTTGTGCTTAGGAACCTCATTTGCTTTTTTTTGTGTGCTTAACATTCTCAATTGGCATTGTTTGTGAGCTGAACAACCTCTTTGTGCTTGATCTTGTGCTTATGAACCTCATTTGCACTTGTTCTTGTGCTTGGGAACCTCGTTTGCCCTTGTTTTTATGCTTAACAATCTCAATTAGCGTTGTTCCTGTGCATAAAACCACTTTTGCGCTTGATCTTGTCCTTATGAACCTCATTTGCACTTGTTCTTGTGCTTAGGAACCTCATTTGCCCATGTTTGTGTGCTTAACAACCTCAATTGGCGTTGTTCATGTGCTTAACAACCTCTTTTGCGCTTGATGTTGTGCTTATGAATCTCATTTGCACTTGTTCTTGTCCTTAGGAACCGCATTCGCCCTTGTTTGTGTGCTTAACAACCTCAATTGGCGTTGTTCGTGTGCTTAACAACCTCTTTTGCGCTTGATCTTGTGCTTATGAACCTCATTTGCACTTGTGCTTGTGCTTAGGAACCTCATTTGCACTTGTTCTTGTCCTTAGGAACCGCATTCGCCCTTATTTGTGTGCTTAACAACCTCAATTGGCGTTGTTCGTGTGCTTAACAACCTCTTTTGCGCTTGATCTTGTGCTTATGAACCTCATTTGCACTTGTTCTTGTGCTTAGGAACCTCATTTTGCCCTTATTTGTGTGCTTAACAACCTCAATTGGCGTTGTTCGTGTGCTTAACAACTTCTTTTGCGCTTGATCTTGTGCTTATGAACCTCATTTGCAGTTGTGCTTGTGCTTAGGAACCTCATTTGCACTTGTTCTTGTCCTTAGGAACCGCATTCGCCCTTATTTGTGTGCTTAACAACCTCAATTGGCGTTGTTCGTGTGCTTAACAACCTCTTTTGCGCTTGATCTTGTGCTTATGAACCTCATTTGCACTTGTTTTTGTACTTGCGTACTTCATTTGCCCTTGTCTGTCTGCTTAACAACCTCAATTGGCGTTGATCGTTTTGCTTAACAACCTCTTTTGCGCTTGATCTTGTGCTTAGGAACTTCATTTGCACTTGTTCTCGTGCTTAGGAACGTCATTTTCCCTTGTTTGTGTGCTTAACAACGTCGATTGGCATTGTTCGTGTGCTTAACAACCTATTTTGCGCTTGATCTTGTGCTTATGAACCTCATTTGCACTTGTTCTTGTGCTTAGGAACCTCATTTTGCCCTTATTTGTGTGCTTAACAACCTCGATTGGCGTTGTTTGTGTGCTTAACAACCTCTATTATGTTTGATCTTGTGTTTATGAACCTCATTTGCATTTGTTCTTGTGCTTAGGAACCTCATTTTCACTTGTTCTTGTCCTTAGGAACCGTATTCGCCCTTATTTGTCTGCTTAACAACCTCAATTGGCGTTGTTCGTGTGCTTAACAACCTCTTTTGCGCTTGATCTTGTGCTTAGGAACCTCATTTGCACTTGTTCTCGTACTTAGGAACCTCATTTTCCCTTGTTTGTGCGCTTAACAACGTCGATTGGCATTGTTCGTGTGCTTAACAACCTATTTTGCGCTTGATCTTGTGCTTATGAACCTCATTTGCACTTGTTCTTGTGCTTAGGAACCTCATTTTGCCCTTGTTTGTGTGCTTAACAACCTCGATTGGCGTTGTTTGTGTGCTTAACAACCTCTTTTGTGTTTGATCTTGTGCTTGTGAACCTCATTTGCACTTGTTCTTGTGCTTAGGAAACTCATTTGCTCTTTTTTGTGTGCTTAACATTCTCAATTGGCGTTGTTTTTGGGCTGAACAACCTCTTTCTGCTTGATCTTGTGCTTATGAACCTCATTTGCACTTGTTCTTGTGCTTGGGAACCTCGTTTGCCCTTGTTTTTATGCTTAACAATCTCAATTGGCGTTGTTCGTGTGCTTAAAACCACTTTTGCGCTTGATCTTGTACTTATGAACCTCATTTGAACTTGTTCTTGTGCTTACGAACCTCACTTGCACTAATTCTTGTACTTAGGAACCTCATTTGCCCTTGTTTGTGTGCTTAACAACCTCAATTGGCATTGTTCGTGTGCTTAACAACCTCTTTTGTGTTTGATCTTGTGCTTATGAACCTCATTTGCACTTGTTCTTGTGCTTAAGAACCTCATTTGCACTTGTTCTCGTGCTTGGGAACCTCGTTTGACCTTGTTTTTATGCTTAACAATGTCAATTAGCGTTGTTCGTGTGGATAAAACCACTTTTGCGCTTGATCTTGTCCTTATGAACCTCATTTGCACTTGTTCTTGTGCTTAAGAACCTCATTTGCCCATGTTTGTGTGCTTCACAACCTCAATTGGCGTTGTTCATGTGCTTAACAACCTCTTTTGCGCTTGATGTTGTGCTTATGAATCTCATTTGCACTTGTTCTTGTGCTTAGGAACCTCATTTGCCCTTGTTTGTGCGCTTAACAACCTCAATTGGCGTTGTTCGTGTGCTTAACAACCTCTTTTGCGCTTGATCTTGTGCTTATGAACCTCATTTGCACTTGTGCTTGTGCTTAGGAACCTCATTTGCACTTGTTCTTGTCCTTAGGAACCTCATTTTGCCCTTGTTTGTGTGCTTAACAACCTCGATTGGCGTTGTTTGTGTGCTTAACAACCTCTTTTGTGTTTGATCTTGTGCTTGTGAACCTCATTTCCACTTGTCCTTGTGCTTAGGAACCTCATTTGCTCTTTTTTGTGTGCTTAACATTCTCAATTGGCATTGTTTGTGAGCTGAACAACCTCTTTGTGCTTGATCTTGTGCTTATGAACCTCATTTGCACTTGTTCTCGTGCTTGGGAACCTCGTTTGACCTTGTTTTTATGCTTAACAATGTCAATTAGCGTTGTTCGTGTGCATAAAACCACTTTTGCGCTTGATCTTGTCCTTATGAACCTCATTTGCACTTGTTCTTGTGCTTAGGAACCTCATTTGCCCATGTTTGTGTGCTTAAAAACCTCAATTGGCGTTGTTCATGTGCTTAACAACCTCTTTTGCGCTTGATGTTGTGCTTATGAATCTCATTTGCACTTGTTCTTGTGCTTAGGAACCTCATTTGCCCTTGTTTGTGCGCTTAACAACCTCAATTGGCGTTGTTCGTGTGCTTAACAACTTCTTTTGCGCTTGATCTTGTGCTTATGAACCTCATTTGCAGTTGTGCTTGTGCTTAGGAACCTCATTTGCACTTGTTCTTGTCCTTAGGAACCGCATTCGCCCTTATTTGTGTGCTTAACAACCTCAATTGGCGTTGTTCGTGTGCTTAACAACCTCTTTTGCGCTTGATCTTGTGCTTATGAACCTCATTTGCACTTGTTTTTGTACTTGCGTACTTCATTTGCCCTTGTCTGTCTGCTTAACAACCTCAATTGGCGTTGTTCGTGTGCTTAACAACCTCTTTTGCGCTTGATCTTGTGCTTAGGAACTTCATTTGCACTTGTTCTCGTGCTTAGGAACGTCATTTTCCCTTGTTTGTGTGCTTAACAACGTCGATTGGCATTGTTCATGTGCTTAACAACCTATTTTGCGCTTGATCTTGTGCTTATGAACCTCATTTGCACTTGTTCTTGTGCTTAGGAACCTCATTTTGCCCTTATTTGTGTGCTTAACAACCTCGATTGGCGTTGTTTGTGTGCATAACAACCTCTATTATGTTTGATCTTGTGCTTATGAACCTCATTTGCATTTGTTCTTGTGCTTAGGAACCTCATTTTCACTTGTTCTTGTCCTTAGGAACCGTATTCGCCCTTATTTGTCTGCTTAACAACCTCAATTGGCGTTGTTCGTGTGCTTAACAACCTCTTTTGCGCTTGATCTTGTGCTTAGGAACCTCATTTGCACTTGTTCTCGTACTTAGGAACCTCATTTTCCCTTGTTTGTGCGCTTAACAATGTCGATTGGCATTGTTCGTGTGCTTAACAACCTATTTTGCGCTTGATCTTGTGCTTATGAACCTCATTTGCACTTGTTCTTGTGCTTAGGAACCTCATTTTGCCCTTGTTTGTGTGCTTAACAACCTCGATTGGCGTTGTTTGTGTGCTTAACAACCTCTTTTGTGTTTGATCTTGTGCTTGTGAACCTCATTTGCACTTGTTCTTGTGCTTAGGAACCTCATTTGCTCGTTTTTGTGTGCTTAACATTCTCAATTGGCGTTGTTTTTGGGCTGAACAACCTCTTTGTGCTTGATCTTGTGCTTATGAACCTCATTTACACTTGTTCTTGTGCTTGGGAACCTCGTTTGCCCTTGTTTTTATGCTTAACAATCTCAATTGGCGTTGTTCGTGTGCTTAAAACAACTTTTGCGCTTGATCTTGTACTTATGAACCTCATTTGAACTTGTTCTTGTGCTTACGAACCTCATTTGCACTAATTCTTGTACTTAGGAACCTCATTTGCCCTTGTTTGTGTGCTTAACAACCTCAATTGGCATTGTTCGTGTGCTTAACAACCTCTTTTGTGTTTGATCTTGTGCTTATGAACCTCATTTGCACTTGTTCTTGTGCTTAGGAACCTCATTTGCTTTTTTTTGTGTGCTTAACATTCTCAATTGGCATTGTTTGTGAGCTGAACAACCTCTTTGTGCTTGATCTTGTGCTTATGAACCTCATTTGCACTTGTTCTTGTGCTTGGGAACCTCGTTTGCCCTTGTTTTAATGCTTAACAATCTCAATTAGCGTTGTTCGTGTGCATAAAACCACTTTTGCGCTTGATCTTGTCCTTATGAACCTCATTTGCACTTGTTCTTGTGCTTAGGAACCTCATTTGCCCATGTTTGTGTGCTTAACAACCTCAATTGGCGTTGTTCATGTGCTTAACAACCTCTTTTGCGCTTGATGTTGTGCTTATGAATCTCATTTGCACTTGTTCTTGTGCTTAGGAACCTCATTTGCCCTTGTTTGTGCGCTTAACAACCTCAATTGGCGTTGTTCGTGTGCTTAACAACCTCTTTTGCGCTTGATCTTGTGCATATGAACCTCATTTGCACTTGTGCTTGTGCTTAGGAACCTCTTTTGCACTTGTTCTCGTGCTTAGGAACGTCATTTTCCCTTGTTTGTGTGCTTAACAACGTCGATTGGCATTGTTCGTGTGCTTAACAACCTATTTTGCGCTTGATCTTGTGCTTATGAACCTCATTTGCACTTGTTCTTGTGCTTAGGAACCTCATTTTGCCCTTATTTGTGTGCTTAACAACCTCGATTGGCGTTGTTTGTGTGCTTAGCAACCTCTATTATGTTTGATCTTGTGCTTATGAACCTCATTTGCATTTGTTCTTGTGCTTAGGAACCTCATTTTCACTTGTTCTTGTCCTTAGGAACCGTATTCGCCCTTATTTGTCTGCTTAACAACCTCAATTGGCGTTGTTCGTGTGCTTAACAACCTCTTTTGCGCATGATCTTGTGCTTAGGAACCTCATTTGCACTTGTTCTCGTACTTAGGAACCTCATTTTCCCTTGTTTGTGCGCTTAACAACGTCGATTGGCATTGTTCGTGTGCTTAACAACCTATCTTGCGCTTGATCTTGTGCTAATGAACCTCATTTGCACTTGTTCTTGTGCTTAGGAACCTCATTTTGCCCTTGTTTGTGTGCTTAACAACCTCGATTGGCGTTGTTTGTGTGCTTAACAACCTCTTTTGTGTTTGATCTTGTGCTCGTGAACCTCATTTGCACTTGTTCTTGTGCTTAGGAACCTCATTTGCTCTTTTTTGTGTGCTTAACATTCTCAATTGGCGTTGTTTTTGGGCTGAACAACCTCTTTGTGTTTGATCTTGTGCTTATGAACCTCATTTGCACTTGTTCTTGTGCTTGGGAACCTCGTTTGCCCTTGTTTTTATGCTTAACAATCTCAATTGGCGTTGTTCGTGTGCTTAAAACCACTTTTGCGCTTGATCTTGTACTTATGAACCTCATTTGAACTTGTTCTTGTGCTTACGAACCTCATTTGCACTAATTCTTGTACTTAGGAACCTCATTTGCCCTTGTTTGTGTGCTTAACAACCTCAATTGGCGTTGTTTGTGTGCTTAACAACCTCTTTTGTGTTTGATCTTGTGCTTGTGAACCTCATTTCCACTTGTCCTTGTGCTTAGGAACCTCATTTGCTCTTTTTTGTGTGCTTAACATTCTCAATTGGCATTGTTTGTGAGCTGAACAACCTCTTTGTGCTTGATCTTGTGCTTATGAACCTCATTTGCACTTGTTCTCGTGCTTGGGAACCTCGTTTGACCTTGTTTTTATGCTTAACAATGTCAATTAGCGTTGTTCGTGTGCATAAAACCACTTTTGCGCTTGATCTTGTCCTTATGAACCTCATTTGCACTTGTTCTTGTGCTTAGGAACCTCATTTGCCCATGTTTGTGTGCTTAACAACCTCAATTGGCGTTGTTCATGTGCTTAACAACCTCTTTTGCGCTTGATGTTGTGCTTATGAATCTCATTTGCACTTGTTCTTGTGCTTAGGAACCTCATTTGCCCTTGTTTGTGCGCTTAACAACCTCAATTGGCGTTGTTCGTGTGCTTAACAACCTCTTTTGCGCTTGATCTTGTGCTTATGAACCTCATTTGCACTTGTGCTTGTGCTTAGGAACCTCATTTGCACTTGTTCTTGTCCTTAGGAACCGCATTCGCCCTTATTTGTGTGCTTAACAACCTCAATTGGCGTTGTTCGTGTGCTTAACAACCTCTTTTGCGCTTGATCTTGTGCTTATGAACCTCATTTGCACTTGTTTTTGTACTTGCGTACTTCATTTGCCCTTGTCTGTCTGCTTAACTTCCTCAATTGGCGTTGTTCGTGTGCTTAACAACCTCTTTTGCGCTTGATCTTGTGCTTAGGAACTTCATTTGCACTTGTTCTCGTGCTTAGGAACGTCATTTTCCCTTGTTTGTGTGCTTAACAACGTCGATTAGCATTGTTCGTGTGCTTAACAACCTATTTTGCGCTTGATCTTGTGCTTATGAACCTCATTTGCACTTGTTCTTGTGCTTAGGAACCTCATTTTGCCCTTATTTGTGTGCTTAACAACCTCGATTGGCGTTGTTTGTGTGCTTAACAACCTCTATTATGTTTGATCTTGTGTTTATGAACCTCATTTGCATTTGTTCTTGTGCTTAGGAACCTCATTTTCACTTGTTCTTGTCCTTAGGAACCGTATTCGCCCTTATTTGTCTGCTTAACAACCTCAATTGGCGTTGTTCGTGTGCTTAACAACCTCTTTTGCGCTTGATCTTGTCCTTAGGAACCTCATTTGCACTTGTTCTCGTACTTAGGAACCTCATTTTCCCTTGTTTGTGCGCTTAACAATGTCGATTGGCATTGTTCGTGTGCTTAACAACCTATTTTGCGCTTGATCTTGTGCTTATGAACCTCATTTGCACTTGTTCTTGTTCTTAGGAGCCTCAATTTGCCCTTGTTTGTGTGCTTAACAACCTCGATTGGCGTTGTTTGTGTGCTTAACAACCTCTTTTGTGTTTGATCTTGTGCTTGTGAACCTCATTTGCACTTGTTCTTGTGCTTAGGAACCTCATTTGCTCTTGTTTGTGTGCTTAACAACCTCAATTGGCGTTGTTCATGTGCTTAACAACCTCTTTTGCGCTTGATGTTGTGCTTATGAATCTCATTTGAACTTGTTCTTGTGCTTAGGAACCTCATTTGCCCTTGTTTGTGCGCTTAACAACCTCAATTGGCGTTGTTCGTGTGCTTAACAACCTCTTTTGCGCTTGATCTTGTGCTTATGAACCTCATTTGCACTTGTGCTTGTGCTTAGGAACCTCATTTGCACTTGTTCTTGTCCTTAGGAACCTCATTTTGCCCTTGTTTGTGTGCTTAACAACCTCGATTGGCGTTGTTTGTGTGCTTAACAACCTCTTTTGTGTTTGATCTTGTGCTTGTGAACCTCATTTCCACTTGTCCTTGTGCTTAGGAACCTCATTTGCTCTTTTTTGTGTGCTTAACATTCTCAATTGGCATTGTTTGTGAGCTGAACAACCTCTTTGTGCTTGATCTTGTGCTTATGAACCTCATTTGCACTTGTTCTCGTGCTTGGGAACCTCGTTTGACCTTGTTTTTATGCTTAACAATGTCAATTAGCGTTGTTCGTGTGCATAAAACCACTTTTGCGCTTGATCTTGTCCTTATGAACCTCATTTGCACTTGTTCTTGTGCTTAGGAACCTCATTTGCCCATGTTTGTGTGCTTAAAAACCTCAATTGGCGTTGTTCATGTGCTTAACAACCTCTTTTGCGCTTGATGTTGTGCTTATGAATCTCATTTGCACTTGTTCTTGTGCTTAGGAACCTCATTTGCCCTTGTTTGTGCGCTTAACAACCTCAATTGGCGTTGTTCGTGTGCTTAACAACTTCTTTTGCGCTTGATCTTGTGCTTATGAACCTCATTTGCAGTTGTGCTTGTGCTTAGGAACCTCATTTGCACTTGTTCTTGTCCTTAGGAACCGCATTCGCCCTTATTTGTGTGCTTAACAACCTCAATTGGCGTTGTTCGTGTGCTTAACAACCTCTTTTGCGCTTGATCTTGTGCTTATGAACCTCATTTGCACTTGTTTTTGTACTTGCGTACTTCATTTGCCCTTGTCTGTCTGCTTAACAACCTCAATTGGCGTTGTTCGTGTGCTTAACAACCTCTTTTGCGCTTGATCTTGTGCTTAGGAACTTCATTTGCACTTGTTCTCGTGCTTAGGAACGTCATTTTCCCTTGTTTGTGTGCTTAACAACGTCGATTGGCATTGTTCATGTGCTTAACAACCTATTTTGCGCTTGATCTTGTGCTTATGAACCTCATTTGCACTTGTTCTTGTGCTTAGGAACCTCATTTTGCCCTTATTTGTGTGCTTAACAACCTCGATTGGCGTTGTTTGTGTGCATAACAACCTCTATTATGTTTGATCTTGTGCTTATGAACCTCATTTGCATTTGTTCTTGTGCTTAGGAACCTCATTTTCACTTGTTCTTGTCCTTAGGAACCGTATTCGCCCTTATTTGTCTGCTTAACAACCTCAATTGGCGTTGTTCGTGTGCTTAACAACCTCTTTTGCGCTTGATCTTGTGCTTAGGAACCTCATTTGCACTTGTTCTCGTACTTAGGAACCTCATTTTCCCTTGTTTGTGCGCTTAACAATGTCGATTGGCATTGTTCGTGTGCTTAACAACCTATTTTGCGCTTGATCTTGTGCTTATGAACCTCATTTGCACTTGTTCTTGTGCTTAGGAACCTCATTTTGCCCTTGTTTGTGTGCTTAACAACCTCGATTGGCGTTGTTTGTGTGCTTAACAACCTCTTTTGTGTTTGATCTTGTGCTTGTGAACCTCATTTGCACTTGTTCTTGTGCTTAGGAACCTCATTTGCTCGTTTTTGTGTGCTTAACATTCTCAATTGGCGTTGTTTTTGGGCTGAACAACCTCTTTGTGCTTGATCTTGTGCTTATGAACCTCATTTACACTTGTTCTTGTGCTTGGGAACCTCGTTTGCCCTTGTTTTTATGCTTAACAATCTCAATTGGCGTTGTTCGTGTGCTTAAAACCACTTTTGCGCTTGATCTTGTACTTATGAACCTCATTTGAACTTGTTCTTGTGCTTACGAACCTCATTTGCACTAATTCTTGTACTTAGGAACCTCATTTGCCCTTGTTTGTGTGCTTAACAACCTCAATTGGCATTGTTCGTGTGCTTAACAACCTCTTTTGTGTTTGATCTTGTGCTTATGAACCTCATTTGCACTTGTTCTTGTGCTTAGGAACCTCATTTGCTTTTTTTTGTGTGCTTAACATTCTCAATTGGCATTGTTTGTGAGCTGAACAACCTCTTTGTGCTTGATCTTGTGCTTATGAACCTCATTTGCACTTGTTCTTGTGCTTGGGAACCTCGTTTGCCCTTGTTTTAATGCTTAACAATCTCAATTAGCGTTGTTCGTGTGCATAAAACCACTTTTGCGCTTGATCTTGTCCTTATGAACCTCATTTGCACTTGTTCTTGTGCTTAGGAACCTCATTTGCCCATGTTTGTGTGCTTAACAACCTCAATTGGCGTTGTTCATGTGCTTAACAACCTCTTTTGCGCTTGATGTTGTGCTTATGAATCTCATTTGCACTTGTTCTTGTGCTTACGAACCTCATTTGCCCTTGTTTGTGCGCTTAACAACCTCAATTGGCGTTGTTCGTGTGCTTAACAACCTCTTTTGCGCTTGATCTTGTGCTTATGAACCTCATTTGCACTTGTTTTTGTACTTGCGTACTTCATTTGCCCTTGTCTGTCTGCTTAACAACCTCAATTGGCGTTGTTCGTGTGCTTAACAACCTCTTTTGCGCTTGATCTTGTGCTTAGGAACTTCATTTGCACTTGTTCTCGTGCTTAGGAACGTCATTTTCCCTTGTTTGTGTGCTTAACAACGTCGATTGGCATTGTTCATGTGCTTAACAACCTATTTTGGGCTTGATCTTGTGCTTATGAACCTCATTTGCACTTGTTCTTGTGCTTAGGAACCTCATTTTGCCCTTATTTGTGTGCTTAACAACCTCGATTGGCGTTGTTTGTGTGCATAACAACCTCTATTATGTTTGATCTTGTGCTTATGAACCTCATTTGCATTTGTTCTTGTGCTTAGGAACCTCATTTTCACTTGTTCTTGTCCTTAGGAACCGTATTCGCCCTTATTTGTCTGCTTAACAACCTCAATTGGCGTTGTTCGTGTGCTTAACAACCTCTTTTGCGCTTGATCTTGTGCTTAGGAACCTCATTTGCACTTGTTCTCGTACTTAGGAACCTCATTTTCCCTTGTTTGTGCGCTTAACAACGTCGATTGGCATTGTTCGTGTGCTTAACAACCTATCTTGCGCTTGATCTTGTGCTAATGAACCTCATTTGCACTTGTTCTTGTGCTTAGGAACCTCATTTTGCCCTTGTTTGTGTGCTTAACAACCTCGATTGGCGTTGTTTGTGTGCTTAACAACCTCTTTTGTGTTTGATCTTGTGCTCGTGAACCTCATTTGCACTTGTTCTTGTGCTTAGGAACCTCATTTGCTCTTTTTTGTGTGCTTAACATTCTCAATTGGCGTTGTTTTTGGGCTGAACAACCTCTTTGTGCTTGATCTTGTGCTTATGAACCTCATTTGCACTTGTTCTTGTGCTTGGGAACCTCGTTTGCCCTTGTTTTTATGCTTAACAATCTCAATTGGCGTTGTTCGTGTGCTTAAAACCACTTTTGCGCTTGATCTTGTACTTATGAACCTCATTTGAACTTGTTCTTGTGCTTACGAACCTCATTTGCACTAATTCTTGTACTTAGGAACCTCATTTGCCCTTGTTTGTGTGCTTAACAACCTCAATTGGCGTTGTTTGTGTGCTTAACAACCTCTTTTGTGTTTGATCTTGTGCTTGTGAACCTCATTTCCACTTGTCCTTGTGCTTAGGAACCTCATTTGCTCTTTTTTGTGTGCTTAACATTCTCAATTGGCATTGTTTGTGAGCTGAACAACCTCTTTGTGCTTGATCTTGTGCTTATGAACCTCATTTGCACTTGTTCTCGTGCTTGGGAACCTCGTTTGACCTTGTTTTTATGCTTAACAATGTCAATTAGCGTTGTTCGTGTGCATAAAACCACTTTTGCGCTTGATCTTGTCCTTATGAACCTCATTTGCACTTGTTCTTGTGCTTAGGAACCTCATTTGCCCATGTTTGTGTGCTTAACAACCTCAATTGGCGTTGTTCATGTGCTTAACAACCTCTTTTGCGCTTGATGTTGTGCTTATGAATCTCATTTGCACTTGTTCTTGTGCTTAGGAACCTCATTTGCCCTTGTTTGTGCGCTTAACAACCTCAATTGGCGTTGTTCGTGTGCTTAACAACCTCTTTTGCGCTTGATCTTGTGCTTATGAACCTCATTTGCACTTGTGCTTGTGCTTAGGAACCTCATTTGCACTTGTTCTTGTCCTTAGGAACCGCATTCGCCCTTATTTGTGTGCTTAACAACCTCAATTGGCGTTGTTCGTGTGCTTAACAACCTCTTTTGCGCTTGATCTTGTGCTTATGAACCTCATTTGCACTTGTTTTTGTACTTGCGTACTTCATTTGCCCTTGTCTGTCTGCTTAACTTCCTCAATTGGCGTTGTTCGTGTGCTTAACAACCTCTTTTGCGCTTGATCTTGTGCTTAGGAACTTCATTTGCACTTGTTCTCGTGCTTAGGAACGTCATTTTCCCTTGTTTGTGTGCTTAACAACGTCGATTAGCATTGTTCGTGTGCTTAACAACCTATTTTGCGCTTGATCTTGTGCTTATGAACCTCATTTGCACTTGTTCTTGTGCTTAGGAACCTCATTTTGCCCTTATTTGTGTGCTTAACAACCTCGATTGGCGTTGTTTGTGTGCTTAACAACCTCTATTATGTTTGATCTTGTGTTTATGAACCTCATTTGCATTTGTTCTTGTGCTTAGGAACCTCATTTTCACTTGTTCTTGTCCTTAGGAACCGTATTCGCCCTTATTTGTCTGCTTAACAACCTCAATTGGCGTTGTTCGTGTGCTTAACAACCTCTTTTGCGCTTGATCTTGTCCTTAGGAACCTCATTTGCACTTGTTCTCGTACTTAGGAACCTCATTTTCCCTTGTTTGTGCGCTTAACAATGTCGATTGGCATTGTTCGTGTGCTTAACAACCTATTTTGCGCTTGATCTTGTGCTTATGAACCTCATTTGCACTTGTTCTTGTTCTTAGGAGCCTCAATTTGCCCTTGTTTGTGTGCTTAACAACCTCGATTGGCGTTGTTTGTGTGCTTAACAACCTCTTTTGTGTTTGATCTTGTGCTTGTGAACCTCATTTGCACTTGTTCTTGTGCTTAGGAACCTCATTTGCTCTTGTTTGTGTGCTTAACAACCTCAATTGGCGTTGTTCATGTGCTTAACAACCTCTTTTGCGCTTGATGTTGTGCTTATGAATCTCATTTGAACTTGTTCTTGTGCTTAGGAACCTCATTTGCCCTTGTTTGTGCGCTTAACAACCTCAATTGGCGTTGTTCGTGTGCTTAACAACCTCTTTTGCGCTTGATCTTGTGCTTATGAACCTCATTTGCACTTGTGCTTGTGCTTAGGAACCTCATTTGCACTTGTTCTTGTCCTTAGGAACCTCATTTTGCCCTTGTTTGTGTGCTTAACAACCTCGATTGGCGTTGTTTGTGTGCTTAACAACCTCTTTTGTGTTTGATCTTGTGCTTGTGAACCTCATTTCCACTTGTCCTTGTGCTTAGGAACCTCATTTGCTCTTTTTTGTGTGCTTAACATTCTCAATTGGCATTGTTTGTGAGCTGAACAACCTCTTTGTGCTTGATCTTGTGCTTATGAACCTCATTTGCACTTGTTCTCGTGCTTGGGAACCTCGTTTGACCTTGTTTTTATGCTTAACAATGTCAATTAGCGTTGTTCGTGTGCATAAAACCACTTTTGCGCTTGATCTTGTCCTTATGAACCTCATTTGCACTTGTTCTTGTGCTTAGGAACCTCATTTGCCCATGTTTGTGTGCTTAAAAACCTCAATTGGCGTTGTTCATGTGCTTAACAACCTCTTTTGCGCTTGATGTTGTGCTTATGAATCTCATTTGCACTTGTTCTTGTGCTTAGGAACCTCATTTGCCCTTGTTTGTGCGCTTAACAACCTCAATTGGCGTTGTTCGTGTGCTTAACAACTTCTTTTGCGCTTGATCTTGTGCTTATGAACCTCATTTGCAGTTGTGCTTGTGCTTAGGAACCTCATTTGCACTTGTTCTTGTCCTTAGGAACCGCATTCGCCCTTATTTGTGTGCTTAACAACCTCAATTGGCGTTGTTCGTGTGCTTAACAACCTCTTTTGCGCTTGATCTTGTGCTTATGAACCTCATTTGCACTTGTTTTTGTACTTGCGTACTTCATTTGCCCTTGTCTGTCTGCTTAACAACCTCAATTGGCGTTGTTCGTGTGCTTAACAACCTCTTTTGCGCTTGATCTTGTGCTTAGGAACTTCATTTGCACTTGTTCTCGTGCTTAGGAACGTCATTTTCCCTTGTTTGTGTGCTTAACAACGTCGATTGGCATTGTTCATGTGCTTAACAACCTATTTTGGGCTTGATCTTGTGCTTATGAACCTCATTTGCACTTGTTCTTGTGCTTAGGAACCTCATTTTGCCCTTATTTGTGTGCTTAACAACCTCGATTGGCGTTGTTTGTGTGCATAACAACCTCTATTATGTTTGATCTTGTGCTTATGAACCTCATTTGCATTTGTTCTTGTGCTTAGGAACCTCATTTGCACTTGTTCTTGTCCTTAGGAACCGCATTCGCCCTTATTTGTGTGCTTAACAACCTCAATTGGCGTTGTTCGTGTGCTTAACAACCTCTTTTGCGCTTGATCTTGTGCTTATGAACCTCATTTGCACTTGTTTTTGTACTTGCGTACTTCATTTGCCCTTGTCTGTCTGCTTAACAACCTCAATTGGCGTTGTTCGTGTGCTTAACAACCTCTTTTGCGCTTGATCTTGTGCTTAGGAACTTCATTTGCACTTGTTCTCGTGCTTAGGAACGTCATTTTCCCTTGTTTGTGTGCTTAACAACGTCGATTGGCATTGTTCATGTGCTTAACAACCTATTTTGGGCTTGATCTTGTGCTTATGAACCTCATTTGCACTTGTTCTTGTGCTTAGGAACCTCATTTTGCCCTTATTTGTGTGCTTAACAACCTCGATTGGCGTTGTTTGTGTGCATAACAACCTCTATTATGTTTGATCTTGTGCTTATGAACCTCATTTGCATTTGTTCTTGTGCTTAGGAACCTCATTTTCACTTGTTCTTGTCCTTAGGAACCGTATTCGCCCTTATTTGTCTGCTTAACAACCTCAATTGGCGTTGTTCGTGTGCTTAACAACCTCTTTTGCGCTTGATCTTGTGCTTAGGAACCTCATTTGCACTTGTTCTCGTACTTAGGAACCTCATTTTCCCTTGTTTGTGCGCTTAACAACGTCGATTGGCATTGTTCGTGTGCTTAACAACCTATCTTGCGCTTGATCTTGTGCTAATGAACCTCATTTGCACTTGTTCTTGTGCTTAGGAACCTCATTTTGCCCTTGTTTGTGTGCTTAACAACCTCGATTGGCGTTGTTTGTGTGCTTAACAACCTCTTTTGTGTTTGATCTTGTGCTCGTGAACCTCATTTGCACTTGTTCTTGTGCTTAGGAACCTCATTTGCTCTTTTTTGTGTGCTTAACATTCTCAATTGGCGTTGTTTTTGGGCTGAACAACCTCTTTGTGCTTGATCTTGTGCTTATGAACCTCATTTGCACTTGTTCTTGTGCTTGGGAACCTCGTTTGCCCTTGTTTTTATGCTTAACAATCTCAATTGGCGTTGTTCGTGTGCTTAAAACCACTTTTGCGCTTGATCTTGTACTTATGAACCTCATTTGAACTTGTTCTTGTGCTTACGAACCTCATTTGCACTAATTCTTGTACTTAGGAACCTCATTTGCCCTTGTTTGTGTGCTTAACAACCTCAATTGGCGTTGTTTGTGTGCTTAACAACCTCTTTTGTGTTTGATCTTGTGCTTGTGAACCTCATTTCCACTTGTCCTTGTGCTTAGGAACCTCATTTGCTCTTTTTTGTGTGCTTAACATTCTCAATTGGCATTGTTTGTGAGCTGAACAACCTCTTTGTGCTTGATCTTGTGCTTATGAACCTCATTTGCACTTGTTCTCGTGCTTGGGAACCTCGTTTGACCTTGTTTTTATGCTTAACAATGTCAATTAGCGTTGTTCGTGTGCATAAAACCACTTTTGCGCTTGATCTTGTCCTTATGAACCTCATTTGCACTTGTTCTTGTGCTTAGGAACCTCATTTGCCCATGTTTGTGTGCTTAACAACCTCAATTGGCGTTGTTCATGTGCTTAACAACCTCTTTTGCGCTTGATGTTGTGCTTATGAATCTCATTTGCACTTGTTCTTGTGCTTAGGAACCTCATTTGCCCTTGTTTGTGCGCTTAACAACCTCAATTGGCGTTGTTCGTGTGCTTAACAACCTCTTTTGCGCTTGATCTTGTGCTTATGAACCTCATTTGCACTTGTGCTTGTGCTTAGGAACCTCATTTGCACTTGTTCTTGTCCTTAGGAACCGCATTCGCCCTTATTTGTGTGCTTAACAACCTCAATTGGCGTTGTTCGTGTGCTTAACAACCTCTTTTGCGCTTGATCTTGTGCTTATGAACCTCATTTGCACTTGTTTTTGTACTTGCGTACTTCATTTGCCCTTGTCTGTCTGCTTAACTTCCTCAATTGGCGTTGTTCGTGTGCTTAACAACCTCTTTTGCGCTTGATCTTGTGCTTAGGAACTTCATTTGCACTTGTTCTCGTGCTTAGGAACGTCATTTTCCCTTGTTTGTGTGCTTAACAACGTCGATTAGCATTGTTCGTGTGCTTAACAACCTATTTTGCGCTTGATCTTGTGCTTATGAACCTCATTTGCACTTGTTCTTGTGCTTAGGAACCTCATTTTGCCCTTATTTGTGTGCTTAACAACCTCGATTGGCGTTGTTTGTGTGCTTAACAACCTCTATTATGTTTGATCTTGTGTTTATGAACCTCATTTGCATTTGTTCTTGTGCTTAGGAACCTCATTTTCACTTGTTCTTGTCCTTAGGAACCGTATTCGCCCTTATTTGTCTGCTTAACAACCTCAATTGGCGTTGTTCGTGTGCTTAACAACCTCTTTTGCGCTTGATCTTGTCCTTAGGAACCTCATTTGCACTTGTTCTCGTACTTAGGAACCTCATTTTCCCTTGTTTGTGCGCTTAACAATGTCGATTGGCATTGTTCGTGTGCTTAACAACCTATTTTGCGCTTGATCTTGTGCTTATGAACCTCATTTGCACTTGTTCTTGTTCTTAGGAGCCTCAATTTGCCCTTGTTTGTGTGCTTAACAACCTCGATTGGCGTTGTTTGTGTGCTTAACAACCTCTTTTGTGTTTGATCTTGTGCTTGTGAACCTCATTTGCACTTGTTCTTGTGCTTAGGAACCTCATTTGCTCTTGTTTGTGTGCTTAACAACCTCAATTGGCGTTGTTCATGTGCTTAACAACCTCTTTTGCGCTTGATGTTGTGCTTATGAATCTCATTTGAACTTGTTCTTGTGCTTAGGAACCTCATTTGCCCTTGTTTGTGCGCTTAACAACCTCAATTGGCGTTGTTCGTGTGCTTAACAACCTCTTTTGCGCTTGATCTTGTGCTTATGAACCTCATTTGCACTTGTGCTTGTGCTTAGGAACCTCATTTGCACTTGTTCTTGTCCTTAGGAACCTCATTTTGCCCTTGTTTGTGTGCTTAACAACCTCGATTGGCGTTGTTTGTGTGCTTAACAACCTCTTTTGTGTTTGATCTTGTGCTTGTGAACCTCATTTCCACTTGTCCTTGTGCTTAGGAACCTCATTTGCTCTTTTTTGTGTGCTTAACATTCTCAATTGGCATTGTTTGTGAGCTGAACAACCTCTTTGTGCTTGATCTTGTGCTTATGAACCTCATTTGCACTTGTTCTCGTGCTTGGGAACCTCGTTTGACCTTGTTTTTATGCTTAACAATGTCAATTAGCGTTGTTCGTGTGCATAAAACCACTTTTGCGCTTGATCTTGTCCTTATGAACCTCATTTGCACTTGTTCTTGTGCTTAGGAACCTCATTTGCCCATGTTTGTGTGCTTAAAAACCTCAATTGGCGTTGTTCATGTGCTTAACAACCTCTTTTGCGCTTGATGTTGTGCTTATGAATCTCATTTGCACTTGTTCTTGTGCTTAGGAACCTCATTTGCCCTTGTTTGTGCGCTTAACAACCTCAATTGGCGTTGTTCGTGTGCTTAACAACTTCTTTTGCGCTTGATCTTGTGCTTATGAACCTCATTTGCAGTTGTGCTTGTGCTTAGGAACCTCATTTGCACTTGTTCTTGTCCTTAGGAACCGCATTCGCCCTTATTTGTGTGCTTAACAACCTCAATTGGCGTTGTTCGTGTGCTTAACAACCTCTTTTGCGCTTGATCTTGTGCTTATGAACCTCATTTGCACTTGTTTTTGTACTTGCGTACTTCATTTGCCCTTGTCTGTCTGCTTAACAACCTCAATTGGCGTTGTTCGTGTGCTTAACAACCTCTTTTGCGCTTGATCTTGTGCTTAGGAACTTCATTTGCACTTGTTCTCGTGCTTAGGAACGTCATTTTCCCTTGTTTGTGTGCTTAACAACGTCGATTGGCATTGTTCATGTGCTTAACAACCTATTTTGGGCTTGATCTTGTGCTTATGAACCTCATTTGCACTTGTTCTTGTGCTTAGGAACCTCATTTTGCCCTTATTTGTGTGCTTAACAACCTCGATTGGCGTTGTTTGTGTGCATAACAACCTCTATTATGTTTGATCTTGTGCTTATGAACCTCATTTGCATTTGTTCTTGTGCTTAGGAACCTCATTTTCACTTGTTCTTGTCCTTAGGAACCGTATTCGCCCTTATTTGTCTGCTTAACAACCTCAATTGGCGTTGTTCGTGTGCTTAACAACCTCTTTTGCGCTTGATCTTGTGCTTAGGAACCTCATTTGCACTTGTTCTCGTACTTAGGAACCTCATTTTCCCTTGTTTGTGCGCTTAACAATGTCGATTGGCATTGTTCGTGTGCTTAACAACCTATTTTGCGCTTGATCTTGTGCTTATGAACCTCATTTGCACTTGTTCTTGTGCTTAGGAACCTCATTTTGCCCTTGTTTGTGTGCTTAACAACCTCGATTGGCGTTGTTTGTGTGCTTAACAACCTCTTTTGTGTTTGATCTTGTGCTTGTGAACCTCATTTGCACTTGTTCTTGTGCTTAGGAACCTCATTTGCTCGTTTTTGTGTGCTTAACATTCTCAATTGGCGTTGTTTTTGGGCTGAACAACCTCTTTGTGCTTGATCTTGTGCTTATGAACCTCATTTACACTTGTTCTTGTGCTTGGGAACCTCGTTTGCCCTTGTTTTTATGCTTAACAATCTCAATTGGCGTTGTTCGTGTGCTTAAAACCACTTTTGCGCTTGATCTTGTACTTATGAACCTCATTTGAACTTGTTCTTGTGCTTACGAACCTCATTTGCACTAATTCTTGTACTTAGGAACCTCATTTGCCCTTGTTTGTGTGCTTAACAACCTCAATTGGCATTGTTCGTGTGCTTAACAACCTCTTTTGTGTTTGATCTTGTGCTTATGAACCTCATTTGCACTTGTTCTTGTGCTTAGGAACCTCATTTGCTTTTTTTTGTGTGCTTAACATTCTCAATTGGCATTGTTTGTGAGCTGAACAACCTCTTTGTGCTTGATCTTGTGCTTATGAACCTCATTTGCACTTGTTCTTGTGCTTGGGAACCTCGTTTGCCCTTGTTTTAATGCTTAACAATCTCAATTAGCGTTGTTCGTGTGCATAAAACCACTTTTGCGCTTGATCTTGTCCTTATGAACCTCATTTGCACTTGTTCTTGTGCTTAGGAACCTCATTTGCCCATGTTTGTGTGCTTAACAACCTCAATTGGCGTTGTTCATGTGCTTAACAACCTCTTTTGCGCTTGATGTTGTGCTTATGAATCTCATTTGCACTTGTTCTTGTGCTTACGAACCTCATTTGCCCTTGTTTGTGCGCTTAACAACCTCAATTGGCGTTGTTCGTGTGCTTAACAACCTCTTTTGCGCTTGATCTTGTGCATATGAACCTCATTTGCACTTGTGCTTGTGCTTAGGAACCTCATTTGCACTTGTTCTTGTCCTTAGGAACCGCATTCGCCCTTATTTGTGTGCTTAACAACCTCAATTGGCGTTGTTCGTGTGCTTAACAACCTCTTTTGCGCTTGATCTTGTGCTTATGAACCTCATTTGCACTTGTTTTTGTACTTGCGTACTTCATTTGCCCTTGTCTGTCTGCTTAACAACCTCAATTGGCGTTGTTCGTGTGCTTAACAACCTCTTTTGCGCTTGATCTTGTGCTTAGGAACTTCATTTGCACTTGTTCTCGTGCTTAGGAACGTCATTTTCCCTTGTTTGTGTGCTTAACAACGTCGATTGGCATTGTTCGTGTGCTTAACAACCTATTTTGCGCTTGATCTTGTGCTTATGAACCTCATTTGCACTTGTTCTTGTGCTTAGGAACCTCATTTTGCCCTTATTTGTGTGCTTAACAACCTCGATTGGCGTTGTTTGTGTGCTTAGCAACCTCTATTATGTTTGATCTTGTGCTTATGAACCTCATTTGCATTTGTTCTTGTGCTTAGGAACCTCATTTTCACTTGTTCTTGTCCTTAGGAACCGTATTCGCCCTTATTTGTCTGCTTAACAACCTCAATTGGCGTTGTTCGTGTGCTTAACAACCTCTTTTGCGCATGATCTTGTGCTTAGGAACCTCATTTGCACTTGTTCTCGTACTTAGGAACCTCATTTTCCCTTGTTTGTGCGCTTAACAACGTCGATTGGCATTGTTCGTGTGCTTAACAACCTATCTTGCGCTTGATCTTGTGCTAATGAACCTCATTTGCACTTGTTCTTGTGCTTAGGAACCTCATTTTGCCCTTGTTTGTGTGCTTAACAACCTCGATTGGCGTTGTTTGTGTGCTTAACAACCTCTTTTGTGTTTGATCTTGTGCTCGTGAACCTCATTTGCACTTGTTCTTGTGCTTAGGAACCTCATTTGCTCTTTTTTGTGTGCTTAACATTCTCAATTGGCGTTGTTTTTGGGCTGAACAACCTCTTTGTGCTTGATCTTGTGCTTATGAACCTCATTTGCACTTGTTCTTGTGCTTGGGAACCTCGTTTGCCCTTGTTTTTATGCTTAACAATCTCAATTGGCGTTGTTCGTGTGCTTAAAACCACTTTTGCGCTTGATCTTGTACTTATGAACCTCATTTGAACTTGTTCTTGTGCTTACGAACCTCATTTGCACTAATTCTTGTACTTAGGAACCTCATTTGCCCTTGTTTGTGTGCTTAACAACCTCAATTGGCGTTGTTTGTGTGCTTAACAACCTCTTTTGTGTTTGATCTTGTGCTTGTGAACCTCATTTCCACTTGTCCTTGTGCTTAGGAACCTCATTTGCTCTTTTTTGTGTGCTTAACATTCTCAATTGGCATTGTTTGTGAGCTGAACAACCTCTTTGTGCTTGATCTTGTGCTTATGAACCTCATTTGCACTTGTTCTCGTGCTTGGGAACCTCATTTGACCTTGTTTTTATGCTTAACAATGTCAATTAGCGTTGTTCGTGTGCATAAAACCACTTTTGCGCTTGATCTTGTCCTTATGAACCTCATTTGCACTTGTTCTTGTGCTTAGGAACCTCATTTGCCCATGTTTGTGTGCTTAACAACCTCAATTGGCGTTGTTCATGTGCTTAACAACCTCTTTTGCGCTTGATGTTGTGCTTATGAATCTCATTTGCACTTGTTCTTGTGCTTAGGAACCTCATTTGCCCTTGTTTGTGCGCTTAACAACCTCAATTGGCGTTGTTCGTGTGCTTAACAACCTCTTTTGCGCTTGATCTTGTGCTTATGAACCTCATTTGCACTTGTGCTTGTGCTTAGGAACCTCATTTGCACTTGTTCTTGTCCTTAGGAACCGCATTCGCCCTTATTTGTGTGCTTAACAACCTCAATTGGCGTTGTTCGTGTGCTTAACAACCTCTTTTGCGCTTGATCTTGTGCTTATGAACCTCATTTGCACTTGTTTTTGTACTTGCGTACTTCATTTGCCCTTGTCTGTCTGCTTAACTTCCTCAATTGGCGTTGTTCGTGTGCTTAACAACCTCTTTTGCGCTTGATCTTGTGCTTAGGAACTTCATTTGCACTTGTTCTCGTGCTTAGGAACGTCATTTTCCCTTGTTTGTGTGCTTAACAACGTCGATTAGCATTGTTCGTGTGCTTAACAACCTATTTTGCGCTTGATCTTGTGCTTATGAACCTCATTTGCACTTGTTCTTGTGCTTAGGAACCTCATTTTGCCCTTATTTGTGTGCTTAACAACCTCGATTGGCGTTGTTTGTGTGCTTAACAACCTCTATTATGTTTGATCTTGTGTTTATGAACCTCATTTGCATTTGTTCTTGTGCTTAGGAACCTCATTTTCACTTGTTTTTGTCCTTAGGAACCGTATTCGCCCTTATTTGTCTGCTTAACAACCTCAATTGGCGTTGTTCGTGTGCTTAACAACCTCTTTTGCGCTTGATCTTGTCCTTAGGAACCTCATTTGCACTTGTTCTCGTACTTAGGAACCTCATTTTCCCTTGTTTGTGCGCTTAACAATGTCGATTGGCATTGTTCGTGTGCTTAACAACCTATTTTGCGCTTGATCTTGTGCTTATGAACCTCATTTGCACTTGTTCTTGTTCTTAGGAGCCTCAATTTGCCCTTGTTTGTGTGCTTAACAACCTCGATTGGCGTTGTTTGTGTGCTTAACAACCTCTTTTGTGTTTGATCTTGTGCTTGTGAACCTCATTTGCACTTGTTCTTGTGCTTAGGAACCTCATTTGCTCTTTTTTGTGTGCTTAACATTCTCAATTGGCGTTGTTTTTGGGCTGAACAACCTCTTTCTGCTTGATCTTGTGCTTATGAATCTCATTTGCACTTGTTCTTGTGCTTGGGAACCTCGTTTGCCCTTGTTTTTATGCTTAACAATCTCAATTGGCGTTGTTCGTGTGCTTAAAACCACTTTTGCGCTTGATCTTGTACTTATGAACCTCATTTGAACTTGTTCTTGTGCTTACGAACCTCATTTGCACTAATTCTTGTCCTTAGGAACCTCATTTGCCCTTGTTTGTGTGCTTAACAACCTCAATTGGCATTGTTCGTGTGCTTAAAAACCTCTTTTGTGTTTGATCTTGTGCTTATGAACCTCATTTGCACTTGTTCTTGTGCTTAGGAACCGCATTCGCCCTTATTTGTGTGCTTAACAACCTCAATTGGCATTGTTCGTGTGCTTAACAACCTCTTTTGCGCTTGATCTTGTGCATATGAACCTCATTTGCACTTGTGCTTGTGCTTAGGAACCTCATTTGCACTTGTTCTTGTCCTTAGGAACCGCATTCGCCCTTATTTGTGTGCTTAACAACCTCAATTGGCGTTGTTCGTGTGCTTAACAACCTCTTTTGCGCTTGATCTTGTGCTTATGAACCTCATTTGCACTTGTTTTTGTACTTGCGTACTTCATTTGCCCTTGTCTGTCTGCTTAACAACCTCAATTGGCGTTGTTCGTGTGCTTAACAACCTCTTTTGCGCTTGATCTTGTGCTTAGGAACTTCATTTGCACTTGTTCTCGTGCTTAGGAACGTCATTTTCCCTTGTTTGTGTGCTTAACAACGTCGATTGGCATTGTTCGTGTGCTTAACAACCTATTTTGTGCTTGATCTTGTGCTTATGAACCTCATTTGCACTTGTTCTTGTGCTTAGGAACCTCATTTTGCCCTTATTTGTGTGCTTAACAACCTCGATTGGCGTTGTTTGTGTGCTTAGCAACCTCTATTTTGTTTGATCTTGTGCTTATGAACCTCATTTGCATTTGTTCTTGTGCTTAGGAACCTCATTTTCACTTGTTCTTGTCCTTAGGAACCGTATTCGCCCTTATTTGTCTGCTTAACAACCTCAATTGGCGTTGTTCGTGTGCTTAACAACCTCTTTTGTGCATGATCTTGTGCTTAGGAACCTCATTTGCACTTGTTCTCGTACTTAGGAACCTCATTTTCCCTTGTTTGTGCGCTTAACAACGTCGATTGGCATTGTTCGTGTGCTTAACAACCTATCTTGCGCTTGATCTTGTGCTAATGAACCTCATTTGCACTTGTTCTTGTGCTTAGGAACCTCATTTTGCCCTTGTTTGTGTGCTTAACAACCTCGATTGGCGTTGTTTGTGTGCTTAACAACCTCTTTTGTGTTTGATCTTGTGCTCGTGAACCTCATTTGCACTTGTTCTTGTGCTTAGGAACCTCATTTGCTCTTTTTTGTGTGCTTAACATTCTCAATTGGCGTTGTTTTTGGGCTGAACAACCTCTTTGTGCTTGATCTTGTGCTTATGAACCTCATTTGCACTTGTTCTTGTGCTTGGGAACCTCGTTTGCCCTTGTTTTTATGCTTAACAATCTCAATTGGCGTTGTTCGTGTGCTTAAAACCACTTTTGCGCTTGATCTTGTACTTATGAACCTCATTTGAACTTGTTCTTGTGCTTACGAACCTCATTTGCACTAATTCTTGTACTTAGGAACCTCATTTGCCCTTGTTTGTGTGCTTAACAACCTCAATTGGCATTGTTCGTGTGCTTAACAACCTCTTTTGTGTTTGATCTTGTGCTTATGAACCTCATTTGCACTTGTTCTTGTGCTTAGGAACCTCATTTGCTCTTTTTTGTGTGCTTAACATTCTCAATTGGCATTGTTTGTGAGCTGAACAACCTCTTTGTGCTTGATCTTGTGCTTATGAACCTCATTTGCACTTGTTCTCGTGCTTGGGAACCTCGTTTGACCTTGTTTTTATGCTTAACAATGTCAATTAGCGTTGTTCGTGTGCATAAAACCACTTTTGCGCTTGATCTTGTCCTTATGAACCTCATTTGCACTTGTTCTTGTGCTTAGGAACCTCATTTGCCCATGTTTGTGTGCTTCACAACCTCAATTGGCGTTGTTCATGTGCTTAACAACCTCTTTTGCGCTTGATGTTGTGCTTATGAATCTCATTTGCACTTGTTCTTGTGCTTAGGAACCTCATTTGCCCTTGTTTGTGCGCTTAACAACCTCAATTGGCGTTGTTCGTGTGCTTAACAACCTCTTTTGCGCTTGATCTTGTGCTTATGAACCTCATTTGCACTTGTGCTTGTGCTTAGGAACCTCATTTGCACTTGTTCTTGTCCTTAGGAACCGCATTCGCCCTTATTTGTGTGCTTAACAACCTCAATTGGCGTTGTTCGTGTGCTTAACAACCTCTTTTGCGCTTGATCTTGTGCTTATGAACCTCATTTGCACTTGTTTTTGTACTTGCGTACTTCATTTGCCCTTGTTTGTCTGCTTAACAACCTCAATTGGCGTTGTTCGTGTGCTTAACAACCTCTTTTGCGCTTGATCTTGTGCTTAGGAACTTCATTTGCACTTGTTCTTGTACTTAGGAACCTCATTTGCCCTTGTTTGTGTGCTTAACAACCTCAATTGGCATTGTTCGTGTGCTTAACAACCTCTTTTGTGTTTGATCTTGTGCTTATGAACCTCATTTGCACTTGTTCTTGTGCTTAGGAACCTCATTTGCTCTTTTTTGTGTGCTTAACATTCTCAATTGGCATTGTTTGTGAGCTGAACAACCTCTTTGTGCTTGATCTTGTGCTTATGAACCTCATTGGCACTTGTTCTCGTGCTTGGGAACCTCGTTTGCCCTTGTTTTTATGCTTAACAATGTCAATTAGCGTTGTTCGTGTGCATAAAACCACTTTTGCGCTTGATCTTGTCCTTATGAACCTCATTTGCACTTGTTCTTGTGCTTAGGAACCTCATTTGCCCTTGTTTGTGTGCTTAACAACCTCAATTGGCGTTGTTCATGTGCTTAACAACCTCTTTTGCGCTTGATGTTGTGCTTATGAATCTCATTTGCACTTGTTCTTGTGCTTAGGAACCTCATTTGCCCTTGTTTGTGCGCTTAACAACCTCAATTGGCGTTGTTCGTGTGCTTAACAACCTCTTTTGCGCTTGATCTTGTGCTTATGAACCTCATTTGCACTTGTGCTTGTGCTTAGGAACCTCATTTGCACTTGTTCTTGTCCTTGGGAACCTCATTTTGCCCTTGTTTGTGTGCTTAACAACCTCGATTGGCGTTGCTTGTGTGCTTAACAACCTCTTTTGTGTTTGATCTTGTGCTTGTGAACCTCATTTGCACTTGTTCTTGTGCTTAGGAACCTCATTTGCTCTTTTTTGTGTGCTTAACATTCTCAATTGGCGTTGTTTTTGGGCTGAACAACCTCTTTCTGCTTGATCTTGTGCTTATGAACCTCATTTGCACTTGTTCTTGTGCTTGGGAACCTCGTTTGCCCTTGTTTTTATGCTTAACAATCTCAATTGACGTTGTTCGTGTGCTTAAAACCACTTTTGCGCTTGATCTTGTACTTATGAACCTCATTTGAACTTGTTCTTGTGCTTACGAACCTCATTTGCACTAATTCTTGTACTTAGGAACCTCATTTGCCCTTGTTTGTGTGCTTAACAACCTCAATTGGCATTGTTCGTGTGCTTAACAACCTCTTTTGTGTTTGATCTTGTGCTTATGAACCTCATTTGCCCTTGTTCTTGTGCTTAGGAACCTCATTTGCTCTTTTTTGTGTGCTTAACATTCTCAATTGGCATTGTTTGTGAGCTGAACAACCTCTTTGTGCTTGATCTTGTGCTTATGAACCTCATTGGCACTTGTTCTCGTGCTTGGGAACCTCGTTTGCCCTTGTTTTTATGCTTAACAATGTCAATTAGCGTTGTTCGTGTGCATAAAACCACTTTTGCGCTTGATCTTGTCCTTATGAACCTCATTTGCACTTGTTCTTGTGCTTAGGAACCTCATTTGCCCTTGTTTGTGTGCTTAACAACCTCAATTGGCGTTGTTCATGTGCTTAACAACCTCTTTTGCGCTTGATGTTGTGCTTATGAATCTCATTTGCACTTGTTCTTGTGCTTAGGAACCTCATTTGCCCTTGTTTGTGCGCTTAACAACCTCAATTGGCGTTGTTCGTGTGCTTAACAACCTCTTTTGCGCTTGATCTTGTGCTTATGAACCTCATTTGCACTTGTGCTTGTGCTTAGGAACCTCATTTGCACTTGTTCTTGTCCTTAGGAACCGCATTCGCCCTTATTTGTGTGCTTAACAACCTCAATTGGTGTTGTTCGTGTGCTTAACAACCTCTTTTGCGCTTGATCTTGTGCTTATGAACCTCATTTGCACTTGTTTTTGTATTTGCGTACTTCATTTGCCCTTGTTTGTCTGCTTAACAACCTCAATTGGTGTTGTTCGTGTGCTTAACAACCTCTTTTGCGCTTGATCTTGTGCTTAGGAACTTCATTTGCACTTGTTCTTGTACTTAGGAACCTCATTTGCCCTTGTTTGTGTGCTTAACAACCTCAATTGGCATTGTTCGTGTGCTTAACAACCTCTTTTGTGTTTGATCTTGTGCTTATGAACCTCATTTGCACTTGTGCTTGTGCTTAGGAACCTCATTTGCACTTGTTCTTGTACTTAGGAACCTCATTTGCCCTTGTTTGTGCGCTTAACAACCTCAATTGGCGTTGTTCGTGTGCTTAACAACCTCTTTTGCGCTTGATCTTGTGCTTATGAACCTCATTTGCACTTGTGCTTGTGCTTAGGAACCTCATTTGCACTTGTTCTTGTCCTTAGGAACCTCATTTTGCCCTTGTTTGTGTGCTTAACAACCTCGATTGGCGTTGTTTGTGTGCTTAACAACCTCTATTATGTTTGATCTTGTGTTTATGAACCTCATTTGCATTTGTTCTTGTCCTTAGGAACCTCATTTTCACTTGTTCTTGTCCTTAGGAACCGTATTCGCCCTTATTTGTCTGCTTAACAACCTCAATTGGCGTTGTTCGTGTGCTTAACAACCTCTTTTGCGCTTGATCTTGTCCTTAGGAACCTCATTTGCACTTGTTCTCGTACTTAGGAACCTCATTTTCCCTTGTTTGTGCGCTTAACAACCTCGATTGGCATTGTTCGTGTGCTTAACAACCTATTTTGCGCTTGATCTTGTGCTTATGAACCTCATTTGCAGTTGTTCTTGTTCTTAGGAGCCTCAATTTGCCCTTGTTTGTGTGCTTAACAACCTCGATTGGCGTTGTTTGTGTGCTTAACAACCTCTTTTGTGTTTGATCTTGTGCTTGTGAACCTCATTTGCACTTGTTCTTGTGCTTAGGAACCTCATTTGCTCTTTTTTGTGTGCTTAACATTCTCAATTGGCGTTGTTTTTGGGCTGAACAACCTCTTTCTGCTTGATCTTGTGCTTATGAACCTCATTTGCACTTGTTCTTGTGCTTGGGAACCTCGTTTGCCCTTGTTTTTATGCTTAACAATCTCAATTGGCGTTGTTCGTGTGCTTAAAACCACTTTTGCGCTTGATCTTGTACTTATGAACCTCATTTGAACTTGTTCTTGTGCTTACGAACCTCATTTGCACTAATTCTTGTACTTAGGAACCTCATTTGCCCTTGTTTGTGTGCTTAACAACCTCAATTGGCATTGTTCGTGTGCTTAACAACCTCTTTTGTGTTTGATCTTGTGCTTATGAACCTCATTTGCACTTGTTCTTGTGCTTAGGAACCTCATTTGCTCTTTTTTGTGTGCTTAACATTCTCAATTGGCATTGTTTGTGAGCTGAACAACCTCTTTGTGCTTGATCTTGTGCTTATGAACCTCATTTGCACTTGTTCTCGTGCTTGGGAACCTCGTTTGACCTTGTTTTTATGCTTAACAATGTCAATTAGCGTTGTTCGTGTGCATAAAACCACTTTTGCGCTTGATCTTGTCCTTATGAACCTCATTTGCACTTGTTCTTGTGCTTAGGAACCTCATTTGCCCTTGTTTGTGTGCTTCACAACCTCAATTGGCGTTGTTCATGTGCTTAACAACCTCTTTTGCGCTTGATGTTGTGCTTATGAATCTCATTTGCACTTGTTCTTGTGCTTAGGAACCTCATTTGCCCTTGTTTGTGCGCTTAACAACCTCAATTGGCGTTGTTCGTGTGCTTAACAACCTCTTTTGCGCTTGATCTTGTGCTTATGAACCTCATTTGCACTTGTGCTTGTGCTTAGGAACCTCATTTGCACTTGTTCTTGTCCTTAGGAACCGCATTCGCCCTTATTTGTGTGCTTAACAACCTCAATTGGCGTTGTTCGTGTGCTTAACAACCTCTTTTGCGCTTGATCTTGTGCTTATGAACCTCATTTGCACTTGTTTTTGTACTTGCGTACTTCATTTGCCCTTGTTTGTCTGCTTAACAACCTCAATTGGCGTTGTTCGTGTGCTTAACAACCTCTTTTGCGCTTGATCTTGTGCTTAGGAACTTCATTTGCACTTGTTCTTGTACTTAGGAACCTCATTTGCCCTTGTTTGTGTGCTTAACAACCTCAATTGGCATTGTTCGTGTGCTTAACAACCTCTTTTGTGTTTGATCTTGTGCTTATGAACCTCATTTGCACTTGTTCTTGTGCTTAGGAACCTCATTTGCTCTTTTTTGTGTGCTTAACATTCTCAATTGGCATTGTTTGTGAGCTGAACAACCTCTTTGTGCTTGATCTTGTGCTTATGAACCTCATTGGCACTTGTTCTCGTGCTTGGGAACCTCGTTTGCCCTTGTTTTTATGCTTAACAATGTCAATTAGCGTTGTTCGTGTGCATAAAACCACTTTTGCGCTTGATCTTGTCCTTATGAACCTCATTTGCACTTGTTCTTGTGCTTAGGAACCTCATTTGCCCTTGTTTGTGTGCTTAACAACCTCAATTGGCGTTGTTCATGTGCTTAACAACCTCTTTTGCGCTTGATGTTGTGCTTATGAATCTCATTTGCACTTGTTCTTGTGCTTAGGAACCTCATTTGCCCTTGTTTGTGCGCTTAACAACCTCAATTGGCGTTGTTCGTGTGCTTAACAACCTCTTTTGCGCTTGATCTTGTGCTTATGAACCTCATTTGCACTTGTGCTTGTGCTTAGGAACCTCATTTGCACTTGTTCTTGTCCTTAGGAACCTCATTTTGCCCTTGTTTGTGTGCTTAACAACCTCGATTGGCGTTGCTTGTGTGCTTAACAACCTCTTTTGTGTTTGATCTTGTGCTTGTGAACCTCATTTGCACTTGTTCTTGTGCTTAGGAACCTCATTTGCTCTTTTTTGTGTGCTTAACATTCTCAATTGGCGTTGTTTTTGGGCTGAACAACCTCTTTCTGCTTGATCTTGTGCTTATGAACCTCATTTGCACTTGTTCTTGTGCTTGGGAACCTCGTTTGCCCTTGTTTTTATGCTTAACAATCTCAATTGACGTTGTTCGTGTGCTTAAAACCACTTTTGCGCTTGATCTTGTACTTATGAACCTCATTTGAACTTGTTCTTGTGCTTACGAACCTCATTTGCACTAATTCTTGTACTTAGGAACCTCATTTGCCCTTGTTTGTGTGCTTAACAACCTCAATTGGCATTGTTCGTGTGCTTAACAACCTCTTTTGTGTTTGATCTTGTGCTTATGAACCTCATTTGCCCTTGTTCATGTGCTTAGGAACCTCATTTGCTCTTTTTTGTGTGCTTAACATTCTCAATTGGCATTGTTTGTGAGCTGAACAACCTCTTTGTGCTTGATCTTGTGCTTATGAACCTCATTTGCACTTGTTCTCGTGCTTGGGAACCTCGTTTGCCCTTGTTTTTATGCTTAACAATGTCAATTAGCGTTGTTCGTGTGCATAAAACCACTTTTGCGCTTGATCTTGTCCTTATGAACCTCATTTGCACTTGTTCTTGTGCTTAGGAACCTCATTTGCCCTTGTTTGTGTGCTTAACAACCTCAATTGGCGTTGTTCATGTGCTTAACAACATCTTTTGCGCTTGATGTTGTGCTTATGAATCTCATTTGCACTTGTTCTTGTGCTTAGGAATCTCATTTGCCCTTGTTTGTGTGCTTAACAACCTCAATTGGCGTGGTTCGTGTGCTTAACAACCTCTTTTGCGCTTGATCTTGTGCTTATGAACCTCATTTGCACTTGTGCTTGTGCTTAGGAACCTCATTTGCACTTGTTCTTGTCCTTAGGAACCGCATTCGCCCTTATTTGTGTGCTTAACAACCTCAATTGGCGTTGTTCGTGTGCTTAACAACCTCTTTTGCGCTTGATCTTGTGCTTATGAACCTCATTTGCACTTGTTTTTGTACTTGCGTACTTCATTTGCCCTTGTTTGTCTGCTTAACAACCTCAATTGGCGTTGTTCGTGTGCTTAACAACCTCTTTTGCGCTTGATCTTGTGCTTAGGAACTTCATTTGCACTTGTTCTCGTGCTTAGGAACGTCATTTTCCCTTGTTTGTGTGCTTAACAACGTCGATTGGCATTGTTCGTGTGCTTAACAACCTATTTTGCGGTTGATCTTGTGCTTATGAACCTCATTTGCATTTGTTCTTGTGCTTAGGAACCTCATTTTGCCCTTATTTGTGTGCTTAACAACCTCGATTGGCGTTGTTTGTGTGCTTAACAACCTCTATTATGTTTGATCTTGTGCTTATGAACCTCATTTGCATTTGTTCTTGTGCTTAGGAACCTCATTTTCACTTGTTCTTGTCCTTAGGAACCGTATTAGCCCTTATTTGTCTGCTTAACAACCTCAATTGGCGTTGCTCGTGTGCTTAACAACCTCTTTTGCGCTTGATCTTGTTCTTAGGAACCTCATTTGCACTTGTTCTCGTACTTAGGAACCTCATTTTCCCTTGTTTGTGCGGTTAACAACGTCGATTGGCATTGTTCGTGTGCTTAACAACCTATTTTGTGCTTGATCTTGTGCTTATGAACCTCATTTGCACTTGTTCTTGTGCTTAGGAACCTCATTTTGCCCTTGTTTGTGTGCTTAACAACCTCGAATGGCGTTGTTTGTGTGCTTAACAACCTCTTTTGTGTTTGATCTTGTGCTTGTGAACCTCATTTGCACTTGTTCTTGTGCTTAGGAACCTCATTTGCTCTTTTTTGTGTGCTTAACATTCTCAATTGGCGTTGTTTGTGGGCTGAACAACCTCTTTGTGCTTGATCTTGTGCTTATGAACCTCATTTGCACATGTTCTTGTGCTTGGGAACCTCGTTTGCCCTTGTTTTTATGCTTAACAATCTCAATTGGCGTTGTTCGTGTGCTTAAAACCACTTTTGCGCTTGATCTTGTACTTATGAACCTCATTTGAACTTGTTCTTGTGCTTACGAACCTCATTTGCACTAATTCTTGTACTTAGGAACCTCATTTGCCCTTGTTTGTGTGCTTAACAACCTCAATTGGCATTGTTCGTGTGCTTAACAACCTCTTTTGTGTTTGATCTTGTGCTTATGAACCTCATTTGCACTTATTCTTGTGCTTAGGAACCTCATTTGCTCTTTTTTGTGTGCTTAACATTCTCAATTGGCATTGTTTGTGAGCTGAACAACCTCTTTGTGCTTGATCTTGTGCTTATGAACCTCATTTGCACTTGTTCTTGTCCTTGGGAACGTCGTTTGCCCTTGTTTTTATGCTTAACAATCTCAATTAGCGTTGTTCGTGTGCATAAAACCACTTTTGCGCTTGATCTTGTCCTTATATGAACCTCATTTGCACTTGTTCTTGTGCTTAGGAACCTCATTTGCCCTTGTTTGTGTGCTTAACAGCCTCAATTGGCGTTGTTCGTGTGCTTAACAACCTCTTTTGCGCTTGATCTTGTGCTTATGAACCTCATTTGCACTTGTTTTTGTACTTGCGTACTTCATTTGCCCTTGTTTGTCTGCTTAACAACCTCAATTGGCGTTGTTCGTGTGCTTAACAACCTCGTTTGCGCTTGATCTTGCGCTTAGGAACTTCATTTGCACTTGTTCTCGTGCTTAGGAACGTCATTTTCCCTTGTTTGTGTGCTTAACAACGTCGATTGGCATTGTTCGTGTGCTTAACAACCTATTTTGCGCTTGATCTTGTGCTTATGAACCTCATTTGCACTTGTTCTTGTGCTTAGGAACCTCATTTTGCCCTTGTTTGTGTGCTTAACAACCTCGATTGGCGTTGTTTGTGTGCTTAACAACCTCTTTTGTGTTTGATCTTGTGCTTGTGAACCTCATTTGCACTTGTTCTTGTGCTTAGGAACCTCATTTGCTCTTTTTTGTGTGCTTAACATTCTCAATTGGCGTTGTTTTTGGGCTGAACAACCTCTTTCTGCTTGATCTTGTGCTTATGAACCTCATTTGCACTTGTTCTTGTGCTTGGGAACCTCGTTTGCCCTTGTTTTTATGCTTAACAATATCAATTGGCGTTGTTCGTGTGCTTAAAACCACTTTTGCGCTTGATCTTGTACTTATGAACCTCATTTGAACTTGTTCTTGTGCTTACGAACCTCATTTGCACTAATTCTTGTACTTAGGAACCTCATTTGCCCTTGTTTGTGTGCTTAACAACCTCAATTGGCATTGTTCGTGTGCTTAACAACCTCTTTTGTGTTTGATCTTGTGCTTATGAACCTCATTTGCACTTATTCTTGTGCTTAGGAACCTCATTTGCTCTTTTTTGTGTGCTTAACATTCTCAATTGGCATTGTTTGTGAGCTGAACAACCTCTTTGTGCTTGATCTTGTGCTTATGAACCTCATTTGCACTTGTTCTTGTCCTTGGGAACGTCGTTTGCCCTTGTTTTTATGCTTAACAATCTCAATTAGCGTTGTTCGTGTGCATAAAACCACTTTTGCGCTTGATCTTGTCCTTATATGAACCTCATTTGCACTTGTTCTTGTGCTTAGGAACCTCATTTGCCCTTGTTTGTGTGCTTAACAGCCTCAATTGGCGTTGTTCGTGTGCTTAACAACCTCTTTTGCGCTTGATCTTGTGCTTATGAACCTCATTTGCACTTGTTCTTGTGCTTAGGAAGCGCATATGCCCTTGTTTGTGTGGTTAACAACCTCAATTGGCGTTGTTCGTGTGCTTACCCACCTCTTTTGCGCTTCATCTTATGCTTATCAACCTCATTTGCGCTTGTTCTTGTGCTTAGGAACCTCATTTGCACTAATTCTTGTTCTTAGGAACCTCATTTGCCCTTGTTTGTGTGCTTAACAACCTCAATTGGCATTGTTCGTGTGCTTAACAACCTCTTTTGTGTTTGATCTTGTGCTTATGAACCTCATTTGCACTTGTTCTTGTGCTTAGGAACCTCATTTGCTCTTTTTTGTGTGCTTAACATTCTCAATTGGCATTGTTTGTGAGCTGAACAACCTTTTTGTGCTGGATCTTGTGCTTATGAACCTCATTTGCACTTGTTCTTGTGTTTGGGAATCTCGTTTGCCCTTGTTTTTATGCTTAACAATCTCAATTAGCGTTGTTCGTGTGCATAAAACCACTTTTGCGCTTGATCTTGTCCTTATGAACCTCATTTGCACTTGTTCTCGTACTTAGGAACCTCATTTTCCCTTGTTTGTGTGCTTAACAACGTCGATTGGCATTGTTCGTGTGCTTAACAACCTATTTTGCGCTTGATCTTGTGCTTATGAACCTCATTTGGACTTGTTCTTGTGCTTAGGAACCTCATTTTTCCCTTGTTTGTGTGCTTAACAACCTCGATTGGCGTTGTTTGTGTGCTTAACAACTACTTTTGTGTTTGATCTTGTGCTTGTGATCCTCATTTGCACTTGTTCTTGTGCTTAGGAACCTCATTTGCTCTTTTTTGTGTGCTTAACATTCTCAATTGGCGTTGTTTGTGGGCTGAACAATCTCTTTGTGCTTGATCTTGTGCTTCTGAACCTCATTTGCACTTGTTCTGGTGCTTGGGAACCTCGTTTGCCCTTGTTTTTATGCTTAACAATCTCAATTGGCGTTGTTTGTGTGCTTAAAACCACTTTTGCGCTTGATCTTGTCCTTATGAACATCATTTGAACTTGTTCTTGTGCTTAAGAACCTCATTTGCCCTTGTTTGTGTGCTTAACAACCTCAATTGGCATTGTTCGTGTGCTTAACAACCTCTTTTGCACTTGATGTTGTGCTTATGAATATCATTTGCACTTGTTCTTGTTCTTAGGAACCTCATTTGCCCTTGTTTGTGTGCTTAACAACCTCAATTGGCGTTGTTGGTGTGCTTAACAACCTCTTTTGCGCTTGATCTTGTGCTTATGAACCTCATTTGCACTTGTGCTTGTGCTTAGGAACCTCATTCGCCCTTATTTGTGTGCTTAACAACCTCAATTGGCGTTGTTCGTGTGCTTAACAACCTCTTTTGCACTTGTGCTTGTCTTAGGAACCTCATTTGCACCTATTTGTGTGCTTATGAACCTCATTTGCACTTGTGCATGTCTTAGGAACCTCATTTGCACTTGTTCTTGTCCTTAGGAACGTCATTCGCCCTTATTTGTGTGCTTAACAACCTTAATTGGCGTTGTTCGTGTGCTTAACAACCACTTTTGCGCTTGATCTTGTGCTTATGAACCTCATTTGTACTTGTTCTTGTGCTTAGGAACCTCATTTTGCCATTGTTTGTGTGCTTAACAACCTCGATTGGCGTTGTTTGTGTGCTTAACAACCTCTTTTGTGTTTGATCTTGTGCTTGTGAACCTCATTTGCACTTGTTCTTGTGCTTAGGAACCTCATTTGCTCTTTTTTGTGTGCTTAACATTCTCAATTGACATTGTTTGTGAGGTGAACAACCTCTTTGTGCTTGATCTTGTGCTTATGAACCTCATTTGCACTTGTTCTTGAGCTTGGGAACCTCGTTTGCCCTTGTTTTTATGCTTAACAATCTCAATTAGCGTTGTTCGTGTGCATAAAACCACTTTTGCGCTTGATCTTGTCCTTCTGAACCTCATTTGCACTTGTTCTTGTGCTTAGGAACCTCATTTGCCCTTGTTTGTGTGCTTAACAACCTCAATTGGCGTTGTTCATGTGCTTAACAACCACTTTTGCGCTTGATGTTGTGCTTATGAATCTCATTTGCACTTGTTCTTGTGCTTAGGAACCTCATATGCCCTTGTTTGTGTGCTTAACAACCTCAATTGGCGATGTTCGTGTGCTTAACAACCTCTTTTGCGCTTGATCTTGTGCTTAGGAACCTCATTTGCACTTGTTCTCGTGCTTAGGAACCTCATTTTCCCTTCTTTGTGTGCTTAACAACGTCGATTGGCATTGTTCGTGTGCTTAACAACCTATTTTGCGCTTGATCTTGTGCTTATGAACCTCATTTGCACTTGTTCTTGTGCTTAGGAACCTCATTTTGCCCTTGTTTGTGTGCTTAACAACCTCGATTGGCGTTGTTTGTGTGCTTAACAACCTCTTTTGTGTTTGATCTTGTGCTTGTGAACCTCATTTGCACTTGTTCTTGTGCTTAGGAACCTCATTTGCTCTTTTTTGTGTGCTTAACATTCTCAATTGGCGTTGTTTGTGGGCTGAACAATCTCTTTGTGCTTGATCTTGTGCTTATGAACCTCATTTGCACTTGTTCTGGTGCTTGGGAACCTCGTTTGCCCTTGTTTTTATGCTTAACAATCTCAATTGGCGTTGTTCGTGTTCTTAAAACCACTTTTGCGCTTGATCTTGTCCTTATGAACATCATTTGAACTTGTTCTTGTGCTTCAGAACCTCATTTGCCCTTGTTTGTGTGCTTAACAACCTCAATTGGCATTGTTCGTGTGCTTAACAACCTCTTTTGCACTTGATGTTGTGCTTATGAATCTCATTTGCACTTGTTCTTGTGCTTAGGAGCCTCATTTGCCCTTGTTTGTGTGCTTAACAACCTCAATTGGCGTTGGTTGTGTGCTTAACAACCTCTTTTGCGCTTGATCTTGTGCTTATGAACCTCATTTGCACTTGTGCTTGTGCTTAGGAACCTCATTTGCACTTGTTCTTGTCCTTAGGAACCTCATTCGCCCTTATTTGTGTGCTTGACAACCTCAATTGGCGTTGTTTGTGTGCTTAACAACCTCTTTTGCGCTTGATCTTGTGCTTATGAACCTCATTTGCACTTGTGCTTGTCTTAGGAACCTCATTTGCACTTGTTCTTGTCCTTAGGAACGTCATTCGCCCTTATTTGTGTGCTTAACAACCTCAATTGGCATTGTTCGTGTGCTTAACAACCTCTTTTGCGCTTGATCTTGTGCTTAGGAACCTCATTTGCACTTGTTCTCGTGCTTAGGAACCTCATTTTCCCTTGTTTGTGTGCTTAACAACGTCGATTGGCATTGTTCGTGTGCTTAACAACCTATTTTGCGCTTGATCTTGTGCTTATGAACCTCATTTGCACTTGTTCTTGTGCTTAGGAACCTCATTTTGCCCTTGTTTGTGTGCTTAACAACCTCGATTGGCGTCGTTTGTGTGCTTAACAACCTCTTTTGTGTTTGATCTTGTGCTTGTGAACCTCATTTGCACTTGTTCTTGTGCTTAGGAACCTCATTTGCTCTTTTTTGGGTGCTTAACATTCTCAATTGGCATTGTTTGTGAGCTGAACAACCTCTTTGTGCTTGATGTTGTGCTTATGAATCTCATTTGCACTTGTTCTAGTGCTTGGGAACCTCGTTTGTCCTTGTTTTTATGCTTAACAATCTCAATTAGCGTTGTTCGTGTGCATAAAACCACTTTTGCGCTTGTTCTTGTCCTTATGAACCTCATTTGCACTTGTTCTTGTGCTTAGGAACCTCATTTGCCTTTGTTTGTGTGCTTAACAGCCTCAATTGGCGTTGTTCGTGTGCTTAACAACCTCTTTTGCGCTTGATGTTGTGCTTATGAATCTCATTTGCACTTGTTCTTGTGCTTAGGAACCTCATTTGCCCTTGTTTGTGTGCTTAACAATCTCAATTGGCGATGTTCGTGTGCTTAACAACCTCTTTTGCGCTTGATCTTGTGCTTAGGAACCTCATTTGCACTTGTTCTCGTGCTTAGGAACCTCATTTTCCCTTGTTTGTGTGCTTAACAACGTCGATTGGCATTGTTCGTGTGCTTAACAACCTATTTTGCGCTTGATCTTGTGCTTATGAACCTCATTTGCACTTGTTCTTGTGCTTAGGAACCTCATTTTGCCCTTGTTTATGTGCTTGACAACCTCGATTGGCGTTGTTTGTGTGCTTAACAACCTCTTTTGTGTTTGATCTTGTGCTTGTGAACCTCATTTGCACTTGTTCTTGTGCTTAGGAACCTCATTTGCTCTTTTTTGTGTGCTTAACATTCTCAATTGGCGTTGTTTGTGGGCTGAACAATCTCTTTGTGCTTGATCTTGTGCTTATGAACCTCATTTGCACTTGTTCTGGTGCTTGGGAACCTCGTTTGCCCTTGTTTTTATGCTTAACAATCTCAATTGGCGTTGTTTGTGTGCTTAAAACCACTTTTGCGCTTGATCTTGTCCTTATGAACATCATTTGAACTTGTTCTTGTGCTTAAGAACCTCATTTGCCCTTGTTTGTGTGCTTAACAACCTCAATTGGCATTGTTCGTGTGCTTAACAACCTCTTTTGCACTTGATGTTGTGCTTATGAATCTCATTTGCACTTGTTCTTGTGCTTAGGAACCTCATTTGCCCTTGTTTGTGTGCTTAACAACCTCAATTGGCGTTGTTTGTGTGCTTAACAACCTCTTTTGCGCTTGATCTTGTGCTTATGAACCTCATTTGCACTTGTGCTTGTGCTTAGGAACCTCATTCGCCCTTATTTGTGTGCTTAACAACCTCAATTGGCGTTGTTCGTGTGCTTAACAACCTCTTTTGCACTTGTGCTTGTCTTAGGAACCTCATTCGCACCTATTTGTGTGCTTATGAACCTCATTTGCAATTGTGCTTGTCGTAGGAACCTCATTTGCACTTGTTCTTGTCCTTAGGAACGTCATTCGCCCTTATTTGTGTGCTTAACAACCTCAATTGGCATTGTTCGTGTGCTTAACAACCTCTTTTGCGCTTGATCTTTTGCTTATGAACCTCATTTGCACTTGTTCTTGTGCTTAGGAACCTCATTTGCTCTTTTTTGGGTGCTTAACATTCTCAATTGGCATTGTTTGTGAGCTGAACAACCTCTTTGTGCTTGATGTTGTGCTTATGAATCTCATTTGCACTTGTTCTTGTGCTTGGGAACCTCGTTTGCCCTTGTTTTTATGCTTAACAATCTCAATTAGCGTTGTTCGTGTGCATAAAACCACTTTTGCGCTTGTTCTTGTCCTTATGAACCTCATTTGCACTTGTTCTTGTGCTTAGGAACCTCATTTGCCTTTGTTTGTGTGCTTAACAGCCTCAATTGGCGTTGTTCGTGTGCTTAACAACCTCTTTTGCGCTTGATGTTGTGCTTATGAATCTCATTTGCACTTGTTCTTGTGCTTAGGAACCTCATTTGCCCTTGTTTGTGTGTTTAACAATCTCAATTGGCGATGTTCGTGTGCTTAACAACCTCTTTTGCGCTTGATCTTGTGCTTAGGAACCTCATTTGCACTTGTTCTCGTGCTTAGGAACCTCATTTTCCCTTGTTTGTGTGCTTAACAACGTCGATTGGCATTGTTCGTGTGCTTAACAACCTATTTTGCGCTTGATCTTGTGCTTATGAACCTCATTTGCACTTGTTCTTGTGCTTAGGAACCTCATTTTGCCCTTGTTTATGTGCTTAACAACCTCGATTGGCGTTGTTTGTGTGCTTAACAACCTCTTTTGTGTTTGATCTTGTGCTTGTGAACCTCATTTGCACTTGTTCTTGTGCTTAGGAACCTCATTTGCTCTTTTTTGTGTGCTTAACATTCTCAATTGGCGTTGTTTGTGGGCTGAACAATCTCTTTGTGCTTGATCTTGTGCTTATGAACCTCATTTGCACTTGTTCTGGTGCTTGGGAACCTCGTTTGCCCTTGTTTTTATGCTTAACAATCTCAATTGGCGTTGTTTGTGTGCTTAAAACCACTTTTGCGCTTGATCTTGTCCTTATGAACATCATTTGAACTTGTTCTTGTGCTTAAGAACCTCATTTGCCCTTGTTTGTGTGCTTAACAACCTCAATTAGCATTGTTCGTGTGCTTAACAACCTCTTTTGCACTTGATGTTGTGCTTATGAATCTCATTTGCACTTGTTCTTGTGCTTAGGAACCTCATTTTTCCCTTGTTTGTGTGCTTAACAACCTCGATTGGCGTTGTTTGTGTGCTTAACAACCTCTTTTGTGTTTGATCTTGTGCTTGTGAACCTCATTTGCACTTGTTCTTGTGCTTAGGAACCTCATTTGCTCTTTTTTGTGTGCTTAACATTCTCAATTGGCGTTGTTTGTGGGCTGAACAATCTCTTTGTGCTTGATCTTGTGCTTCTGAACCTCATTTGCACTTGTTCTGGTGCTTGGGAACCTCGTTTGCCCTTGTTTTTATGCTTAACAATCTCAATTGGCGTTGTTTGTGTGCTTAAAACCACTTTTGCGCTTGATCTTGTCCTTATGAACATCATTTGAACTTGTTCTTGTGCTTAAGAACCTCATTTGCCCTTGTTTGTGTGCTTAACAACCTCAATTGGCATTGTTCGTGTGCTTAACAACCTCTTTTGCACTTGATGTTGTGCTTATGAATATCATTTGCACTTGTTCTTGTGCTTAGGAACCTCATTTGCCCTTGTTTGTGTGCTTAACAACCTCAATTGGCGTTGTTTGTGTGCTTAACAACCTCTTTTGCGCTTGATCTTATGCTTATGAACCTCATTTTCACTTGTGCTTGTGCTTAGGAACCTCATTCGCCCTTATTTGTGTGCTTAACAACCTCAATTGGCGTTGTTGGTGTGCTTAACAACCTCTTTTGCACTTGTGCTTGTCTTAGGAACCTCATTCGCACCTATTTGTGTGCTTATGAACCTCATTTGCACTTGTGCTTGTCGTAGGAACCTCATTTGCACTTGTTCTTGTCCTTAGGAACGTCATTCGCCCTTATTTGTGTGCTTAACAACCTCAATTGGCATTGTTCGTGTGCTTAACAACCTCTTTTGCGCTTGATCTTTTGCTTATGAACCTCATTTGCACTTGTTCTTGTGCTTAGGAACCTCATTTGCTCTTTTTTGGGTGCTTAACATTCTCAATTGGCATTGTTTGTGAGTTGAACAACCTCTTTGTGCTTGATGTTGTGCTTATGAATCTCATTTGCACTTGTTCTTGTGCTTGGGAACCTCGTTTGCCCTTGTTTTTATGCTTAACAATCTCAATTAGCGTTGTTCGTGTGCATAAAACCACTTTTGCGCTTGTTCTTGTCCTTATGAACCTCATTTGCACTTGTTCTTATGCTTAGGAACCTCATTTGCCCTTGTTTGTGTGCTTAACAGCCTCAATTGGCGTTGTTCATGTGCTTAACACCCTCTTTTGCGCTTGAGGTTGTGCTTATGAATCTCATTTGCACTTGTTCTTGTGCTTAGGAACCTCATTTGCCCTTGTTTGTGTGCTTAACAACCTCAATTGGCGATGTTCGTGTGCTTAACAACCTCTTTTGCGCTTGATCTTGTGCTTAGGAACCTCATTTGCACTTGTTCTCGTGCTTAGGAACCTCATTTTCCTTTGTTTGTGTGCTTAACAACGTCGATTGGCATTGTTCGTGTGCTTAACAACCTATTTTGCGCTTGATCTTGTGCTTATGAACCTCATTTGCACTTGTTCTTGTGCTTAGGAACCTCATTTTGCCCTTGTTTGTGTGCTTAACAACCTCGATTGGCGTTGTTTGTGTGCTTAACAACCTCTTTTGTGTTTGATCTTGTGCTTGTGAACCTCATTTGCACTTGTTCTTGTGCTTAGGAACCTCATTTGCTCTTTTTTGTGTGCTTAACATTCTCAATTGGCGTTGTTTGTGGGCTGAACAATCTCTTTGTGCTTGATCTTGTGCTTATGAACCTCATTTGCACTTGTTCTGGTGCTTGGGAACCACGTTTGCCCTTGTTTTTATGCTTAACAATCTCAATTGGCGTTGTTTGTGTGCTTAAAACCACTTTTGCGCTTGATCTTGTCCTTATGAACATCATTTGAACTTGTTCTTGTGCTTAAGAACCTCATTTGCCCTTGTTTGTGTGCTTAACAACCTCAATTGGCATTGTTCGTGTGCTTAACAACCTCTTTTGCACTTGATGTTGTGCTTATGAATCTCATTTGCACTTGTTCTTGTGCTTAGGAACCTCATTTTTCCCTTGTTTGTGTGCTTAACAACCTCGATTGGCGTTGTTTGTGTGCTTAACAACCTCTTTTGTGTTTGATCTTGTGCTTGTGAACCTCATTTGCACTTGTTCTTGTGCTTAGGAACCTCATTTGCTCTTTTTTGTGTGCTTAACATTCTCAATTGGCGTTGTTTGTGGGCTGAACAATCTCTTTGTGCTTGATCTTGTGCTTCTGAACCTCATTTGCACTTGTTCTGGTGCTTGGGAACCTCGTTTGCCCTTGTTTTTATGCTTAACAATCTCAATTGGCGTTGTTTGTGTGCTTAAAACCACTTTTGCGCTTGATCTTGTCCTTATGAACATCATTTGAACTTGTTCTTGTGCTTAAGAACCTCATTTGCCCTTGTTTGTGTGCTTAACAACCTCAATTGGCATTGTTCGTGTGCTTAACAACCTCTTTTGCACTTGATGTTGTGCTTATGAATATCATTTGCACTTGTTCTTGTGCTTAGGAACCTCATTTGCCCTTGTTTGTGTGCTTAACAACCTCAATTGGCGTTGTTTGTGTGCTTAACAACCTCTTTTGCGCTTGATCTTGTGCTTATGAACCTCATTTGCACTTGTGCTTCTGCTTAGGAACCTCATTCGCCCTTATTTGTGTGCTTAACAACCTCAATTGGCGTTGTTCGTGTGCTTAACAACCTCTTTTGCACTTGTGCTTGTCTTAGGAACCTCATTCGCACCTATTTGTGTGCTTATGAACCTCATTTGCACTTGTGCTTGTCGTAGGAACCTCATTTGCACTTGTTCTTGTCCTTAGGAACGTCATTCGCCCTTATTTGTGTGCTTAACAACCTCAATTGGCATTGTTCGTGTGCTTAACAACCTCTTTTGCGCTTGATCTTTTGCTTATGAACCTCATTTGCACTTGTTCTTGTGCTTAGGAACCTCATTTGCTCTTTTTTGGGTGCTTAACATTCTCAATTGGCATTGTTTGTGAGCTGAACAACCTCTTTGTGCTTGATGTTGTGCTTATGAATCTCATTTGCACTTGTTCTTGTGCTTGGGAACCTCGTTTGCCCTTGTTTTTATGCTTAACAATCTCAATTAGCGTTGTTCGTGTGCATAAAACCACTTTTGCGCTTGTTCTTGTCCTTATGAACCTCATTTGCACTTGTTCTTATGCTTAGGAACCTCATTTGCCCTTGTTTGTGTGCTTAACAGCCTCAATTGGCGTTGTTCGTGTGCTTAACAACCTCTTTTGCGCTTGATGTTGTGCTTATGAATCTCATTTGCACTTGTTCTTGCGCATAGGAACCTCATTTGCCCTTGTTTGTGTGCTTAACAACCTCAATTGGCGATGTTCGTGTGCTTAACAACCTATTTTGCGCTTGATCTTGTGCTTATGAACCTCATTTGCACTTGTTCTTGTGCTTAGGAACCTAATTTTGCCCTTGTTTGTGTGCTTAACAACCTCGATTGGCGTTGTTTGTGTGCTTAACAACCTCTTTTGTGTTTGATCTTGTGCTTGTGAACCTCATTTGCACTTGTTCTTGTGCTTAGGAACCTCATTTGCTCTTTTTTGTGTGCTTAACATTCTCAATTGGCGTTGTTTGTGGGCTGAACAATCTCTTTGTGCTTGATCTTGTGCTTATGAACCTCATTTGCACTTGTTCTGGTGCTTGGGAACCTCGTTTGCCCTTGTTTTTATGCTTAACAATCTCAATTGGCGTTGTTTGTGTGCTTAAAACCACTTTTGCGCTTGATCTTGTCCTTATGAACATCATTTGAACTTGTTCTTGTGCTTAAGAACCTCATTTGCCCTTGTTTGTGTGCTTAACAACCTCAATTGGCATTGTTCGTGTGCTTAACAACCTCTTTTGCACTTGATGTTGTGCTTATGAATCTCATTTGCACTTGTTCTTGTGCTTAGGAACCTCATTTTTCCCTTGTTTGTGTGCTTAACAACCTCGATTGGCGTTGTTTGTGTGCTTAACAACCTCTTTTGTGTTTGATCTTGTGCTTGTGAACCTCATTTGCACTTGTTCTTGTGCTTAGGAACCTCATTTGCTCTTTTTTGTGTGCTTAACATTCTCAATTGGCGTTGTTTGTGGGCTGAACAATCTCTTTGTGCTTGATCTTGTGCTTCTGAACCTCATTTGCACTTGTTCTGGTGCTTGGGAACCTCGTTTGCCCTTGTTTTTATGCTTAACAATCTCAATTGGCGTTGTTTGTGTGCTTAAAACCACTTTTGCGCTTGATCTTGTCCTTATGAACATCATTTGAACTTGTTCTTGTGCTTAAGAACCTCATTTGCCCTTGTTTGTGTGCTTAACAACCTCAATTGGCATTGTTCGTGTGCTTAACAACCTCTTTTGCACTTGATGTTGTGCTTATGAATATCATTTGCACTTGTTCTTGTGCTTAGGAACCTCATTTGCCCTTGTTTGTGTGCTTAACAACCTCAATTGGCGTTGTTTGTGTGCTTAACAACCTCTTTTGCGCTTGATCTTGTGCTTATGAACCTCATTTGCACTTGTGCTTGTACTTAGGAGCCTCATTCGCCCTTATTTGTGTGCTTAACAACCTCAATTGGCGTTGTTCGTGTGCTTAACAACCTCTTTTGCACTTGTGCTTGTCTTAGGAACCTCATTCGCACCTATTTGTGTGCTTATGAACCTCATTTCCACTTGTGCTTGTCGTAGGAACCTCATTTGCACTTGTTCTTGTCCTTAGGAACGTCATTCGCCCTTATTTGTGTGCTTAACAACCTCAATTGGCATTGTTCGTGTGCTTAACAACCTCTTTTGCGCTTGATCTTTTGCTTATGAACCTCATTTGCACTTGTTCTTGTGCTTAGGAACCTCATTTGCTCTTTTTTGGGTGCTTAACATTCTCAATTGGCATTGTTTGTGAGTTGAACAACCTCTTTGTGCTTGATGTTGTGCTTATGAATCTCATTTGCACTTGTTCTTGTGCTTGGGAACCTCGTTTGCCCTTGTTTTTATGCTTAACAATCTCAATTAGCGTTGTTCGTGTGCATAAAACCACTTTTGCGCTTGTTCTTGTCCTTATGAACCTCATTTGCACTTGTTCTTATGCTTAGGAACCTCATTTGCCCTTGTTTGTGTGCTTAACAGCCTCAATTGGCGTTGTTCATGTGCTTAACACCCTCTTTTGCGCTTGATGTTGTGCTTATGAATCTCATTTGCACTTGTTCTTGTGCTTAGGAACCTCATTTGCCCTTGTTTGTGTGCTTAACAACCTCAATTGGCGATGTTCGTGTGCTTAACAACCTCTTTTGCGCTTGATCTTGTGCTTAGGAACCTCATTTGCACTTGTTCTCGTGCTTAGGAACCTCATTTTCCTTTGTTTGTGTGCTTAACAACGTCGATTGGCATTGTTCGTGTGCTTAACAACCTATTTTGCGCTTGATCTTGTGCTTATGAACCTCATTTGCACTTGTTCTTGTGCTTAGGAACCTCATTTTGCCCTTGTTTGTGTGCTTAACAACCTCGATTGGCGTTGTTTGTGTGCTTAACAACCTCTTTTGTGTTTGATCTTGTGCTTGTGAACCTCATTTGCACTTGTTCTTGTGCTTAGGAACCTCATTTGCTCTTTTTTGTGTGCTTAACATTCTCAATTGGCGTTGTTTGTGGGCTGAACAATCTCTTTGTGCTTGATCTTGTGCTTATGAACCTCATTTGCACTTGTTCTGGTGCTTGGGAACCACGTTTGCCCTTGTTTTTATGCTTAACAATCTCAATTGGCGTTGTTTGTGTGCTTAAAACCACTTTTGCGCTTGATCTTGTCCTTATGAACATCATTTGAACTTGTTCTTGTGCTTAAGAACCTCATTTGCCCTTGTTTGTGTGCTTAACAACCTCAATTGGCATTGTTCGTGTGCTTAACAACCTCTTTTGCACTTGATGTTGTGCTTATGAATCTCATTTGCACTTGTTCTTGTGCTTAGGAACCTCATTTTTCCCTTGTTTGTGTGCTTAACAACCTCGATTGGCGTTGTTTGTGTGCTTAACAACCTCTTTTGTGTTTGATCTTGTGCTTGTGAACCTCATTTGCACTTGTTCTTGTGCTTAGGAACCTCATTTGCTCTTTTTTGTGTGCTTAACATTCTCAATTGGCGTTGTTTGTGGGCTGAACAATCTCTTTGTGCTTGATCTTGTGCTTCTGAACCTCATTTGCACTTGTTCTGGTGCTTGGGAACCTCGTTTGCCCTTGTTTTTATGCTTAACAATCTCAATTGGCGTTGTTTGTGTGCTTAAAACCACTTTTGCGCTTGATCTTGTCCTTATGAACATCATTTGAACTTGTTCTTGTGCTTAAGAACCTCATTTGCCCTTGTTTGTGTGCTTAACAACCTCAATTGGCATTGTTCGTGTGCTTAACAACCTCTTTTGCACTTGATGTTGTGCTTATGAATATCATTTGCACTTGTTCTTGTGCTTAGGAACCTCATTTGCCCTTGTTTGTGTGCTTAACAACCTCAATTGGCGTTGTTTGTGTGCTTAACAACCTCTTTTGCGCTTGATCTTGTGCTTATGAACCTCATTTGCACTTGTGCTTCTGCTTAGGAACCTCATTCGCCCTTATTTGTGTGCTTAACAACCTCAATTGGCGTTGTTCGTGTGCTTAACAACCTCTTTTGCACTTGTGCTTGTCTTAGGAACCTCATTCGCACCTATTTGTGTGCTTATGAACCTCATTTGCACTTGTGCTTGTCGTAGGAACCTCATTTGCACTTGTTCTTGTCCTTAGGAACGTCATTCGCCCTTATTTGTGTGCTTAACAACCTCAATTGGCATTGTTCGTGTGCTTAACAACCTCTTTTGCGCTTGATCTTTTGCTTATGAACCTCATTTGCACTTGTTCTTGTGCTTAGGAACCTCATTTGCTCTTTTTTGGGTGCTTAACATTCTCAATTGGCATTGTTTGTGAGCTGAACAACCTCTTTGTGCTTGATGTTGTGCTTATGAATCTCATTTGCACTTGTTCTTGTGCTTGGGAACCTCGTTTGCCCTTGTTTTTATGCTTAACAATCTCAATTAGCGTTGTTCGTGTGCATAAAACCACTTTTGCGCTTGTTCTTGTCCTTATGAACCTCATTTGCACTTGTTCTTATGCTTAGGAACCTCATTTGCCCTTGTTTGTGTGCTTAACAGCCTCAATTGGCGTTGTTCGTGTGCTTAACAACCTCTTTTGCGCTTGATGTTGTGCTTATGAATCTCATTTGCACTTGTTCTTGCGCATAGGAACCTCATTTGCCCTTGTTTGTGTGCTTAACAACCTCAATTGGCGATGTTCGTGTGCTTAACAACCTATTTTGCGCTTGATCTTGTGCTTATGAACCTCATTTGCACTTGTTCTTGTGCTTAGGAACCTAATTTTGCCCTTGTTTGTGTGCTTAACAACCTCGATTGGCGTTGTTTGTGTGCTTAACAACCTCTTTTGTGTTTGATCTTGTGCTTGTGAACCTCATTTGCACTTGTTCTTGTGCTTAGGAACCTCATTTGCTCTTTTTTGTGTGCTTAACATTCTCAATTGGCGTTGTTTGTGGGCTGAACAATCTCTTTGTGCTTGATCTTGTGCTTATGAACCTCATTTGCACTTGTTCTGGTGCTTGGGAACCTCGTTTGCCCTTGTTTTTATGCTTAACAATCTCAATTGGCGTTGTTTGTGTGCTTAAAACCACTTTTGCGCTTGATCTTGTCCTTATGAACATCATTTGAACTTGTTCTTGTGCTTAAGAACCTCATTTGCCCTTGTTTGTGTGCTTAACAACCTCAATTGGCATTGTTCGTGTGCTTAACAACCTCTTTTGCACTTGATGTTGTGCTTATGAATCTCATTTGCACTTGTTCTTGTGCTTAGGAACCTCATTTTTCCCTTGTTTGTGTGCTTAACAACCTCGATTGGCGTTGTTTGTGTGCTTAACAACCTCTTTTGTGTTTGATCTTGTGCTTGTGAACCTCATTTGCACTTGTTCTTGTGCTTAGGAACCTCATTTGCTCTTTTTTGTGTGCTTAACATTCTCAATTGGCGTTGTTTGTGGGCTGAACAATCTCTTTGTGCTTGATCTTGTGCTTCTGAACCTCATTTGCACTTGTTCTGGTGCTTGGGAACCTCGTTTGCCCTTGTTTTTATGCTTAACAATCTCAATTGGCGTTGTTTGTGTGCTTAAAACCACTTTTGCGCTTGATCTTGTCCTTATGAACATCATTTGAACTTGTTCTTGTGCTTAAGAACCTCATTTGCCCTTGTTTGTGTGCTTAACAACCTCAATTGGCATTGTTCGTGTGCTTAACAACCTCTTTTGCACTTGATGTTGTGCTTATGAATATCATTTGCACTTGTTCTTGTGCTTAGGAACCTCATTTGCCCTTGTTTGTGTGCTTAACAACCTCAATTGGCGTTGTTTGTGTGCTTAACAACCTCTTTTGCGCTTGATCTTGTGCTTATGAACCTCATTTGCACTTGTGCTTGTACTTAGGAGCCTCATTCGCCCTTATTTGTGTGCTTAACAACCTCAATTGGCGTTGTTCGTGTGCTTAACAACCTCTTTTGCACTTGTGCTTGTCTTAGGAACCTCATTTGCACCTATTTGTGTGCTTATGAACCTCATTTGCACTTGTGCTTGTCTTAGGAACCTCATTTGCACTTGTTCTTGTCCTTAGGAACGTCATTCGCCCTTATTTGTGTGCTTAACAACCTTAATTGGCGTTGTTCGTGTGGTTAACAACCACTTTTGCGCTTGATCTTGTGCTTATGAACCTCATTTGCACTTGTTCTTGTGCTTAGGAACCTCATTTTGCCATTGTTTGTGTGCTTAACAACCTCGATTGGCGTTGTTTGTGTGCTTAAGAACCTCTTTTGTGTTTGATCTTGTGCTTGTGAACCTCATTTGCACTTGTTCTTGTGCTTAGGAACCTCATTTGCTCTTTTTTGTGTGCTTAACATTCTCAATTGACATTGTTTGTGAGCTGAACAACCTCTTTGTGCTTGATCTTGTGCTTATGAACCTCATTTGCACTTGTTCTTGAGCTTGGGAACCTCGTTTGCCCTTGTTTTTATGCTTAACAATCTCAATTAGCGTTGTTCGTGTGCATAAAACCACTTTTGCGCTTGATCTTGTCCTTCTGAACCTCATTTGCACTTGTTCTTGTGCTTAGGAACCTCATTTGCCCTTGTTTGTGTGCTTAACAACCTCAATTGGCGTTGTTCATGTGCTTAACAACCTCTTTTGCGCTTGATGTTGTGCTTATGAATCTCATTTGCACTTGTTCTTGTGCTTAGGAACCTCATATGCCCTTGTTTGTGTGCTTAACAACCTCAATTGGCGTTGTTCGTGTGCTTAACAACCTCTTTCGCGCTTGATGTTGTGCTTATGAATCTCATTTGCACTTGTTCTTGTGCTTAGGAACCTCATTTGCCCTTGTTTGTGTGCTTAACAACCTCAATTGGCGATGTTCGTGTGCTTAACAACCTCTTTTGCGCTTGATCTTGTGCTTAGGAACCTCATTTGCACTTGTTCTCGTGCTTAGGAACCTCATTTTCCCTTGTTTGTGTGCTTAACAACGTCGATTGGCATTGTTCGTGTGCTTAACAACCTATTTTGCGCTTGATCTTGTGCTTATGAACCTCATTTGCACTTGTTCTTGTGCTTAGGAACCTCATTTTGCCCTTGTTTGTGTGCTTAACAACCTCGATTGGCGTTGTTTGTGTGCTTAACAACCTCTTTTGTGTTTGATCTTGTGCTTGTGAACCTCATTTGCACTTGTTCTTGTGCTTAGGAACCTCATTTGCTCTTTTTTGTGTGCTTAACATTCTCAATTGGCGTTGTTTGTGGGCTGAACAATCTCTTTGTGCTTGATCTTGTGCTTATGAACCTCATTTGCACTTGTTCTGGTGCTTGGGAACCTCGTTTGCCCTTGTTTTTATGCTTAACAATCTCAATTGGCGTTGTTCGTGTTCTTAAAACCACTTTTGCGCTTGATCTTGTCCTTATGAACATCATTTGAACTTGTTCTTGTGCTTAAGAACCTCATTTGCCCTTGTTTGTGTGCTTAACAACCTCAATTGGCATTGTTCGTGTGCTTAACAACCTCTTTTGCACTTGATGTTGTGCTTATGAATCTCATTTGCACTTGTTCTTGTGCTTAGGAGCCTCATTTGCCCTTGTTTGTGTGCATAACAACCTCAATTGGCGTTGTTTGTGTGCTTAACAACCTCTTTTGCGCTTGATCTTGTGCTTATGAACCTCATTTGCACTTGTGCTTGTGCTTAGGAACCTCATTTGCACTTGTTCTTGTCCTTAGGAACCTCATTCGCCCTTATTTGTGTGCTTAACAACCTCAATTGGCGTTGTTTGTGTGCTTAACAACCTCTTTTGCGCTTGATCTTGTGCTTATGAACCTCATTTGCACTTGTGCTTGTCCTTATGAACCTCATTTGCACTTGTTCTTGTGCTTAGGAACCTCATTTGCCCTTGTTTGTGTGCTTAACAGCCTCAATTGGCGTTGTTCGTGTGCTTAACAACCTCTTTTGCGCTTGATGTTGTGCTTATGAATCTCATTTGCACTTGTTCTTGTGCTTAGGAACCTCATTTGCCCTTGTTTGTGTGCTTAACAACCTCAATTGGCGATGTTCGTGTGCTTAACAACCTCTTTTGCGCTTGATCTTGTGCTTAGGAACCTCATTTGCACTTGTTCTCGTGCTTAGGAACCTCATTTTCCCTTGTTTGTGTGCTTAACAACGTCGATTGGCATTGTTCGTGTGCTTTACAACCTATTTTGCGCTTGATCTTGTGCTTATGAACCTCATTTGGACTTGTCCTTGTGCTTAGGAACCTCATTTTTCCCTTGTTTGTGTGCTTAACAACCTCGATTGGCGTTGTTTGTGTGCTTAACAACCTCTTTTGTGTTTGATCTTGTGCTTGTGAACCTCATTTGCACTTGTTCTTGTGCTTAGGAACCTCATTTGCTCTTTTTTGTGTGCTTAACATTCTCAATTGGCGTTGTTTGTGGGCTGAACAATCTCTTTGTGCTTGATCTTGTGCTTATGAACCTCATTTGCACTTGTTCTGGTGCTTGGGAACCTCGTTTGCCCTTGTTTTTATGCTTAACAATCTCAATTGGCGTTGTTTGTGTGCTTAAAACCACTTTTGCGCTTGATCTTGTCCTTATGAACATCATTTGAACTTGTTCTTGTGCTTAAGAACCTCATTTGCCCTTGTTTGTGTGCTGAACAACCTCAATTGGCATTGTTCGTGTGCTTAACAACCTCTTTTGCAATTGATGTTGTGCTTATGAATCTCATTTGCACTTGTTCTTGTGCTTAGGAACCTCATTTGCCCTTTTTGTGTGCTTAACAACCTCAATTGGCGTTGTTTGTGTGCTTAACAACCTCTTTTGCGCTTGATGTTGTGCTTATGAATCTCATTTGCACTTGTTCTTGTGCTTAGGAACCTCATATGCCCTTGTTTGTGTGCTTAACAACCTCAATTGGCGTTGTTCGTGCGCTTAACAACCTCTTTCGCGCTTGATGTTGTTCTTATGAATCTCATTTGCACTTGTTCTTGTGCTTAGGAACCTCATTTGCCCTTGTTTGTGTGCTTAACAACCTCAATTGGCGTTGTTCGTGTGCTTAACAACCTCTTTTGCGCTTGATCTTGTGCTTATGAACCTCATTTGCACTTGTGCTTGTGCTTAGGAACCTCATTTGCACTTGTTCTTGTCCTTAGGAACCGTATTCGCCCTTATTTGTCTGCTTAACAACATCAATTGGCGTTGTTCGTGTGCTTAACAACCTCTTTTGCGCTTGATCTTGTGCTTAGGAACTTCATTTGCACTTGTTCTCGTGCTTAGGAACGTCATTTTCCCTTGTTTGTGTGCTTAACAACGTCGATTGGCATTGTTCGTGTGCTTAACAACCTATTTTGCACTTGATCTTGTGCTTAGGAACCTCATTTGCACTTGTTCTCGTGCTTAGGAACCTCATTTCCCCTTGTTTGTGTGCTTAACAACGTCGATTGGCATTGTTCGTGTGCTTAACAACCTATTTTGCGCTTGATCTTGTGCTTATGAACCTCATTTGCACTTGTTCTTGTGCTTAGGAACCTCATTTTGCCCTTGTTTGTGTGCTTAACAACCTCGATTGGCGTTGTTTCTGTGCTTAACAACCTCTTTTGTGTTTGATCTTGTGCTTGTGAACCTCATTTGCACTTGTTCTTGTGCTTAGGAACCTCATTTGCTCTTTTTTGTGTGCTTAACATTCTCAATTGGCGTTGTTTGTGGGCTGAACAATCTCTTTGTGCTTGATCTTGTGCTTATGAACCTCATTTGCACTTGTTCTGGTGCTTGGGAACCTCGTTTGCGCTTGTTTTTATGCTTCACAATCTCAATTGGCGTTGTTCGTGTTCTTAAAACCACTTTTGCGCTTGATCTTGTCCTTATGAACATCATTTGAACTTGTTCTTGTGCTTAAGAACCTCATTTGCCCTTGTTTGTGTGCTTAACAACCTCAATTGGCATTGTTCGTGTGCTTAACAACCTCTTTTGCACTTGATGTTGTGCTTATGAATCTCATTTGCACTTGTTCTTGTGCTTAGGAGCCTCATTTGCCCTTGTTTGTGTGCATAACAACCTCAATTGGCGTTGTTTGTGTGCTTAACAACCTCTTTTGCGCTTGATCTTGTGCTTATGAACCTCATTTGCACTTGTGCTTGTGCTTAGGAACCTCATTTGCACTTGTTCTTGTCCTTAGGAACCTCATTCGCCCTTATTTGTGTGCTTAACAACCTCAATTGGCGTTGTTTGTGTGCTTAACAACCTCTTTTGCGCTTGATCTTGTGCTTATGAACGTCATTTGCACTTGTGCTTGTCTTAGGTACCTCATTTGCACTTGTTCTTGTCCTTAGGAACGTCATTCGCCCTTATTTGTGTGCTTAACAATCTCAATTGGCATTGTTCGTGTGCTTAACAACCTCTTTTGCGCTTGATCTTGTGCTTATGAACCTCATTTGCACTTGTTCTTGTGCTTAGGAACCTCATTTGCTCTTTTTTGTGTGCTTAACATTCTCAATTGGCATTGTTTGTGAGCTGAACAACCTCTTTGTGCTTGATCTTGTGCTTATGAACGTCATTTGCACTTGTTCTTGTGCTTGGGAACCTCGTTTGCCCTTGTTTTTATGCTTAACAATCTCAATTAGCGTTGTTCGTGTGCATACAACCACTTTTGCGCTTGATCTTGTCCTTATGAACCTCATTTGCACTTGTTCTTGTGCTTAGGAACCTCATTTTCCCTTGTTTGTGTGCTTAACAGCCTCAATTGGCGTTGTTCGTGTGCTTAACAACCTCTTTTGCGCTTGATGTTGTGCTTATGAATCTCATTTGCACTTGTTCTTGTGCTTAGGAACCTCATTTGCCCTTGTTTGTGTGCTTAACAACCTCAATTGGCGATGTTTGTGTGCTTAACAACCTCTTTTGCGCTTGATCTTGTGCTTAGGAACCTCATTTGCACTTGTTCTCGTGCTTAGGAATCTCATTTTCCCTTGTTTGTGTGCTTAACAACGTCGATTGGCATTGTTCGTGTGCTTAACAACCTATTTTGCGCTTGATCTTGTGCTTATGAACCTCATTTGCACTTGTTCTTGTGCTTAGGAACCTCATTTTGCCCTTGTTTGTGTGCTTAACAACCTCGATTGGCGTTGTTTCTGTGCTTAACAACCTCTTTTGTGTTTGATCTTGTGCTTGTGAACCTCATTTGCACTTGTTCTTGTGCTTAGGAACCTCATTTGCTCTTTTTTGTGTGCTTAACATTCTCAATTGGCGTTGTTTGTGGGCTGAACAATCTCTTTGTGCTTGATCTTGTGCTTATGAACCTCATTTGCACTTGTTCTGGTGCTTGGGAACCTCGTTTGCGCTTGTTTTTATGCTTCACAATCTCAATTGGCGTTGTTCGTGTGCTTAAAACCACTTTTGCGCTTGATCTTGTCCTTATGAACATCATTTGAACTTGTTCTTGTGCTTAAGAACCTCATTTGCCCTTGTTTGTGTGCTTAACAACCTCAATTGGCATTGTTCGTGTGCTTAACAACCTCTTTTGCACTTGATGTTGTGCTTATGAATCTCATTTGCACTTGTTCTTGTGCTTAGGAGCCTCATTTGCCCTTGTTTGTGTGCATAACAACCTCAATTGGCGTTGTTTGTGTGCTTAACAACCTCTTTTGCGCTTGATCTTGTGCTTATGAACCTCATTTGCACTTGTGCTTGTGCTTAGGAACCTCATTTGCACTTGTTCTTGTCCTTAGGAACCTCATTCGCCCTTATTTGTGTGCTTAACAACCTCAATTGGCGTTGTTTGTGTGCTTAACAACCTCTTTTGCGCTTGATCTTGTGCTTATGAACCTCATTTGCACTTGTGCTTGTCTTAGGTACCTCATTTGCACTTGTTCTTGTCCTTAGGAACGTCATTCGCCCTTATTTGTGTGCTTAACAATCTCAATTGGCATTGTTCGTGTGCTTAACAACCTCTTTTGCGCTTGATCTTGTGCTTATGAACCTCATTTGCACTTGTTCTTGTGCTTAGGAACCTCATTTGCTCTTTTTTGTGTGCTTAACATTCTCAATTGGCATTGTTTGTGAGCTGAACAACCTCTTTGTGCTTGATCTTGTGCTTATGAACGTCATTTGCACTTGTTCTTGTGCTTGGGAACCTCGTTTGCCCTTGTTTTTATGCTTAACAATCTCAATTAGCGTTGTTCGTGTGCATACAACCACTTTTGCGCTTGATCTTGTCCTTATGAACCTCATTTGCACTTGTTCTTGTGCTTAGGAACCTCATTTTCCCTTGTTTGTGTGCTTAACAGCCTCAATTGGCGTTGTTCGTGTGCTTAACAACCTCTTTTGCGCTTGATGTTGTGCTTATGAATCTCATTTGCACTTGTTCTTGTGCTTAGGAACCTCATTTGCCCTTGTTTGTGTGCTTAACAACCTCAATTGGCGATGTTCGTGTGCTTAACAACCTCTTTTGCGCTTGATCTTGTGCTTAGGAACCTCATTTGCACTTGTTCTCGTGCTTAGGAACCTCATTTTCCCTTGTTTGTGTGCTTAACAATGTCGATTGGCATTGTTCGTGTGCTTAACAACCTATTTTGCGCTTGATCTTGTGCTTATGAACCTCATTTGCACTTGTTCTTGTGCTTAGGAACCTCATTTTGCCCTTGTTTGTGTGCTTAACAACCTCGATTGGCGTTGTTTGTGTGCTTAACAACCTCTTTTGTGTTTGATCTTGTGCTTGTGAACCTCATTTGCACTTGTTCTTGTGCTTAGGAACCTCATTTGCTCTTTTTTGTGTGCTTAACATTCTCAATTGGCGTTGTTTGTGGGCTGAACAATCTCTTTGTGCTTGATCTTGTGCTTATGAACCTCATTTGCACTTGTTCTGGTGCTTGGGAACCTCGTTTGCCCTTGTTTTTATGCTTAACAATCTCAATTGGCGTTGTTTGTGTGCTTAAAACTACTTTTGCGCTTGATCTTGTCCTTATGAACATCATTTGAACTTGTTCTTGTGCTTAAGAACCTCATTTGCCCTTGTTTGTGTGCTTAACAACCTCAATTGGCATTGTTCGTGTGCTTAACAACCTCTTTTGCACTTGATGTTGTGCTTATGAATCTCATTTGCACTTGTTCTTGTGCTTAGGAACTTCATTTGCCCTTGTTTGTGTGCTTAACAACCTCAATTGGCGTTGTTTGTGTGCTTAACAACCTCTTCTGCGCTTGATCTTGTGCTTATGAACCTCATTTGCACTTGTGCTTGTGCTTAGGAACCTCATTCGCCCTTATTTGTGTGCTTAACAACCTCAATTGGCGTTGTTCGTGTGCTTAACAACCTCTTTTGCGCTTGATCTTGTGCTTATGAACCTCATTTGCACTTGTGCTTGTCTTAGGAACCTCATTTGCACTTGTTCTTGTCCTTAGGAACGTCATTCGCCCTTATTTGTGTGCTTAACAACCTCAATTGGCATTGTTCGTGTGCTTAACAACCTCTTTTGCGCTTGATCTTGTGCTTATGAACCTCATTTGCACTTGTTCCTGTGCTTAGGAACCTCATTTTGCCCTTGTTTGTGTGCTTAACAACCTCGATTGGCGTTGTTTGTGTGCTTAACAACCGCTTTTGTGTTTGATCTTGTGCTTGTGAACCTCATTTGCACTTGTTCTTGTGCTTAGGAACCTCATTTGCTCTTTTTTGTGTGCTTAACATTCTCAATTGGCGTTGTTTGTGGGCTGAACAATCTCTTTGTGCTTGATCTTGTGCTTATGAACCTCATTTGCACTTGTTCTGGTGCTTGGGAACCTCGTTTGCCCTTGTTTTTATGCTTAACAATCTCAATTGGCGTTGTTTGTGTGCTTAAAACTACTTTTGCGCTTGATCTTGTCCTTATGAACATCATTTGAACTTGTTCTTGTGCTTAAGAACCTCATTTGCCCTTGTTTGTGTGCTTAACAACCTCAATTGGCATTGTTCGTGTGCTTAACAACCTCTTTTGCACTTGATGTTGTGCTTATGAATCTCATTTGCACTTGTTCTTGTGCTTAGGAACTTCATTTGCCCTTGTTTGTGTGCATAACAACCTCAATTGGCGTTGTTTGTGTGCTTAACAACCTCTTCTGCGCTTGATCTTGTGCTTATGAACCTCATTTGCACTTGTGCTTGTGCTTAGGAACCTCATTCGCCCTTATTTGTGTGCTTAACAACCTCAATTGGCGTTGTTCGTGTGCTTAACAACCTCTTTTGCGCTTGATCTTGTGCTTATGAACCTCATTTGCACTTGTGCTTGTCTTAGGAACCTCATTTGCACTTGTTCTTGTCCTTAGGAACGTCATTCGCCCTTATTTGTGTGCTTAACAACCTCAATTGGCATTGTTCGTGTGCTTAACAACCTCTTTTGCGCTTGATCTTGTGCTTATGAACCTCATTTGCACTTGTTCCTGTGCTTAGGAACCTCATTTTGCCCTTGTTTGTGTGCTTAACAACCTCGATTGGCGTTGTTTGTGTGCTTAACAACCGCTTTTGTGTTTGATCTTGTGCTTGTGAACCTCATTTGCACTTGTTCTTGTGCTTAGGAACCTCATTTGCTCTTTTTTGTGTGCTTAACATTCTCAATTGGCGTTGTTTGTGGGCTGAACAACCTCTTTGTGCTTGATCTTGTGCTTATGAACCTTATTTGTACTTGTTCTGGTGCTTGGGAACCTTGTTTGCCCTTGTTTTTATGCTTAACAATCTCAAATGGCGTTGTTCGTGTGCTTAAAACCACTTTTGCGCTTGATCTTGTACTTATGAACCTCATTTGAACTTGTTCTTGTGCTTACGAACCTCATTTGCACCAATTCTTGTACTTAGGAACCTCATTTGCCCTTGTTTGTGTGCTTAACAACCTCAATTGGCATTGTTCGTGTGCTTAACAACCTCTTTTGTGTTTGATCTTGTGCTTATGAACCTCATTTGCACTTGTTCTTGTGCTTAGGAACCTCATTTGCTTTTTTTTGTGTGCTTAACATTCTCAATTGGCATTGTTTGTGAGCTGAACAACCTCTTTTGCGCTTGATCTTGTTCTTAGGAACCTCATTTGCACTTGTTTTTGTACTTGCGTACTTCATTTGCCCATGTTTGTCTGCTTAACAACCTCAATTGGCGTTGTTCGTGTGCTTAACAACCTCTTTTGCGCTTGATCTTGTGCTTAGGAACCTCATTTGCACTTGTTCTCGTGCTTAGGAGCGTCATTTTCCCTTGTTTGTGTGCTTAACAATGTCGATTGGCATTGTTCGTGTGCTTAACAACCTATTTTGCACTTGATCTTGTGCTTATGAACCTCATTTGCACTTGTTCTTGTGCTTAGGAACCTCATTTTGCCCTTGTTTGTGTGCTTAACAACCTCAAATGGTGTTGTTTGTGTGCTTAACAACCTCTTTTGTGTTTGATCTCGTGCTTGTGAACCTCATTAGCACTTGTTCTTGTGCTTAGGAACCTCATTTGCTCTTTTTTGTGTGCTTAACATTCTCAATTGGCGTTGTTTGTGGGCTGAACAATCTCTTTGTGCTTGATCTTGTGCTTATGAACCTCATTTGCACTTGTTCTGGTGCTTGGGAACCTCGTTTGCCCTTGTTTTTATGCTTAACAATCTCAATTGGCGTTGTTCGTGTTCTTAAAACCACTTTTGCGCTTGATCTTGGCCTTATGAACATCATTTGAACTTGTTCTTGTGCTTAAGAACCTCATTTGCCCTTGTTTGTGTGCTTAACAACCTCAATTGGCATTGTTCGTGTGCTTAACAACCTCTTTTGCACTTGATGTTGTGCTTATGAATCTCATTTGCACTTGTTCTTGTGCTTAGGAACCTCATTTGCCCTTGTTTGTGTGCTTAACAACCTCAATTGGCGTTGTTTGTGTGCTTAACAACCTCTTTTGCGCTTGATCTTGTGCTTATGAACCTCATTTGCACTTGTGCTTGTGCTTAGGAACCTCATTGGTACTTGTTCTTGTCCTTAGGAACCTCATTCGCCCTTATTTGTGTGCTTAACAACCTCAATTGGCGTTGTTCGTGTGCTTAACAACCTCTTTTGCGCTTGATCTTGTGCTTATGAACCTCATTTGCACTTGTGCTTGTCTTAGGAACCTCATTTGCACTTGTTCTTATCCTTAGGAACGTCATTCGCCCTTATTTGTGTGCTTAACAACCTCAATTGGCATTGTTCGTGTGCTTAACAACCTCTTTTGCGCTTGATCTTGTGCTTATGAACCTCATTTGCACTTGTTCTTGTGCTTAGGAACCTCATTTGCCCTTGTTTGTGTTCTTAACAACCTCAATTGGCGTTGTTCATGTGCTTAACAACCTCTTTTGCGCTTGATGTTGTGCTTATGAATCTCATTTGCACTTGTTCTTGTGCTTAGGAACCTCATTTGCCCTTGTTTGTGTGCTTAACAACCTCAATTGGCGTTGTTCGTGTGCTTAACAACCTCTTTTGCGCTTGATCTTGTGCTTATGAACCTCATTTGCACTTGTTCTTGTGCTAAGGAACCTCATTTGCTCTTTTTTGTGTGCTTAACATTCTCAATTGGCGTTGTTTGTGGGCTGAACAATCTCTTTGTGCTTGATCTTGTGCTTATGAACCTCATTTGCACTTGTTCTGGTGCTTGGGAACCTCGTTTGCCCTTGTTTTTATGCTTAACAATCTCAATTGGCGGTGTTTGTGTGCTTAAAACCACTTTTGCGCTTGATCTTGTCCTTATGAACATCATTTGAACTTGTTCTTGTGCTTAAGAACCTCATTTGCCCTTGTTTGTGTGCTTAACAACCTCAATTGGCATTGTTCGTGTGCTTAACAACCTCTTTTGCACTTGATATTGTGCTTATGAACCTCATTTGCACTTGTTCTTGTGCTTAGGAACCTCATTTGCCCTTGTTTGTGTGCTTAACAACCTCAATTGGCGTTGTTTGTGTGCTTAACAACCTCTTTTGCGCTTGATCTTGTGCTTATGAACCTCATTTGCACTTGTGCTTGTGCTTAGGAACCTCATTTGCACTTGTTCTTGTCCTTAGGAACCTCATTCGCCCTTATTTGTGTGCTTAACAACCTCAATTGGCGTTGTTCGTGTGCTTAACAACCTCTTTTGCGCTTGATCTTGTGCTTATGAACCTCATTTGCACTTGTGCTTGTCTTAGGAACCTCATTTGCACTTGTTCTTGTCCTTAGGAACGTCATTCGCCCTTATTTGTGTGCTTAACAACCTTAATTGGCGTTGTTCGTGTGCTTAACAACCACTTTTGCGGTTGATCTTGTGCTTATGAACCTCATTTGCACTTGTTCTTGTGCTTAGGAACCTCATTTTGCCCTTGTTTGTGTGCTTAACAACCTCGATTGGCGTTGTTTGTGTGCTTAACAACCTCTTTTGTGTTTGATCTTGTGCTTGTGAACCTCATATGCACTTGTTCTTGTGCTTAGGAACCTCATTTGCTCTTTTTTGTGTGCTTAACATTCTCCATTGGCATTGTTTGTGAGCTGAACAACCTGTTTGTGCTTGATCTTGTGCTTATGAACCTCATTTGCACTTGTTCTTGTGCTTGGGAACCTCGTTTGCCCTTGTTTTTATGCTTAACAATCTCAATTAGCGTTGTTCGTGTGCATAAAACCACTTTTGCGCTTGATCTTGTCCTTCTGAACCTCATTTGCACTTGTTCTTGTGCTTAGGAACCTCATTTGCTCTTGTTTGTGTGCTTAACAACCTCAATTGGCTTTGTTCATGTGCTTAACAACCTCTTTTGCGCTTGGTGTTGTGCTTATGAATCTCATTTGCACTTGTTCTTGTGCTTAGGAACCTCATATGCCCTTGTTTGTGTGCTTAACAACCTCAATTGGCGTTGTTCGTGTGCTTAACAACCTCTTTCGCGCTTGATGTTGTGCTTATGAATCTCATTTGCACTTGTTCTTGTGCTTAGGAACCTCATTTGCCCTTGTTTGTGTGCTTAACAACCTCAATTGGCGTTGTTCGTGTGCTTAACAACCTCTTTTGCTCTTGATCTTGTGCTTATGAACCTCATTTGCACTTGTGCTTGTGCTTAGGAACCTCATTTGCACTTGTTCTTGTCCTTAGGAACCGTATTCGCCCTTATTTGTCTGCTTAACAACATCAATTGGCGTTGTTCGTGTGCTTAACAACCTCTTTTGCGCTTGATCTTGTGCTTTGGAACCTCATTTGCACTTGTTCTCGTGCTTAGGAACCTCATTTCCCCTTGTTTGTGTGCTTAACAACGTCGATTGGCATTGTTCGTGTGCTTAACAACCTATTTTGCGCTTGATCTTGTGCTTATGAACCTCGTTTGCACTTGTTCTTGTGCTTAGGAACCTCATTTTGCCCTTGTTTGTGTGCTTAACAACCTCGATTGGCGTTGTTTGTGTGCTTAACAACCTCTTTTGTGTTTGATCATGTGCTTGTGAACCTCATTTGCACTTGTTATTGTGCTTAGGAACCTCATTAGCTCTTTTTTGTGTGCTTAACATTCTCAATTGGCGTTGTTTGTGGGCTGAACAATCTCTTTGTGCTTGATCTTGAGCTTATGAACCTCATTTGCACTTGTTCTGGTGCTTGGGAACCTCGTTTGCCCTTGTTTTTATGCTTAACAATCTCAATTGGCGTTGTTCGTGTTCTTAAAACCACTTTTGCGCTTGATCTTGTCCTTATGAACATCATTTGAACTTGTTCTTGTGCTTAAGAACCTCATTTGCCCTTGTTTGTGTGCTTAACAACTTCAATTGGCATTGTTTGTGTGCTTAACAACCTCTTTTGCACTTGATGTTGTGCTTATGAATCTCATTTGCACTTGTTCTTGTGCTTAGGAGCCTCATTTGCCCTTGTTTGTGTGCTTAACAACCTCAATTGGCGTTGTTTGTGTGCTTAACAACCTCTTTTTCGCTTGATATTGTGCTTATGAACCTCATTTGCACTTGTGCTTGTGCTTAGGAACCTCATTTGCACTTGTTCTTGTCCTTAGGAACCTCATTCGCCCTTATTTGTGTGCTTAACAACCTCAATTGGCGTTGTTCGTGTGCTTAACAACCTCTTTTGGGCTTGATCTTGTGCTTATGAACCTCATTTGCACTTGTGCTTGTCTTAGGAACCTCATTTGCACTTGTTCTTGTCCTTAGGAACGTCATTCGCCCTTATTTGTGTGCTTAACAACCTCAATTGGCATTGTTCGTGTGCTTAACAACCTCTTTTGCGCTTGATCTTGTGCTTATGAACCTATTTTGCACTTGTTCTTGTGCTTAGGAACCTCATTTTGCGCTTGTTTGTGTGCTTAACAACCTCGATTGGCGTTGTTTGTGTGCTTAACAACCTCTTTTGTGTTTGATCTTGTGCTTGTGAACCTCATTTGCACTTGTTCTTGTGCTTAGGAACCTCATTTGCTCTTTTTTGTGTGCTTAACATTCTCAATTGGCGTTGTTTGTGGGCTGAACAACCTCTTTTTGCTTGATCTTGTGCTTATGAACCTCATTTGCACTTGTTCTGGTGCTTGGGAACCTCGTTTGCCATTGTTTTTATGCTTAACAATCTCAATTGGCGTTGTTCGTGTGCTTAAAACCACTTTTGCGCTTGGTCTTGTACTTATGAACCTCATTTGAACTTGTTCTTGTGCTTACGAACCTCATTTACACCAATTCTTGTACTTAGGAACCTCATTTGCCCTTGTTTGTGTGCTTAACAACCTCAATTGGAATTGTTCGTGTGCTTAACAACCTCTTTTGTGTTTGATCTTGTGCTTATGAACCTCATTTGCACTTGTTCTTGTGCTTAGGAACCTCATTTGCTCTTTTTTGTGTGCTTAACATTCTCAATTGGCATTGTTTGTGAGCTGAACAACCTCTTTGTGCTTGATCTCGTGCTTATGAACCTCATTTGCACTTGTTCTTGTGCTTGTGAACCTCGTTTGCCCTTGTTTTTATGCTTAACAATCTCAATTAGCGTTGTTCGTGTGCATAAAACCACTTTTGCGCTTGATCTTGTCCTTCTGAACCTCATTTGCACTTGTTCTTGTGCTTAGGAACCTCATTTGCCCTTGTTTGTGTGCTTAACAACCTCAATTGGCGTTGTTCATGTGCTTAACAACCTCTTTTGCGCTTGATGTTGTGCTTATGAATCTCATTTGCACTTGTTCTTGTGCTTAGGAACCTCATATGCCCTTGTTTGTGTGCTTAACAACCTCAATGGGCGTTGTTCGTGTGCTTAACAACCTCTTTCGGGCTTGATGTTGTGCTTATGAATCTCATTTGCACTTGTTCTTGTTCTTAGGAACCTCATTTGCCCTTGTTTATGTGCTTAACAACCTCAATTGGCGTTGTTCGCGTGCTTAACAACCTCTTTTGCGCTTGATCTTGTGCTTATGAACCTCATTTGCACTTGTGCTTATGCTTAGGAACCTCATTTGCACTTGTTCTTGTCCTTAGGAACCGTATTCGCCCTTATTTGTCTGCTTAACAACCTCAATTGGCGTTGTTCGTGTGCTTAACAACCTCTTTTGCGCTTGATCTTGTGCTTAGGAACCTCATTTGCACTTGTTCTCGTGCTTAGGAGCGTCATTTTCCCTTGTTTGTGTGCTTAACAACGTCGATTGGCATTGTTCGTGTGCTTAACAACCTATTTTGCGCTTGATCTTGTCCTTATGAACCTCATTTGCACTTGTTCTTGTGCTTAGGAACCTCATTTTGCCCTTGTTTGTGTGCTAAACAACCTCGAATGGCGTTGTTTGTGTGCTTAACAACCCCTTTTGTGTTTGATCTTGTGCTTGTGAACCTCATTTGCACTTGTTCTTGTGCTTAGGAACCTCATTTGCTCTTTTTTGTGTGCTTAACATTGTCAATTGGCGTTGTTTGTGGGCTGAACAATCTCTTTGTGCTTGATCTTGTGCTTATGAACCTCATTTGCACTTGTTCTGGTGCTTGGGAACCTCGTTTGCCCTTGTTTTTATGCTTAACAATCTCAATTGGAGTTGTTCGTGTTCTTAAAACCACTTTTGCGCTTGATCTTGTCCTTATGAACATCATTTGAACTTGTTCTTGTGCTTAAGAACCTCATTTGCCCTTGTTTGTGTGCTTAACAACCTCAATTGGCATTGTTCGTGTGCTTAACAACCTCTTTTGCACTTGATGTTGTGCTTATGAATCTCATTTGCACTTGTTCTTGTGCTTAGGAACCTCATTTGCCCTTGTTTGTGTGCTTAACAACCTCAATTGGCGTTGTTTGTGTGCTTAACAACCTCTTTTGCGCTTGATCTTGTGCTTATGAACCTCATTTGCACTTGTGCTTGTGCTTGTGCTTAGGAACCTCATTTGCACTTGTTCTTGTCCTTAGGAACCTCATTCGCCCTTATTTGTGTGCTTAACAACCTCAATTGGCGTTGTTCGTGTGCTTAACAACCTCTTTTGCGCTTGATCTTGTGCTTATGAACCTCATTTGCACTTGTGCTTGTCTTAGGAACCTCATTTGCACTTGTTCTTGTCCTTAGGAACGTCATTCGCCCTTATTTGTGTGCTTAACAACCTCAATTGGCATTGTTCGTGTGCTTAACAACCTCTTTTGCGCTTGATCTTGTGCTTATGAACCTCATTTGCACTTTCTCTTGTGCTTAGGAACCTCATTTTGCCCTTGTTTGTGTGCTTAACAACCTCGATTGGCCTTGTTTGTGTGCTTAACAACCTCTTTTGTGTTTGATCTTGTGCTTGTGAACCTCATTTGCACTTGTTCTTGTGCTTAGGAACCTCATTTGCTCTTTTTTGTGTGCTTAACATTCTCAATTGGCGTTGTTTGTGGGCTGAACAACCACTTTGTGCTTGATCTTGTGCTTATGAACCTTATTTGCACTTGTTCTGGTGCTTGGGAACCTTGTTTGCCCTTGTTTTTATGCTTAACAATCTCAAATGGCGTTGTTCGTGTGCTTAAAACCACTTTTGCGCTTGATCTTGTCCATATGAACCTCATTTGAACTTGTTCTTGTGCTTACGAACCTCATTTGCACCAATTCTTATAATTAGGAACCTCATTTGCCCTTGTTTGTGTGCTTAACAACCTCAATTGGCATTGTTCGTGTGCTTAACAACCTCTTTTGTGTTTGATCTTGTGCTTATGAACCTCATTTGCACTTGTTCTTGTGCTTAGGAACCTCATTTGCTCTTTTTTGTGTGCTTAACATTCTCCATTGGCATTGTTTGTGAGCTGAACAACCTCTTTTGCGCTTGATCTTGTGCTTAGGAACCTCATTTGCACTTGTTTTTGTACTTGCGTACTTCATTTGCCCTTGTTTGTCTGCTTAACAACCTCAATTGGCGTTGTTCGTGTGCTTAACAACCTCTTTTGCGCTTGATCTTGTGCTTAGGAACCTCATTTGCACTTGTTCTCGTGCTTAGGAGCGTCATTTTCCCTTGTTTGTGTATTTAACAACGTCGATTGGCATTGTTAGTGTGCTTAACAACATATTTTGCGCTTGATCTTGTGCTTATGAACCTCATTTGCACTTGTTCTTGTGCTTAGGAACCTCATTTGCACTTGTTCTTGTCCTTAGGAACCTCATTCGCCCTTATTTGTGTGCTTAACAACCTCAATTGGCGTTGTTCGTGTGCTTAACAACCTCTTTTGCGCTTGATCTTGTGCTTATGAACCTCATTTGCACTTGTGCTTGTCTTAGGAACCTCATTTGCACTTGTTCTTGTCCTTAGGAACGTCATTCGCCCTTATTTGTGTGCTTAACAACCTCAATTGGCATTGTTCGTGTGCTTAACAACCTCTTTTGCGCTTGATCTTGTGCTTATGAACTTCATTTGCACTTGTTCTTGTGCTGAGGAACCTCATTTTGCGCTTGTTTGTGTGCTTAACAACCTCGATTGGCGTTGTTTGTGTGCTTAACAACCTCTTTTGTGTTTGATCTTGTGCTTGTGAACCTCATTTGCACTTGTTCTTGTGCTTAGGAACCTCATTTGCTCTTTTTTGTGTGCTTAACATTCTCAATTGGCGTTGTTTGTGGGCTGGACAACCTCTTTTTGCTTGATCTTGTGCTTATGAACCTCATTTGCACTTGTTCTGGTGCTTGGGAACCTCGTTTGCCCTTGTTTTTATGCTTAACAATCTCAATTGGCGTTGTTCGTGTGCTTAAAACCACTTTTGCGCTTGATCTTGTACTTATGAACCTCATTTGAACTTGTTCTTGTGCTTACGAACCTCATTTACACCAATTCTTGTACTTAGGAACCTCATTTGCCCTTGTTTGTGTGCTTAACAACCTCAATTGGAATTGTTCGTGTGCTTAACAACCTCTTTTGTGTTTGATCTTGTGCTTATGAACCTCATTTGCACTTGTTCTTGTGCTTAGGAACCTCATTTGCTCTTTTTTGTGTGCTTAACATTCTCAATTGGCATTGTTTGTGAGCTGAGCAACCTCTTTGTGCTTGATCTCGTGCTTATGAACCTCATTTGCACTTGTTCTTGTGCTTGGGAACCTCGTTTGCCCTTGTTTTTATGCTTAACAATCTCAATTAGCGTTGTTCGTGTGCATAAAACCACTTTTGCGCTTGATCTTGTCCTTCTGAACCTCATTTGCACTTGTTCTTGTGCTTAGGAACCTCATTTGCCCTTGTTTGTGTGCTTAACAACCTCAATTGGCGTTGTTCATGTGCTTAACAACCTCTTTTGCGCTTGATGTTGTGCTTATGAATCTCATTTGCACTTGTTCTTGTGCTTAGGAACCTCATATGCCATTGTTTGTGTGCTTAACAACCTCAATGGGCGTTGTTCGTGTGCTTAACAACCTCTTTCGCGCTTGATGTTGTGCTTATGAATCTCATTTGCACTTGTTCTTGTGCTTAGGAACCTCATTTGCCCTTGTTTGTGTGCTTAACAACCTCAATTGGCGTTGTTCGTGTGCTTAACAACCTCATTTGCGCTTGATCTTGTGCTTATGAACCTCATTTGCACTTGTGCTTGTGCTTAGGAACCTCATTTGCACTTGTTCTTGTCCTTAGGAACCGTATTCGCCCTTATTTGTCTGCTTAACAACCTCAATTGGCGTTGTTCGTGTGCTTAACAACCTCTTTTGCGCTTGATCTTGTGCTTAGGAACCTCATTTGCACTTGTTCTCGTGCTTAGGAACCTCATTTTCCCTTCTTTGTGTGCTTAACAACGTCGATTGGCATTGTTCGTGTGCTTAACAACCTATTTTGCGCTTGATCTTATCCTTACGAACCTCATTTGCACTTGTTCTTGTGCTTAGGAACCTCATTTTGCCCTTGTTTGTGTGCTAAACAACCTCGAATGGCGTTGTTTGTGTGCTTAACAACCTCTTTTGTGTTTGATCTTGTGCTTGTGAACCTCATTTGCACTTGTTCTTGTGCTTAGGAACCTCATTTCCTCTTTTTTGTGTGCTTAACATTCTCAATTGGCGTTGTTTGTGGGCTGAACAATCTCTTTGTGCTTGATCTTGTGCTTATGAACCTCATTTGCACTTGTTCTGGTGCTTGGGAACCTCGTTTGCCCTTGTTTTTATGCTTAACAATCTCAATTGGCGTTGTTCGTGTTCTTAAAACCACTTTTGCGCTTGATCTTGTCCTTATGAACATCATTTGAACTTGTTCTTGTGCTTAAGAACCTCATTTGCCCTTGTTTGTGTGCTTAACAACCTCAATTGGCGTTGTTCGTGTGCTTAACAACCTCTTTTGCACTTGATGTTGTGCTTATGAATCTCATTTGCACTTGTTCTTGTGCTTAGGAACCTCATTTGCCCTTGTTTGTGTGCTTAACAACCTCAATTGGCGTTGTTTGTGTGCTTAACAACCTCTTTTGCGCTTGATCTTGTGCTTATGAACCTCATTTGCACTTGTGCTTGTGCTTAGGAACCTCATTTGCACTTGTTCTTGTCCTTAGGAACCTCATTCGCCCTTATTTGTGTGCTTAACAACCTCAATTGGCGTTGTTCGTGTGCTTAACAACCTCTTTTGCGCTTGATCTTTTGCTTATGAACCTCATTTGCACTTGTGCTTGTCTTAGGAACCTCATTTGCACTTGTTCTTGTCCTTAGGAACGTCATTCGCCCTTATTTGTGTGCTTAACAACCTCAATTGGCATTGTTCGTGTGCTTAACAACCTCTTTTGCGCTTGATCTTGTGCTTATGAACCTCATTTGCACTTGTTCTTGTGCTTAGGAACCTCATTTTGCGCTTGTTTGTGTGCTTAACAACCTCGATTGGCGTTGTTTGTGTGCTTAACAACCTCTTTTGTGTTTGATCTTGTGCTTGTCAACCTCATTTGCACTTGTTCTTGTGCTTAGGAACCTCATTTGCTCTTTTTTGTGTGCTTAACATTCTCAATTGGCGTTGTTTGTGGGCTGAACAACCTCTTTTTGCTTGATCTTGTGCTTATGAACCTCATTTGCACTTGTTCTGGTGCTTGGGAACCTCGTTTGCCCTTGTTTTTACGCTTAACAATCTCAATTGGCGTTGTTCGTGTGCTTAAAACCACTTTTGCGCTTGATCTTGTACTTATGAACCTCATTTGAACTTGTTCTTGTGCTTACGAACCTCATTTGCACCAATTCTTGTACTTAGGAACCTCATTTGCCCTTGTTTGTGTGCTTAACAACCTCAATTGGCATTGTTCGTGTGCTTAACAACCTCTTTTGTGTTTGATCTTGTGCTTATGAACCTCATTTGCACTTGTTCTTGTGCTTAGGAACCTCATTTGCTCTTTTTTGTGTGCTTAACATTCTCAATTGGCATTGTTTGTGAGCTGAACAACCTCTTTGTGCTTGATCTCGTGCATATGAACCTCATTTGCACTTGTTCTTGTGCTTGGGAACCTCGTTTGCCCTTGTTTTTATGCTTAACAATCTCAATTAGCGTTGTTCGTGTGCATAAAACCACTTTTGCGCTTGATCTTGTCCTTCTGAACCTCATTTGCACTTGTTCTTGTGCTTAAGAACCTCATTTGCCCTTGTTTGTGTGCTTAACAACCTCAATTGGCGTTGTTCATGTGCTTAACAACCTCTTTTGCGCTTGATGTTGTGCTTATGAATCTCATTTGCACTTGTTCTTGTGCTTAGGAACCTCATATGCCCTTGTTTGTGTGCTTAACAACCTCAATTGGCGTTGTTCGTGTGCTTAACAACCTCTTTTGCGCTTGATCTTGTGCTTATGAACCTCATTTGCACTTGTGCTTGTGCTTAGGAACCTCATTTGCACTTGTTCTTGTCCTTAGGAACCGTATTCGCCCTTATTTGTCTGCTTAACAACCTCAATTGGCGTTGTTCGTGTGCTTAACAACCTCTTTTGCGCTTGATCTTGTGATTAGGAACCTCATTTGCACTTGTTCTCGTGCTTAGGAACCTCATTTTCCCTTGTTTGTGTGCTTAACAACGTGGATTGGCATTGTTCGTGTGCTTAACAACCTATTTTGCGCTTGATCTTGTCCTTATGAACCTAATTTGCACTTGTTCTTGTGCTTAGGAACCTCATTTTGCCCTTGTTTGTGTGCTAAACAACCTCGAATGGCGTTGTTTGTGTGCTTAACAACCTCTTTTGTGTTTGATCTTGTGCTTGTGAACCTCATTTGCACATGTTCTTGTGCTTAGGAACCTCATTTGCTCTTTTTTGTGTGCTTAACATTCTCAATTGGCGTTGTTTGTGGGCTGAACAATCTCTTTGTGCTTGATCTTGTGCTTATGAACCTCATTTGCACTTGTTCTGGTGCTTGGGAACCTCGTTTGCCCTTGTTTTTATGCTTAACAATCTCAATTGGCGTTGTTTGTGTGCTTAAAACCACTTTTGCGCTTGATCTTGTCCTTATGAACATCATTTGAACTTGTTCTTGTGCTTAAGAACCTCATTTGCCCTTGTTTGTGTGCTTAACAACCTCAATTGGCATTGTTCGTGTGCTTAACAACCTCTTTTGCACTTGATGTTGTGCTTATGAATCTCATTTGCACTTGTTCTTGTGCTTAGGAACCTCATTTGCCCTTTTTGTGTGCTTAACAACCTCAATTGGCGTTGTTTGTGTGCTTAACAACCTCTTTTGCGCTTGATCTTGTGCTTATGAACCTCATTTGCACTTGTGCTTTTGCTTAGGAACCTCATTCGCCCTTATTTGTGTGCTTAACAACCTCAATTGGCGTTGTTCGTGTGCTTAACAACCTCTTTTGCACTTGTGCTTGTCTTAGGAACCTCATTTGCACCTATTTGTGTGCTTATGAACCTCATTTGCACTTGTGCTTGTCTTAGGAACCTCATTTGCACTTGTTCTTGTCCTTAGGAACCTCATTTTGCACCTATTTGTGTGCTTATGAACCTCATTTGCACTTGTGCTTGTCTTAGGAACCTCATTTGCACTTGTGCTTGTCTTAGGAACCTCATTTGCACCTATTTGTGTGCTTATGAACCTCATTTGCACTTGTGCTTGTCTTAGGAACCTCATTTTCCCTTGTTTGTGTGCTTAACAACGTGGATTGGCATTGTTCGTGTGCTTAACAACCTATTTTGCGCTTGATCTTGTCCTTATGAACCTAATTTGCACTTGTTCTTGTGCTTAGGAACCTCATTTTGCCCTTGTTTGTGTGCTAAACAACCTCGAATGGCGTTGTTTGTGTGCTTAACAACCTCTTTTGTGTTTGATCTTGTGCTTGTGAACCTCATTTGCACTTGTTCTTGTGCTTAGGAACCTCATTTGCTCTTTTTTGTGTGCTTAACATTCTCAATTGGCGTTGTTTGTGGGCTGAACAATCTCTTTGTGCTTGATCTTGTGCTTATGAACCTCATTTGCACTTGTTCTGGTGCTTGGGAACCTCGTTTGCCCTTGTTTTTATGCTTAACAATCTCAATTGGCGTTGTTTGTGTGCTTAAAACCACTTTTGCGCTTGATCTTGTCCTTATGAACATCATTTGAACTTGTTCTTGTGCTTAAGAACCTCATTTGCCCTTGTTTGTGTGCTTAACAACCTCAATTGGCATTGTTCGTGTGATTAACAACCTCTTTTGCACTTGATGTTGTGCTTATGAATCTCATTTGCACTTGTTCTTGTGCTTAGGAACCTCATTTGCCCTTGTTTGTGTGCTTAACAACCTCAATTGGCATTGTTCGTGTTCTTAAAACCACTTTTGCGCTTGATCTTGTCCTTATGAACATCATTTGAACTTGTTCTTGTGCTTAAGAACCTCATTTGCCCTTGTTTGTGTGCTTAACAACCTCAATTGGCATTGTTCGTGTGCTTAACAACCTCTTTTGCACTTGATGTTGTGCTTATGAATCTCATTTGCACTTGTTCTTGTGCTTAGGAACCTCATTTGCCCTTGTTTGTGTGCTTAACAACCTCAATTGGCGTTGTTTGTGTGCTTAACAACCTCTTTTGCGCTTGATCTTGTGCTTATGAACCTCATTTGCACTTGTGCTTGTGCTTAGGAACCTCATTTGCACTTGTTCTTGTCCTTAGGAACCTCATTCGCCCTTATTTGTGTGCTTAACAACCTCAATTGGCGTTGTTCGTGTGCTTAACAACCTCTTTTGCGCTTGATCTTGTGCTTATGAACCTCGTTTGCGCTTGTGCTTGTCTTAGGAACCTCATTTGCACTTGTTCTTGTCCTTAGGAACGTCATTCGCCCTTATTTGTGTGCTTAACAACCTCAATTGGCATTGTTCGTGTGCTTAACAACCTCTTTTGCACTTGATCTTGTGCTTATGAACCTCATTTGCACTTGTTCTTGTGCTTAGGAACCTCATATTGCCCTTGTTTGTGTGCTTAACTACCTCGATTGGCCTTGTTTGTGTGCTTAACAACCTCTTTTTTGTTTGATCTTGTGCTTGTGAACCTCATTTGCACTTGTTCTTGTGCTTAGGAACCTCATTTGCTCTTTTTTGTGTGCTTAACATTCTCAATTGGCGTTGTTTGTGGGCTGAACAACCACTTTGTGCTTGATCTTGTGCTTATGAACCTTATTTGCACTTGTTCTGGTGCTTGGGAACCTTGTTTGCCCTTGATTTTATGCTTAACAATCTCAAATGGCGTTGTTCGTGTGCTTAAAACCACTTTTGCGCTTGATCTTGTCCATATGAACCTCATTTGAACTTGTTCTTGTGCTTACGAACCTCATTTGCACCAATTCTTGTACTTAGGAACCTCATTTGCCCTTGTTTGTGTGCTTAACAACCTCAATTGGCATTGTTCGTGTGCTTAACAACCTCTTTTGTGTTTGATCTTGTGCTTATGAACGTCATTTGCACTTGTTCTTGTGCTTAGGAACCTCATTTGCTCTTTTTTGTGTGCTTAACATTCTCAATTGGCATTGTTTGTGAGCTGAACAACCTCTTTTGCGCTTGATCTTGTGCTTAGGAACCTCATTTGCACTTGTTTTTGTACTTGCGTACTTCATTTGCTCTTGTTTGTCTGCTTAACAACCTCAATTGGCGTTGTTCGTGTGCTTAACAACCCCTTTTGCGCTTGATCTTGTGCTTATGAACCTCATTTGCACTTGTGCTTGTGCTTAGGAACCTCATTTGGACTTGTTCTTGTCCTTAGGAACGTCATTCGCCCTTATTTGTGTGCTTAACAACCTCAATTGGCATTGTTCGTGTGCTTAACAACCTCTTTTGCGCTTGATCTTGTGCTTATGAACCTCATTTTCACTTGTTCTTGTGCTTAGGAACCTCATTTGCCCTTGTTTGTGTTCTTAACAACCTCAATTGGCGTTGTTCATGTTCTTAACAACCTCTTTTGCGCTTGATGTTGTGCTTATGAATCTCATTTGCACTTGTTCTTGTGCTTAGGAACCTCATTTGCCCTTGTTTGTGTGCTTAACAACCTCAATTGGCGTTGTTCGTGTGCTTAACAACCTCTTTTGCGCTTGATCTTGTGCTTATGAACCTCATTTGCACTTGTGCTTGTGCTTAGGAACCTCATTTGCACTTGTTCTTGTCCTTAGGAACCGCATTCGCCCTTATTTGTGTGCTTAACAACCTCAATTGGCGTTGTTTGTGTTCTTAACAACCTCTTTTGCGCTTGATCTTGTGCTTATGAACCTCATTTGCACTTGTTTTTGTACTTGCGTACTTCATTTGCCCTTGTTTGTCTGCTTAACAACCTCAATTGGCGTTGTTCGTATGCTTAACAACCTCTTTTGCGCTTGATCTTGTGCTTAGGAACTTCATTTGCACTTGTTCTCGTGGTTAGGAACGTCATTTGCCCATGTTTGTGTGCTTAACAACCTCAATTGGCGTTGTTCGTGTGCTTAACAACCTCTTTTACGCTTGATGTTGGGCTTATGAATCTCATTTGCACTTGTTCTTGTGCTTAGGAACCTCATTTGCCCTTGTTTGTGTGCTTAACAACCTCAATTGGCGTTGTTCGTGTGCTTAACAAACTCTTTTATGCTTGATCTTGTGCTTATGAACCACATTTGCACTTGTTTTTGTACTTGCGTACTTCATTTGCCCTTGTTTGTCTGCTTAACAACCTCAATTGGCGTTGTTCGTGTGCTTAACAACCTCTTTTGCGCTTGATCTTGTGCTTATGAACCTCATCTGCACTTGTTCTTGTGCTTACGAACCTCATTTGCACTTGTTCTTGTACATAGGAACCTCATTTGCCCTTGTTAATGTGGTTAACAACCTCAATTGGCGTTGTTCGTGTGGTTAACAACCTCTTTTGCGCTTGATCTTGTGCTTATGAACCTCATTTGCACTTGTTCTTGTGCTTATGAACCTCATTTGCCCTTGTTTGTGTGTTTAACAACCTCAATTGGCGTTGTTCGTGTGCTTAACAACCTCTTTTGCGCTTGATCTTGTGCTTATGAACCTCATTTGCACTTGTTTTTGTACTTGCGTACTTCATTTGCCCTTGTTTGTCTGCTTAACAACCTCAATTGGCGTTGTTCGTGTGCTTAACAACCTCTTTTGCTCTTGATCTTGTGCTTAGGAACCTCATTTGCACTTGTTCTCGTGCTTAGGAACCTCATTTTCCCTTGTTTGTGTGTTTAACGACGTCGATTGGCTTTGTTCGTGTGCTTAACAACCTATTTTGCGCTTGATCTTGTGCTTATGAACCTCATTTGCACTTGTTCTTGTGCTTAGGAACCTCATTTTGCCCTTGTTTGTGTGCTTAACAACCTCGATTGGCGTTGTTTGTGTGCTTAACAACCTCTATTATGTTTGATCTTGTGCTTATGAACCTCATTTGCACTTGTTCTTGTGCTTAGGAACCTCATTTGCTCTTTTTTGTGTGCTTAACATTCTCAATTGGCGTTGTTTATGAGCTGAACAACCTCTTTGTGCTTGATCTTGTGCTTATGAACCTCATTTGCACTTGTTCTTGTGCTTGGGAACCTCGTTTGCCCTTGTTTTTATGCTTAACAATCTCAATTAGCATTGTTCGTGTGCATAAAACCACTTTTGCGCTTGATCTTGTACTTATGAACCTCATTTGCACTTGTTCTTGTGCTTAGGAACCTCATTTGCCCTTGTTTGTGTGCTTAACAACCTCAATTGGAGTTGTTCGTGTGCTTAACAACCTCTTTTGCGCTTGATGTTGTGCTGATGAATCTCATTTGCACTTGTTCTTGTGCTTAGGAAACTCATTTGCGCTTGTTTGTGTGCTTAACAACCTCAATTGGCGTTGTTCGTGTGCTTAACAACCTCTTTTGCACTTGATCTTGTGTTTATGAACCTCATTTGCACTTGTGCTTGTGCTTAGGAACCTCATTTGCACTTGTTCTTGTCTTTAGGAACCGCATTCGCCCTTATTTGTGTGCTTAACAACCTCAATTGGCGTTGTTCGTGTGCTTAACAACTTCTTTTGCGCTAGATCTTGTGCTTATGAACCTCATTTGCACTTGTTTTTGTACTTGCGTACATCATTTGCCCTTGTTTGTCTGCTTAACAACCTCAATTGGCGTTGTTCGTGCGCTTAACAACCTCTTTTGCGCTTGATCTTGTGCTTATGAACCTCATCTGCACTTGTTCTTGTGCTTACGAACCTCATTTGCACTTGTTCTTGTACATAGGAACCTCATTTGCCCTTTTTAATGTGGTTAACAACCTCAATTGGCGTTGTTCGTGTGGTTAACAACCTCTTTTGCGCTTGATCTTGTGCTTATGAACCTCATTTGCACTTGTTTGTGTGCTTAACAACATCAATTGGCGTTGTTCGTGTGCTTAACAACCCCTTTTGCGCTTGATCTTGTGCTTATGAACCTCATTTGCACTTGTTTTTGTACTTGCGTACTTCATTTGCCCTTGTTTTTATGCTTAACAATATCAATTAGCGTTGTTCGTGTGCATAAAACCACTTTTGCGCTTGATTTTGTACTTATGAACCTCATTTGCACTTGTTCTTGTGCTTAGGAACCTCATTTGCCCTTGTTTGTGTGCTTAACAACCTCAATTGGAGTTGTTCGTGTACTTAACAACCTCTTTTGCGCTTGATGTTGTGCTTATGAATCTCATTTGCACTTGTTCTTGTGCTTAGGAACCTCATTTGCCCTTGTTTGTGTGCTTAACAGCCTCAATTGGCGTTGTTCGTGTGCTTAACAACCTCTTTTGCGCTTGATCTTGTGCTTATGAACCTCATTTGCACTTGTTCTTGTGCTTAGGAAGCGCATATGCCCTTGTTTGTGTGCTTAACAACCTCAATTGGCGTTGTTCGTGTGCTTACCCACCTCTTTTGCGCTTGATCTTATGCTTATCAACCTCATTTGCACTTGTTCTTGTGCTTAGGAACCTCATTTGCACTAATTCTTGTACTTAGGAACCTCATTTGCCCTTGTTTGTGTGCTTAACAACCTCAATTGGCATTGTTCGTGTGCTTAACAACCTCTTTTGTGTTTGATCTTGTGCTTATGAACCTCATTTGCACTTGTTCTTGTGCTTAGGAACCTCATTTGCTCTTTTTTGTGTGCTTAACATTCTCAATTGGCATTGTTTGTGAGCTGAACAACCTCTTTGTGCTTGATCTTGTGCTTATGAACCTCATTTGCACTTGTTCTCGTGCTTGGGAACCTCGTTTGCCCTTGTTTTTATGCTTAACAATCTCAATTAGCGTTGTTCGTGTGCATAAAACCACTTTTGCGCTTGATCTTGTCCTTATGAACCTCATTTGCACTTGTTCTTGTGCTTAGGAACCTCATTTTCCCTTGTTTGTGTGCTTAACAACCTCAATTGGCATTGTTCGTGTGCTTAACAACCTCTTTTGCGCTTGATGTTGTGCTTATGAATCTCATTTGCACTTGTTCTTGTGCTTAGGAACCTCATTTGCCCTTGTTTGTGTGCTTAACAACTTCAATTGGCGTTCTTCTTGTGCTTAACAACCTCTTTTGCACTTGATCTTGTGCTTATGAACCTCATTTGCACTTGTGCTTGTGCTTAGGAACCTCATTTGCACTTGTTCTTGTCCTTAGGAACCGCATTCGCCCTTATTTGTGTGCTTAACATCCTCAATTGGCGTTGTTCGTGTGCTTAACAACCACTTTTGCGCTTGATCTTGTGTTTATGAACCTCATTTGCACTTGTTTTTGTACTTGCGTACTTCATTTGCCCTTGTTTGTCTGCTTAACAACCTCAATTGGCGTTGTTCGTGTGCTTAACAACCACTTTTGCGCTTGATCTTGTGCTTATGAACATCATCTGCACTTGTTCTTGTACTTAGAAACCTCATTTACCCTTTTTAATGTGGTTAACAACCTCTTTTGCGCTTGATCTTGTGCTTATGAACCTCATTTGCACTTGTTCTTGTGCTTATGAACCTCATTTGCCCTTGTTTGTGTGCTTAACAACTTCAATTGGCGTTGTTCGTGTGGTTAACAACCTCTTTTGCGCTTGATCTTGTGCTTATGAACCTCATTTGCACTTGTTTTTGTACTTGCGTACTTCATTTGCCCTTGTTTGTCTGCTTAACAACCTCAATTGGCGTTGTTCGTGTGCTTAACAACCTCTTTTGCGCTTGATCTTGTGCTTAGGAACCTCATTTGCACTTGTTCTCGTGCTTAGGAACGTCATTTTCCCTTGTTTGTGTGCTTAACAACGTCGATTGGCATTGTTCGTGTGCTTAACAACCTATTTTGCGCTTGATCTTGTGCTTATGAACCTCATTTGCACTTGTTCTTGTGCTTAGGAACCTCATTTTGCCCTTGTTTGTGTGCTTAACAACCTCGATTGGCGTTGTTTGTGTGCTTAACAACCTCTATTATGTTTGATCTTGTCTTATGAACCTCATTTGCACTTGTTCTTGTGCTTAGGAACCTCATTTGCTCTTTTTTGTGTGCTTAACATTCTCAATTGGCGTTGTTTATGAGCTGAACAACCTCTTTGTGCTTGATCTTGTGCTTATGAACCTCATTTGCACTTGTTCTTGTGCTTGGGAACCTCGTTTGCCCTTGTTTTTATGCTTAACAATCTCAATTAGCATTGTTCGTGTGCATAAAACCACTTTTGCGCTTGATCTTGTACTTATGAACCTCATTTGCACTTGTTCTTGTGCTTAGGAACCTCATTTGCCCTTGTTTGTGTGCTTAACAACCTCAATTGGAGTTGTTCGTGTGCTTAACAACCTCTTTTGCGCTTGATGTTGTGCTGATGAATCTCATTTGCACTTGTTCTTGTGCTTAGGAAACTCATTTGCGCTTGTTTGTGTGCTTAACAACCTCAATTGGCGTTGTTCGTGTGCTTAACAACCTCTTTTGCACTTGATCTTGTGTTTATGAACCTCATTTGCACTTGTGCTTGTGCTTAGGAACCTCATTTGCACTTGTTCTTGTCTTTAGGAACCGCATTCGCCCTTATTTGTGTGCTTAACAACCTCAATTGGCGTTGTTCGTGTGCTTAACAACTTCTTTTGCGCTAGATCTTGTGCTTATGAACCTCATTTGCACTTGTTTTGGTACTTGCGTACATCATTTGCCCTTGTTTGTCTGCTTAACAACCTCAATTGGCGTTGTTCGTGCGCTTAACAACCTCTTTTGCGCTTGATCTTGTGCTTATGAACCTCATCTGCACTTGTTCTTGTGCTTACGAACCTCATTTGCACTTGTTCTTGTACATAGGAACCTCATTTGCCCTTTTTAATGTGGTTAACAACCTCAATTGGCGTTGTTCGTGTGGTTAACAACCACTTTTGCGCTTGATCTTGTGCTTATGAACCTCATTTGCACTTGTTTGTGTGCTTAACAACATCAATTGGCGTTGTTCGTGTGCTTAACAACCCCTTTTGCGCTTGATCTTGTGCTTATGAACCTCATTTGCACTTGTTTTTGTACTTGCGTACTTCATTTGCCCTTGTTTTTATGCTTAACAATATCAATTAGCGTTGTTCGTGTGCATAAAACCACTTTTGCGCTTGATCTTGTACTTATGAACCTCATTTGCACTTGTTCTTGTGCTTAGGAACCTCATTTGCCCTTGTTTGTGTGCTTAACAACCTCAATTGGAGTTGTTCGTGTACTTAACAACCTCTTTTGCGCTTGATGTTGTGCTTATGAATCTCATTTGCACTTGTTCTTGTGCTTAGGAACCTCATTTGCCCTTGTTTGTGTGCTTAACAGCCTCAATTGGCGTTGTTCGTGTGCTTAACAACCTCTTTTGCGCTTGATGTTGTGCTTATGAATCTCATTTGCACTTGTTCTTGTGCTTAGGAACCTCATTTGCCCTTGTTTGTGTGCTTAACAACTTCAATTGGCGTTGTTCATGTGCTTAACAACCTCTTTTGCACTTGATCTTGTGCTTATGAACCTCATTTGCACTTGTGCTTGTGCTTAGGAACCTCATTTGCACTTGTTCTTGTCCTTAGGAACCGCATTCGCCCTTATTTGTGTGCTTAACATCCTCAATTGGCGTTGTTCGTGTGCTTAACAACCACTTTTGCGCTTGATCTTGTGTTTATGAACCTCATTTGCACTTGTTTTTGTACTTATGTACTTCATTTGCCCTTGTTTGTCTGCTTAACAACCTCAATTGGCGTTGTTCGTGTGCTTAACAACCACTTTTGCGCTTGATCTTGTGCTTATGAACATCATCTGCACTTGTTCTTGTACTTAGAAACCTCATTTACCCTTTTTAATGTGGTTAACAACCTCTTTTGCGCTTGATCTTGTGCTTATGAACCTCATTTGCACTTGTTCTTGTGCTTATGAACCTCATTTGCCCTTGTTTGTGTGCTTAACAACTTCAATTGGCGTTGTTCGTGTGGTTAACAACCTCTTTTGCGCTTGATCTTGTGCTTATGAACCTCATTTGCACTTGTTTTTGTACTTGCGTACTTCATTTGCCCTTGTTTGTCTGCTTAACAACCTCAATTGGCGTTGTTCGTGTGCTTAACAACCTCTTTTGCGCTTGATCTTGCGCTTAGGAACCTCATTTGCACTTGTTCTCGTGCTTAGGAACGTCATTTTCCCTTGTTTGTGTGCTTAACAACGTCGATTGGCATTGTTCGTGTGCTTAACCACCTATTTTGTGTTTGATCTTGTGCTTATGAACCTCATTTGCACTTGTTCTTGTGCTTAGGAACCTCATTTGCTCTTTTTTGTGTGCTTAACATTCTCAATTGGCGTTGTTTGTGGGATGAACAATCTCTTTGTGCTTGATCTTGTGCTTATGAACCTCATTTGCACTTGTTCTGGTGCTTGGGAACCTCGTTTGCCCTTGTTTTTATGCTTAACAATCTCAATTGGGGTTGTTCGTGTGCTTAAAACCACTTTTGCGCTTGATCTTGTCCTTATGAACATCATTTGAACTTGTTCTTGTGCTTAAGAACCTCATTTGCCCTTGTTTGTGTGCTTAACAACCTCAATTGGCATTGTTCGTGTGCTTAACAACCTCTTTTGCGCTTGATGTTGTGCTTATGAATCTCATTTGCACTTGTTCTTGTGCTTAGGAACCTCATTTGCCCTTGTTTTTGTGCTTAACAACCTCAATTGGCGTTGTTTGTGTGCTTAACAACCTTTTTTGCGCTTGATCTTGTGCTTATGAACCTCATTTGCACTTGTGCTTGTGCTTAGGAACCTCATTCGCCCTTATTTGTGTGCTTAACAACCTCAATTGGCGTTGTTCGTGTGCTTAACAACCTCTTTTGCGCTTGATCTTGTGCTTATGAACCTCATTTGCACTTGTGCTTGTCTTAGGAACCTCATTTGCACCTGTTCTTGTCCTTAGGAACGTCATTCGCCCATATTTGTGTGCTTAACAACCTCAATTGGCGTTGTTCGTGTGCTTAACAACCTCTTTTGCGCTTGATCTTGTGCTTATGAACCTCATTTGCACTTGTTCTTGTGCTTAGGAACCTCATTTTGCCCTTGTTTGTGTGCTTAACAACCTCGATTGGCGTTGTTTGTGTGCTTAACAACCTCTTTTGTGTTTGATCTTGTGCTTGTGAACCTCATTTGCACTTGTTCTTGTGCTTAGAAACCTCATTTGCTCTTTTTTGTGTGCTTAACATTCTCAATTGGCGTTGTTTGTGGGCTGAACAACCTCTTTGTGCTTAATCTTGTGCTTATGAACCTCATTTGCACTTGTTCTAGTGCTTGGGAACCTCGTTTGCCCTTGTTTTTATGCTTAACAATCTCAATTGGCGTTGTTCGTGTGCTTAAAACCACTTTTGCGCTTGATCTTGTACTTATGAACCTCATTTGAACTTGTTCTTGTGCTTACGAACCTCATTTGCACCAATTCTTGTACTTAGGAACCTCATTTGCCCTTGTTTGTGTGCTTAACAACCTCAATTGGCATTGTTCGTGTGCTTAACAACCTCTTTTGTGTTTGATCTTGTGCTTATGAACCTCATTTGCACTTGTTCTTGTGCTTAGGAACCTCATTTGCTCTTTTTTGTGTGCTTAACATTCTCAATTGGCATTGTTTGTGAGCTGAACAACCTCTTTGTGCTTGATCTCGTGCTTATGAACCTCATTTGCACTTGTTCTTGTGCTTGGGAACCTCGTTTGCCCTTGTTTTTATGCTTAACAATCTCAATTAGCGTTGTTCGTGTGCATAAAACCACTTTTGCGCTTGATCTTGTCCTTATGAACCTCATTTGCACTTGTTCTTGTGCTTAGGAACCTCATTTGCCCTTGTTTGTGTGCTTAACATTCTCAATTGGCGTTGTTCATGTGCTTAACAACCTCTTTTGCGCTTGATGTTGTGCTTATGAATCTCATTTGCACTTGTTCTTGTGCTTAGGAACCTCATTTGCCCTTGTTTGTGTGCTTAACAACCTCAATTGGCGTTGTTCGTGTGCTTAACAACCTCTTTTGCGCTTGATGTTGTGCTTATGAATCTCATTTGCACTTGTTCTTGTGCTTAGGAACCTCATTTGCCCTTGCTTGTGTGCTTAACAACCTCAATTGGCGTTGTTCGTGTGCTTAACAACCTCTTTTGCGCTTGCTCTTGTGCTTATGAACCTCATTTGCACTTGTGCTTGTGCTTAGGAACCTCATTTGCACTTGTTCTTGTCCTTAGGAACCTCATTCGCCCTTATTTGTGTGCTTAACAACCTCAATTGGCGTTGTTCGTGTGCTTAACAACCTCTTTTGCGCTTGATCTTGTGCTTATGAACCTCATTTGCACTTGTTCTTGTGCTTAGGAACCTCATTTTGCCCTTGTTTGTGTGCTTAACTACCTCGATTGGCGTTGTTTGTGTGCTTAACAACCTCTTTTGTGTTTGATCTTGTGCTTGTGAACCTCATTTGCACTTGTTCTTGTGCTTAGGAACCTCATTTTCTCTTTTTTGTGTGCTTAACATTCTCAATTGGCGTTGTTTGTGGGCTGAACAACCTCTTTGTGCTTGATCTTGTGCTTATGAACCTCATTTGCACTTGTTCTGGTGCTTGGGAACCTCGTTTGCCCTTGTTTTTATGCTTAACAATCTCAATTGGCGTTGTTCGTGTGCTTAAAACCACTTTTGCGCTTGATCTTGTACTTATGAACCTCATTTGAACTTGTTCTTGTGCTTACGAACCTCATTTGCACCAATTCTTGTACTTAGGAACCTCATTTGCCCTTGTTTGTGTGCTTAACAACCTCAATTGGCATTGTTCGTGTGCTTAACAACCTCTTTTGTGTTTGATCTTGTGCTTATGAACCTCATTTGCACTTGTTCTTGTGCATAGGAACCTCATTTGCTCTTCTTTGTGTGCTTAACATTCTCAATTGGCATTGTTTGTGAGCTGAACAACCTCTTTGTGCTTGATCTTGTTCTTATGAACCTCATTTGCACTTGTTCTTGTGCTTGGGAACCTCGTTTGCCCTTGTTTTTATGCTTAACAATCTCAATTAGCGTTGTTCGTGTGCATAAAACCACTTTTGCGCTTGATCTTGTCCTTATGAACCTCATTTGCACTTGTTCTTGTGCTTAGGAACCTCATTTGCCCTTGTTTGTGTGCTTCACAACCTCAATTGGCGTTGTTCATGTGCTTAGCAACCTCTTTTGCGCTTGATGTTGTGCTTATGAATCTCATTTGCACTTGTTCTTGTGCTTGGGAACCTCATTTGCCCTTGTTTGTGTGCTTAACAACCTCAATTGGCGTTGTTCGTGTGCTTAACAACCTCTTTTGCGCTTGATGTTGTGCTTATGAATCTCATTTGCACTTGTTCTTGTGCTTAGGAACCTCATTTGCCCTTGTTTGTGTGCTTAACAACCTCAATTGGCGTTGTTCATGTGCTTAACAACCTCAATTGGCGTTGTTCGTGTGCTTAACAACCTCTTTTGCGCTTGATCTTGTGCTGATGAACCTCATTTGCACTTGTTTTTGTACTTGCGTACTTCATTTGCCCTTGTTTGTCTGCTTAACAACATCAATTGGCGTTGTTCGTGTGCTTAACAACCTCTTTTGCGCTTGATCTTGTGCTTAGGAACTTCATTTGCACTTGTTCTCGTGCTTAGGAACGTCATTTTCCCTTGTTTGTGTGCTTAACAACGTCGATTGGCATTGTTCGTGTGCTTAACAACCTATTTTGCACTTGATCTTGTGCTTATGAACCTCATTTGCACTTGTTCTTGTGCTTAGGAACCTCATTTTGCCCTTGTTTGTGTGCTTAACAACCTCGATTGGCGTTGTTTGTGTGCTTAACAACCTCTATTATGTTTGATCTTGTGCTTATGAACCTCATTTGCACTTGTTCTTGTGCTTAGGAACCTCATTTGCTCTTTTTTGTGTGCTTAACATTCTCAATTGGCGTTGTTTGTGAGCTGAACAACCTCTTTGTGCTTGATCTTGTGATTATGAACCTCTTTTGCACTTGTTCTTGTGCTTGGGAACCTCGTTTGCCCTTGTTTTTATACTTAACAATCTCAATTAGCGTTGTTCGTGTGCATAAAACCACTTTTGCGCTTGATCATGTACTTATGAACCTCATTTTCACATGTTCTTGTGCTTAGGAACCTCATTTGCCTTTGTTTGTGTGCTTAACAACCTCAATTGGCGTTGTTCGTGTGTTTAACAACCTCTTTGGCGCTTGATGTTGGGCTTATGAATCTCATTTGCACTTGTTCTTGTGCTTAGGAACCTCATTTGCCCTTGTTTGTGTGCTTAACAACTTCAATTGGCGTTGTTCGTGTGCTTAACAAACTCTTTTATGCTTGATCTTGTGCTTATGAACCTCATTTGCACTTGTTTTTGTACTGGCGTACTTCATTTGCCCTTGTTTGTGTGCTTAACAACTTCAATTGGCGTTGTTCGTGTGCTTAACAAACTCTTTTGCACTTGATCTTGTGCTTATGAACCTCATTTGCACTTGTTCTTGTACTTATGAACCTCATTTGCCCTTGTTTCTGTGCTTAACAACCTCAATTGGCGTTGTTCGTGTGCTTAACAACCTCTTTTGCGCTTGATCTTGTGCTTATGAACCTCATTTGCACTTGTTTTTGTACTTGCGTACTTCATTTGCCCTTGTTTGTCTGCTTAACAACCTCAATTGGCGTTGTTCGTGTGCTTAACAACCACTTTTGCTCTTGATCTTGTGCTTAGGAACCTCATTTTCCCTTGTTTGTGTGCTTAACAACCTATTTTGCTCTTGATCTTGTGCTTAGGAACCTCATTTGCACGTGTTCTCGTGCTTAGGACCTCATTTTCCCTTGTTTGTGTGCTTAACAACGTCGATTGGCATTGTTCGTGTGCTTAACAACCTATTTTGCGCTTGATCTTGTACTTATGAACCTCATTTGCACTTGTTCTTGTGCTTAGGAACCTCATTTGCCCTTGTTTGTGTGCTTAACAACCTCAATTGGCGTTGTTCGTGTGCTTAACAACCTCTTTTGCGCTTGATGTTGTGCTTATGAACCTCATTTGCACTTGTTCTTGTGCTTAGGAACCTCATTTGCACTTGTTCTTGTCCTTAGGAACTGTATTCGCCCTTATTTGTCTGCTTAACAACCTCAATTGGCGTTGTTCGTGTGCTTAACAACCTCTTTTGCGCTTGATCTTGTGCTTAGGAACCTCATTTGCACCTGTTGTCGTGCTTAGGAACCTCATTTTCCCTTGTTTGTGTGCTTAACAACGTCGATTGGCATTGTTCGTGTGCTTAACAACCTATTTTGCGCTTGATCTTGTGCTTATGAACCTCATTTGCACTTGTTCTTGTGCTTAGGAACCTCATTTTGCCCTTGTTTGTGTGCTTAACAACCTCTTTTGTGTTTGATCTTGTGCTTGTGAACCTCATTTGCACTTGTTCTTGTGCTTAGGAACCTCATTTGCTCTTTTTTGTGTGCTTAACATTCTCAATTGGCGTTGTTTGTGGGCTGAACAACCTCTTTGTGCTTGATCTTGTGCTTATGAACCTCATTTGCACTTGTTCTGGTGCTTGGGAACCTCGTTTGCCCTTGTTTTTATGCTTAACAATCTCAATTGGCGTTGTTCGTGTGCTTAAAACCACTTTTGCGCTTGATCTTGTCCTTGTGAACCTCATTTGAACTTGTTCTTGTGCTTAGGAACCTCATTTGCCCTTGTTTGTGTGCTTAACAACCTCAATTGGCGTTGTTCGTGTGCTTAACAAACTCTTTTGCACTTGATGTTGTGCTTATGAATCTCATTTGCACTTGTTCTTGTGCTTAGGAACCTCATTTGCCCTTGTTTGTGTGCTTAACAACCTCAATTGGCGTTGTTTGTGTGCTTAACAACCGCTTTTGCGCTTGATCTTGTGCTTATGAACCTCATTTGCACTTGTGCTTGTGCTTAGGAACCTCATTTGCACTTGTTCTTGTCCTTAGGAACCTCATTCGCCCTTATATGTGTGCTTAACAACCTCAATTGGCGTTGTTCGTGTGCTTAGCAATCTCTTTTGCGCTTGATCTTGTTCTTATGAACCTCATTTGCACTTGTGCTTCTCTTAGGAACCTCATTTGCACTTGTTCTTGTCCTTAGGAACGTCATTCGCCCTTATTTGTGTGCTTAACAACCTCAATTGGTGTTGTTCGTGTGCTTAACAATCTCTTTTGCGCTTGATCTTGTGCTTATGAACCTCATTTGCACTTGTTCTTGTGCTTAGGAACCTCATATGCCCTTGTTTGTGTGCTTAATAACCTCAATTGGCGTTGTTCGTGTGCTTACCCACCTCTTTTGTGGTTGATCTTATGCTGATCAACCTCATTTGCACTTGTTCTTGTGCTTAGGAACCTCATTTGCACTAATTCTTGTACTTAGGAACCTCATTTGCCCTTGTTTGTGTGCTTAACAACCTCAATTGGCGTTGTTCGTTTGCTTAACAACCTCTTTTGCGCTTGATCTTGTGCTTATGAACCTCATCTGCACTTGTTCTTGTGCTTACGAACCTCATTTGCACTTGTTCTTGTACTTAGGAACCTCATTTGCCGTTTTTAATGTGGTTAACAACCTCAATTGGTGTTTTTTGTGTGGTTAACAACATCTTTTGCTCTTGATCTTGTGCTTACGAACCTCATTTGCACTTGTTCTTGTGCTTAAGAACCTCATTTGCCCTTGTTTGTGTGCTTAACAACCTCAATTGGCGTTGTTCGTGTGCTTAACAACCTCTTTTGCGCTTGATCTTGTGCTTATGAACCTCATTTGCACTTGTTTTTATACTTGCGTACTTCATTTGCCCTTGTTTGTCTGCTTAACAACCTCAATTGGCGTTGTTCGTGTGCTTAACAACCTCTTGCGCTTGATCTTGTGCTTAGGAACCTCATTTGCACTTGTTCTTGTGCTTAGGAACATCATTTGCCCTTGTTTGTGTGCTTAACAACCTCAATTGGCGTTGTTCGTGTGCTTAACAACCTCTTTTGCGCTTGATGTTGTGCTTATAAATCTCATTTGCACTTGTTCTTGTGCTTAGGAACCTCATATGCCCTTGTTTGTGTGCTTAACAACCTCAATGGGCGTTGTTCGTGTGCTTAACAACCCCTTTCGCGCTTGATGTTGTGCTTATGAACCTCATTTGCACTTGTTCTTGTGCTTAAGAACCTCATTTGCACTTGTTCTTGTCCTTAGGAACTGTATTCGCCCTTATTTGTCTGCTTAACAACCTCAATTGGCGTTGTTCGTGTGCTTAACAACCTCTTTTGCGCTTGATCTTGTGCTTAGGAACCTCATTTGCACCTGTTGTCGTGCTTAGGAACCTCATTTTCCCTTGTTTGTGTGCTTAACAACGTCGATTGGCATTGTTCGTGTGCTTAACAACCTATTTTGCGCTTGATCTTGTGCTTATGAACCTCATTTGCACTTGTTCTTGTGCTTAGGAACCTCATTTTGCCCTTGTTTGTGTGCTTAACAACCTCTTTTGTGTTTGATCTTGTGCTTGTGAACCTCATTTGCACTTGTTCTTGTGCTTAGGAACCTCATTTGCTCTTTTTTGTGTGCTTAACATTCTCAATTGGCGTTGTTTGTGGGCTGAACAACCTCTTTGTGCTTGATCTTGTGCTTATGAACCTCATTTGCACTTGTTCTGGTGCTTGGGAACCTCGTTTGCCCTTGTTTTTATGCTTAACAATCTCAATTGGCGTTGTTCGTGTGCTTAAAACTACTTTTGCGCTTGATCTTGTCCTTGTGAACCTCATTTGAACTTGTTCTTGTGCTTAGGAACCTCATTTGCCCTTGTTTGTGTGCTTAACAACCTCAATTGGCGTTGTTCGTGTGCTTAACAAACTCTTTTGCACTTGATGTTGTGCTTATGAATCTCATTTGCACTTGTTCTTGTGCTTAGGAACCTCATTTGCCCTTGTTTGTGTGCTTAACAACCTCAATTGGCGTTGTTTGTGTGCTTAACAACCGCTTTTGCGCTTGATCTTGTGCTTATGAACCTCATTTGCACTTGTGCTTGTGCTTAGGAACCTCATTTGCACTTGTTCTTGTCCTTAGGAACCTCATTCGCCCTTATATGTGTTCTTAACAACCTCAATTGGCGTTGTTCGTGTGCTTAGCAATCTCTTTTGCGCTTGATCTTGTGCTTATGAACCTCATTTGCACTTGTGCTTCTCTTAGGAACCTCATTTGCACTTGTTCTTGTCCTTAGGAACGTCATTCGCCCTTATTTGTGTGCTTAACAACCTCAATTGGTGTTGTTCGTGTGCTTAACAACCTCTTTTGCGCTTGATCTTGTGCTTATGAACCTCATTTGCACTTGTTCTTGTGCTTAGGAACCTCATATGCCCTTGTTTGTGTGCTTAATAACCTCAATTGGCGTTGTTCGTGTGCTTACCCACCTCTTTTGTGGTTGATCTTATGCTGATCAACCTCATTTGCACTTGTTCTTGTGCTTAGGAACCTCATTTGCACTAATTCTTGTACTTAGGAACCTCATTTGCCCTTGTTTGTGTGCTTAACAACCTCAATTGGCGTTGTTCGTTTGCTTAACAACCTCTTTTGCGCTTGATCTTGTGCTTATGAACCTCATCTGCACTTGTTCTTGTGCTTACGAACCTCATTTGCACTTGTTCTTGTACTTAGGAACCTCATTTGCCGTTTTTAATGTGGTTAACAACCTCAATTGGCGTTTTTTGTGTGGTTAACAACATCTTTTGCTCTTGATCTTGTGCTTACGAACCTCATTTGCACTTGTTCTTGTGCTTATGAACCTCATTTGCCCTTGTTTGTGTGCTTAACAACCTCAATTGGCGTTGTTCGTGTGCTTAACAACCTCTTTTGCGCTTGATCTTGTGCTTATGAACCTCATTTGCACTTGTTTTTATACTTGCGTACTTCATTTGCCCTTGTTTGTCTGCTTAACAACCTCAATTGGCGTTGTTCGTGTGCTTAACAACCTCTTGCGCTTGATCTTGTGCTTAGGAACCTCATTTGCACTTGTTCTTGTGCTTAGGAACATCATTTGCCCTTGTTTGTGTGCTTAACAACCTCAATTGGCGTTGTTCGTGTGCTTAACAACCTCTTTTGCGCTTGATGTTGTGCTTATGAATCTCATTTGCACTTGTTCTTGTGCTTAGGAACCTCATATGCCCTTGTTTGTGTGCTTAACAACCTCAATGGGCGTTGTTCGTGTGCTTAACAACCCCTTTCGCGCTTGATGTTGTGCTTATGAACCTCATTTGCACTTGTTCTTGTGCTTAAGAACCTCATTTTGCCCTTGTTTGTGTGCTTAACAACCTCGATTGGCGTTGTTTGTGTGCTTAACAACCTCTTTTGTGTTTGATCTTGTGCTTATGAACCTCATTTGTACTTGTTCTTGTGATTAGGAACCTCATTTGCTCTTTTTTGTGTGCTTAACATTCTCAATTGGCGTTGTTTGTGAGCTGAACAACCTCTTTGTGCATGATCTTGTGCTTATTAACCTCATTTGCACTTGTTCTTGTGCTTGGGAACCTCCTTTGCCCTTGTTTACGTGCTTAACAACCTCGATTGGCGTTGTTTGTGTGCTTAACAACCTCTTTTGCGCTTGATTTGGGGCTTATGAACCTCATTTGCACTTGCTCTTGTGCTTAGGAACCTCATTTGCCCTTGTTTGTGTGCTTAACAACCTCTTTTGTGCTTGATCTTGTGCTTATGAACCTCATTTGCACTTGTTCTTGTGCTTATGAATCTCATTTGCCCTTGCTTGTGTCATTGATAAGATGACCTTTCGTTTTGTGTTTGTCGGAGAAGAACCTTATGTTCCTCTCCCTCCACAGTGCCCAAGCGCCCACCATCCAGATCGTATACCAGCATCCCTTCTGCAACTCGGTCATTGATGAACCTATGATGATCCATACCGCTAGAACGTTAGGTACGTCTGGCGATACGATGTTGTGTTGCCTCCTCAGACCCGTTATATGGTTCCTCGTCTCCATCCCATCATCCCCACATAGGTGGCAACCCTTCTGAACCGTACATCCTTTGGAAGCTAGGACCCGCTGTGTCAAGATTTTGTTATCCAGCATCACTCATATAAAGATTCTTACCTTCAACGGAAACTTTATTTTCCAGGGCCTTTTGTGAATTGGTGAGATAATGCCCTTGTTGTGCATTAAACGGTAGGCAGATGTGTAGGAAAAGACCCCTGACGAGGTACATTTCCAAATCCTCTCCCCATTCACCGTATCTGTCAAGACCGAGCAAAATGATATAATTTTGACCAGCTCCCTAGAAAAAAAGGACGCTTCCGAGCTTCGCTAGCTTAGGTCTGATGCCGCATGGACTGCGAACAGAGATGACATTGTTTTTACCCACAACCCCCCCCCCCCCCTTCCAGATTCTATGTACCATATCTATTTTGCCAAAAGGGCCTCGTTCTGACAGGAAAGGTTAATTATTCCCAGACCTCCATTTATTTTCAGCATACAAACTATCCCAGTCTAATGATGTCTCTCACCGCTTGAACTAGGTTTTGTGGTACCGCCAGTGGGACAAAGTTGCTTTTTGCCTTATTGATTTTGAGCCCTGTTAGCTTTGAATACACTCCCAATACATGACTGACAATCTTTAGTGTGGTTGGGTGAGCCTCGCAGATGATGAGTGTGTCGTCTTCATACTAAATTACCTGCAGCCGTAGCATTGCCGATGTAGGCAAGATATGCACCATGCTACTCAAAAATTCATTTAAGCAGTCCACCACCAGGATGAAGAGCATCGGAAATAGTGGATCGCCCTAACGTAATGTATTTCAATTTGTTATTTGGTTTTTTCCATACGATGCAGTTGCCGCTATGTGTTCATTTTTTTTTCTTATATAGAATACTAGTTTCTAATCTTGCAAAATCTCAGGTTCTAAATGTATCAGAATTTGAAAATTCATCATGTTTAGCATTTAGTGATTTCTTTGGCTGAATTTCATTGAATCTCGCAAATTCTTTATGAAATGCCATTTAACTGAGATTTGGATGTTATTAGGTTTTAAAAAACTTTCAAATTTAAGGAATTTTCACAATTCAGGTAAAATGTAGAGCAAAATTTCTTGTCCTTTTGTTCAAGCTTGCATTTCATAATTTTTAAGCATCATGAAGCATATGTAGTGAAAAATTTTCCTTTCTACTAGAATAAGCTTTGATCTGAATGGGTACGCATGCTGCATGCGCATGCGAATTATATTCATGTTACATTTTTTGTTCAAAACTAAATTTGATTTATGTAAACTGGTCTTATATTGCATTTATGCATAGTTCAAACGACTGGTTCAGCAGCAGAGAAAATGGGAAAACTTAGATAAACTTTGAATTTATATAGTTAATTCACTTGTAGAGTTTGTACCAAGTGTTACTGGACCCAAAAGCTGATTCTTTTGGAATTTCTCAATTTCTAGGGTATTCAAAATAATTTAATATTTTTCTTTTTTTAGATTTATGAAGAGCAGGAGTACATCCATGTTGAATCATTTCTATCAATCAAAATTGTTTTTTTTAGATTTATAGCATGGCTCAGTTTCTACATTACTATTTTTCTTTTTTTTCTTTTTTTCTTTTTTTGAAAATAAGCCTTTTTTTTTTCCTCGCATAGTGCATCCATGAGGTCATTGAAAGTTACTAAATTGGGTATTTGGGTTCATACCCTTTAGAAATCATGCTACTGCAGCATTTTCCGTGTCTTGTCTAACATCCATTTCTTTCAAGCCCTTGAGAAACCACGGATTGCAGTTCCTCTGCCTTGTCAATTGGGTATTTGGGTTCATCCCAAAAATTTTGAATTGACGATAGGATATCCTATTTTAATTAAAGCATTTATAGTTTTAAGATTGAAAATCCACGAGAAGGACAAACTTTACAATTTTGTAATAAAAGATAGAAATTTAGAATACCAACATAATCTGAAGTCAGAGGAGCTAGTTGATCCAAATGTTGTATTTGCGTCATTCAGTCATTTATGAACTTATTGTGAAAATTGTGATACATCCATTTACAAATAATATAAGCAAAAAAACAAATATATTTGTCAACATTGTGGATTTCATTTACAATTGGAGTGTTTCAACCGAATCGAATCTTTTTGTTGCAGGTACTTGGGATTCTATGGATGAAAAATATGGCTTCTACTGATCCCTATGAGATTCTTAAAAAAAACCTTGTGTTTGCTTCAGGGGATTCTGAAGAATTTCTAGAATCACAAGAGGCAGATGAATTTGGGAAAGTATATAATATGGGAGAGCCATATGAAAAATAACTTATTTATTTTGAGGATCGTCAAGAATTCTCGAAATATGATAAAATCAATCCAATCTCAAGACATGAGATTGATTTTAAGAATATTGGTGTATATTTGTATCAGGCCTGCTAATTGAACATGGCTATTCATGAACAAAACGGGCCGAACAATAATTGAACAGAAATTAAACATATTATTATATGAACCATACTCGAAATTCATTTCGGTTTAGTTGATATCAAACTAACCGGGCCAAGTTTGAACGGGCTTCAAACAAACCGTTGAACAGTTCGGATTTGTGTTCGATCGATTCCTATTCGAACATAACCCTATCGAACAAGAATCAGACTTCAACTCTTCCCCTCTCTGAGCTCTCTGATCACGCGGCGCCTGTGGCTCTGTCTTCCCTCTCCGTCGGGTGGCTCGCGCCAGTTCGCCACCCCCTCTCCATCACTCCTCTTTGGTGCCACCTTCCCAAGCGCCTCTCTCCTCTCTCCCAGACGACCTTGGCGACGACCCCTCTTCCCGACCTCTCCTCTATCCACCATTGGTAAGTGCTCCCTTCCTTGCCTACAAAAGCTAAGCGGCGTCTCTCTCTCGAATCTCCTTCCACTGACCCAATAACTCCCATCCGATCAGAATCCAAGTGACCAAAGAGAAGATTTAATTGCAAGAAGGTGCTTTATGGCGGTGCTGAATTTCAGGTATTCATTCTCTCATCCAGAAATGATTAATTGATTCATTCTCTCAATCCCGATTTCAGTACCATATTCTCTAGTATGCTCCGTGCGTAACCAAATCTCAGTTGGGAAAAATTGCAAAATTGTTGTTGTTTTGTTTTCAATTTTTAATCACTTAATTAATTGATTTTATCTGGTACAGGTATTAGCAGCAACCAGCAACTCAGACATCAGGAGAGCAGGGAAAGAGGTGGTTTCAAGGCATAGCTGATTATGTTCATCAATTTCACTGGCTCTTTGAGGTGCTAATATCTTACATTAATTGTTGTTTGTATTTTTTTAAGTATCATATGGTGATTCCTTAATTGTGTCATTAAGGAATACTGTAAATTTGCAATTGTGTTACTGGTACTTAAAAGCTACTGGTTTCTGCTTATAATTAGTGCAATCAGTTTCTGCTTATAATTAGTGCAATCAGTCCAATGATCTTACTGCAATTGTGTTACTGGTACTTAAAAGCTACTGGTTTCTACTGGTACTTAATATAGCATAACATGTTTATGCTAAAGGATGAACTTTTGATTCCAGACAAGCTCCACTCAAAGTAATCTTGTGTAATTGAGTCTGCTAATAAGTTGAATAATTTTTTATTTCAACTTTTTTGAAGTTCGTGAGTCGAATTGAAATGTGGTTTTTGGCATGCTTTATATCTTTCTCGTTAGTTCTGTAAAGAGGGTTTCCAATTTTTTAATTGGATACTTGTATATTGCTTTTGAAAATGTATATAAGAATAGTGATATATATTCAACTTGCTTCGCAGATGCTTTCTGTTTCTTATGGAATAATTGGGATTTAAGTGTGATGTGGTTTTCTTTGCATAGACAAGCATGTTAGTAATTAATCCAAGTTGAAGTCAAAATTGAAGTATTTTCCCTTTGAAACGGTGTTTCAGATAAACTACGCAGAGCATACAAGACAGACACTTATAAACAAAGCAGAGTAAGTACTATTTTTATAAATAATTTGATATCACCAGTTACTGTCATCATTTCAGTTCCCTTTCTTTTTCTTTTTTGCATTACAGTCGTTTTAATTTGGAATCACACATTATGAAATCACACGTTGTTGCTATAATTTTTAAAGTTTGGTTTAGTGCTTGATCCAATCTTTTGCAATGGTAATAGTGTTATTGTTATGTAAATGCTGATTTTGCATTTTTTTTTTTTTTTTTTTTTTTTAGTAAAGTTGGAGGTCAAGCCATCCAACTATTTAATACCATTGTTATTATAACAAATGATTTTCTTCATCTGAATTTCGAACTCATGACCTCTAGAAACCATATGCCTTTGCCACTAGACCAAAAACTAGTTCTTGCATTTTTTTTTTATGTTTGCAGGGCTTTTAGGGAAATGCAACTGAGGATCTCAGATTTTGTTGAAAGAGATGAACTTAGATTTTATTGAACCAATTATTGTTATCTAAACTTTTTCTGTTGTTTTCATGAATTGTAATGAGTAATTTAATTATTATGTTGTGATTTTTTGTTTTATATTGTTCCCCTGTTTGAAATTGAGTAGAAGGCTGTACGCACCTAGTAGGAAATTTAGTCCGCAGTTTAATTGTTTTTATATTGTTTAGTTGAATTAGTCTGCGTTTCATGTTATCCACTGTTCGAATATCAAACCAACTGAGCCCATTCAATTTGTCAACAGTTCAGCCCTGTTCAATTGAACCGGGCTAGAAATGAAAAAATTTATTTCTGGCCGATTACGAACAGGATTCATTAATTTCAATTTTGATCTGGACCAGTAATGAACAGGACTTTCGTTCATTAGCAAGCCTAAGTTGTATAGGAATAATAGTATTAATTATCTTAATAAAGATATTTAAAATTATTATTTCTAAAGTATTGTAATTAAGTTGTTGCCCCTTCTTTACAAAGACCATCAATAACTGACCACACTTTGTAGACATTTTGTCAAGCAACTCAAAGGAAAAAAAGTATAGTCTTACCCATAGAGCAAAGCCCTCCTAAATTCCTAATAAGATTGTTATAGGAGATCACATTATGTGTGCGCAGCCCAATTTAGGCTTTTTGTCGAACACCGTGACTGCAGTCTCATGGATCCTATCAGCCCAATTTAGACGAGAGGCCTAGGACCGTTCAATCTAAATTCATGGGAATTCTTGAGATGCTTTAAGTAATTAAGTTCGTACCAATAATTAATAAAAAGAACGAATTAAAACTCAACAAAGGTCGAACACTCAATTAAGATTTTTTTAAAATAGAACTAATTTTAAATATTTCAAAAGAATAGATACTATTAATTTTGTTTTTACAAAAAATAGCTCCACTGATTCACGGGATTGGTGGAGACGAAAACACATTTGCTAGCTCCACCAATTCACAAAATCGGTAGAACCATTTGCTATCAATTTCCGTAGTTATATTGTATAGATGGATCATAAAAAGCTGTATTTTTGCCTCCACTAATTTTACAGATAAGTGGAGTCATTTTTTTAAATACATATCACTAGTGCTTAGGGGTGTAAACAGATCATATATTATCTGATTTCATCCGGATCCGAATCCGGAAAATTACTTAAACGGATCATATATTATCTGATTTTCCAGAAAATTACATATCACTAGTGCTTAGGGGTGTAAACGGATCATATATTATCTGATTTCATCCGGATCCGAATCCAGAAAATTACTTAAAGAATCTGATCCGTATCCGTATATGAGACTATTTGTATCTGTATCCGTATCCAAAAAAAATTTAACAGATAAGAATACGGTAAGACTTTTAACTATCCGTAATTGTCCGTATCCGACCGTTTAAATCCTAAATCACAACAAATATACTCTATGTTCTTTAATTAATTTATTAAATTGTATATACATACCAATGATTTATTAAACTGCGTATACATATATATCCTGATGAACAATATAACATTATTATATGAGTAAATCTAGGGTGTGACATGCTCACCAAGAGGGTTTGGTGAGCACAACTCCAAAAATATATCGGATTGGCTTCAAATGACGAATCCAAACCTTTGAAATCCATATACTTCGTGAGTGATGCATGCACTTGCAAAATTTTAGAAGTTTCCAATTCATTTGCTACGAGGTCAAGCGGTCAAAGTAATGATGAAAAATGAATATATAAAACAACTAATAGAATAACTTATTAAAAGATTCATTACTTTGACCGCTTGACCTCGTAGCAAATGATTTCGAAACTTCCAAAATTTTGCATGTACATGCATCACTCACGAAGTACATGAATTTCAAGGGTTTAGATTCGTCATTTGAAGCCGATCCAATGTATTTTTGGAGTTGTGCTTACCAAAACCCTCTTGGTGAGCACGTCACACCCTAGATTTACTCTTATTATATAATTAGTGACTAATATTTTGATAATTTGATGTGTGTTTTGTAACCAACAAACTTATTATGACAAATATGAGATCTAAATTTTGAATGAAAAAATTATATTTAGATGGAGGAGGGTTCCAATGCACCCAAAAATTCGTGCCCCCATTTGCTCCCAATTCTTTATCTTCATTTTCAAAGTTTGAACAGTCGATCCGAACCGATCAACATGACCTCCATAATAAAATATGCTTGGAGACCAAATTTTATATTTTTTAGAATTTTTTTAACTATTTTTAAGACAGGTACAAAATCACTTTATCGAATGGTCCAGAATCTCCTTAAAACAATAATTTTGTATCTATCTTAAAAAATAGTAAAAAAAATTCGAAAAATATAAAATTTGGTCTCCAGGCATATTTTATTATAATGATCATGTTAAACGTTCGGATCAACTATTCGGATTTTGAAAATGAAGATAAAAGAGATAAATGATTGGGAGTAAATTGGAGCATAGAAATTTGGGTGCATTTGAACCCTCCTCATTTAGATGTTATTCTTTACTAGAATGTACATTAGTAATTTATTTTTAATTATCTGAATTATATCCATATTTGTATTTGTATCCGTTTGAGATCGGTCAATATTTCAAATAATATGGGTAAGATCAATTTTTAGTGAGCATGGGTATAAAAATACTTCCACACTAATTATATCTTACCCACTGACACCCCTAGGAAAGAACCCGTCTCCAGTAAATCATAAATGGATGTGTCCATTTACGTTATATTTGTTTTTCTGACAGTCGCATTATTTGTCCAAGTGTTGTCCTACTTTATTTTCACTGTAAAATAAGTCCGATTTTTTATTTACATTTATTAAATAATTTATTAAATGTCAACCTGATGTTTCAAAAGAAATTAATTTTATACCACAATATCTTGTTATGTGCAACCAATTGGTTGTTAAATAAAAAATATCTAGTAAATTATTAAGAAAAAAAATTCCTGGCAGCTTCTGTCAGGTTTAAAAAAAAAAAATTCCAAATTGCGAAAGAGATGTTCTCTTTTTCTTTAGGACATTTAAAATTGTATAAATTACAAAGAACTCCGTAGAAAATTGCGAAAGAGATTTTCTCTTTTTTCTTTATGGAATTCTATACTTAAAAAAATACTTATCAATGCAAACATGACCTTAGGGTTACCAATCCAGCATTTTGCTGAATTTATATAAATTGCATTATGGAATTATACACCTACTGAGTTCCGGTGAATCCTCTAAGACCCTTAAAATTATATAAATTACAAAAGAACTTGTTCTCTAGGACCCTTAAAATAGAATACTCCAGACTACTAATAAAACTAAGTAAATCAGATACTAATATTGAAGTTAAACCTGGAAAGGCTTCTTCAACAAAAACTATGAAAGAGGCTATTGAAGTAAAAATCAGATACTCCAATGAAAGAGGCTAATTTAAAAAACATCTTCCAATTGTAAAGGTATATTTACATCTAATACCTGGTGCAGGTACTGTACTGGACCAATTATCTCTGATGCCAGTAATATTTATTACCCATAATAATACTTGTGTTGTACCAGTTAACACAGAAACATCATGTAAAAGCAGCAAAAGCAAATGCCTTACATTAAGAACCGATAATAATATATTAATATCATCATTTAAATCTAAACGCCTCGAAACACCACTCACACACTCGTCAAATCCAAAACACTACTAGCAGGGGATCATCAAATAGATTACCAGTCCAGTAGGAAACTACAGTTTTACCCTTCTAAATTCCTAACAGATCAACACCATTACATAAACACTCTTTCTGATTTCTGCCTAGTTCACTGCCTAGACCTAGATTTTGCACGGCTTGCCTCGTCAGGTGTTGATGGGAACAACTCTACATACCTTGACCCAATCGTCATCTTATCCCGACACATGGCCTTCTTCGCCACATCAGACGAGGGGAACTCAGCATATGCCTCCCCTGTCGCCTTACCGTCAAAGCGGCAGCTGATGTGGATATCGCTTTCCTTCAAATCAAAATCCTCCCCAAAAAACTCCACTATCTCTGCTCTGGTGACTGAGTAGGGGAGACCACGTAATTTGAGCACCTCAGTGAAGTGCATTTCGTCAAGGTTCTTCTTCTCCTCCTCCCTTGATTCATCACGGGGCCGCTTGTTTCGAGGTGCAGGTGGTGGGGACCGCTCAGATGGAAATCCAAAAACACCGAAGTTTACCTGCACAGAAATAAATTATTACATTAGAAATGAAGGGAAAAGGCAAGGTGATGTAGCAAAGAGAAAAATAAGTGACTAAGGTGCCCTTGATTTTCAGTAAGACTCCACCAAATTGCTTGATATACACTCCATACTAACTATCAAAAAGTAAACCAAACTTATTCAGCATTATTTTGGGTACAGGAATACAAACTCAAGGATCAAAAATTTGTTATAAGTTACATGGAAAATTTCTCAAAACTCAAAACATATTCAGCATTATTTTAGTTCCATGGGTTTATCAGAAAAGAATTCAGGGAAGTGCCAATTTGTCAGAATACAACAGAATTAGAAACACACCAAATGGTTTGCCAACACCTGCAAAGAACCTGAAAAGTCACACAGACAATTCAAAACATAATGTGTTATATCAAATCAAACTTGCAAAAAACAAGCAAAACCAAGATGCTACATAAAGTAGACCAAAACTGAAAAAAAAAATATTGTTAATAAAGAGAAATTAAGGTGCTACCTCAGCAGCAACAGCATTATAGTAGTCACTTTTCTTGCAACCAAAGACCTCGACATAGCGATGCCCCATGTTTTGCCGGTCCCGCTGCAGTGCCAACTGTGCTTGCATAGGGGTCGGGAACACCACATATGCGTCCCCGGTAAACCGGCCATTTTTATTCACAAACAAGCAATCGACAACATCCAGCCCAGTGAAGAACTTGTAAATGTCGATATCCTCACAATTGAACGGCAACCCCCTGATTCGCACCACTGGGAAGTTGTACAACCCAGCAGTGGACCCACCGCCGGGAAGACCGCCGGTTGGAAATGGGGGATAGAATGCGGGACCCATGAAGTACGGATTCGGGTCGAAGGCGCGCGGCCGCTTTGATCCACTGGGGGTCCCGTCATATGCTTCCATTAGACCCGGTGCAGGAACACCGCCTGAAACTGCGAAGTAGGGATTGGATTCGATCATTCGTGGTGGCCTCTTTGAGCCCCCCTCGCTGTACCCACCAGACCCATCCGAGAACCCACCGTCAGATACCCCCCCACCAGGCCCAGCCATTGCCCTTCACACATTTATCCCCAAGAAAGAAAAAAGAAGGAGAGTAACCCCCCATCACTCAATCCCCAGTTTTGTAATTACCCATAAATTTAATATCAACTCTACAATTTTATTAAACAATGCATAAAAAGATGCAGTCCGCATCCTCTGAGATATCTCAATTTTTGAGTTAATTTAAAGCCGGGCAAACTTTTTTCCTTCAGAATGCACAGGGTCAGTACTATTGTGCTTTAAGATTTGTGAAGAAAGTATTTGAACAATCGAGAATTTCCACATATCCACTCAGAGTTGGAGATATCTCGGAGGATGTGAATTCAAAACGATGCAGGTAACCAGGTTCAAAGGTTTCTATTTTTTCAGGTATTTAAAACATGTCTATGGCTTTAACATTTTTAACCAAGGTAAACAAACAACAGGTACTATCAATTACTGGTTTACATGTACTTATTCTTCTTTGAACACTTCTAAATAAAACTAGGGTTAGGGTTTCATCACAACAGGTATTCCATGATTTGATCAAGGAATTATAGAAATTGAACCTTAAAACTGTAACGCCAGATCATAATTTCAATTGGTTGTTTCCATAAAACGAACAGATTAAAATTTGGCACCGTACAAGGGAAATAAAACTAGGGTTAGGGTTAGGGTTTACCCCATCACTTACCCTCTGGATCCGTACATTGTCGCCGTCCAACTGATATCTTTCGTCGTCGCCGAACTGGAAGAGGAGAAGCGAGCGAGAGAAAACCCTAATCGATTCGATTCGGAAAGAGGAACTTCGATCGGACGAGAGAGAATAGTCGATGGATGATTAATAAATAGACCAAAACAGCTTGACTCCCACTAGTTTTATTTCTCCGTGGCGGCACCAAAACTGTCAATCGTGTGGTTTTCTACCTGCGACGATTTTCTAGAGAAGTATATGAGATACCATTGCGGGTCCCAGATGTCAGTTACACGATACATCTATAATGGTTCATATGAACGACAATACGAAAAGCGCTGCATGAACGCAAAACTCCTCTCTAAATATTGAGTAAATATTTCGACAGAATTGGTCTAAAATCTGGATGAAATTGCATAAATCTAGAATGGCCTAAAACAACGTGTGATCCAGTAAAATGAAACAAAAAGTTTCTGGTGTAACTGAAATTATCATGTCCAATTATGGAAGAAATCAAATTGACATAAAATATTTAAGATTGTCAAAATTGTCAAGTGAACCCCTCATTAAAATTAAGTTGCTTATCAGTTTGGTAATAGTTTTTTTTTTTTTAAAGGCAAAAGCCCTCTTCATATTACTGAAGAAAGTTAATTACAGAGTTCAAAACGCAGAGTATAGTTCTCTGGTCAATCAAAACATAGCACATCTATAGTAAAGTAACAGTTTGGTAATAGTTGAGGAATAAAAACTCTTTACCGTAAAATTAATCATTTCTGAAAAATGCATATGCTAATTAAAAAGTATTTAAGATCTTCTTAAAAGAACCGACAATAAAATTATCGAAAATATCACAACAATAATCTCAATTTATAAGTCTACCATATGAAAAGTTATATATATATTTTTATGCGAGCTTTGTGAAATGATATTCGCATATCATTATCTCAATGCTTTAATTTCCATTTACATTTTCAGACAAGAGAAGACACGATTGTATTTTGGTTTTATAATCTCCTTTCATTCCTTCCACCATCTTCCGGCGTTAAAAATAAACTAGGTTTGAACAATTTCCGTATAGGTTTAATATCGGCTTTTGCTGGAAGGAATACTTTATTTTGTTTATACAACAAGCCGATATAATAGAGTTATAGGATATAACATGACAATAGTTTGAGGATGAAACACTCATTAGTTACCTCATATAGTAAAATTAATCATTTCTTCACAATACATATGTTAATTAAAGGGTGTTCGTGATCTTCAGAAAAGAGCCGACAAAAATAAATATTGAAATGATCATGACACCAATCTCGATTTACAAGCGTGTTATATGGAAACAAATATTGGTTCTACATGAAGAATTTATATATTATTTAATGCGAGCATTGTGAAATGCTATTCAGAAATTAGATCAACAACTTCAGTCTACGATAGTACTGACTATAGAAAATTACGTTACATTTTTATAAAAACAAAAATGCACATCTCGGTATCAAATGACACAAAGAAAATACAATTAATTAACATTATATTAATCTTTTATTGAATTGAATAACATACAAGATGAAAACACACGAATGTTGGAATAATTAACGACCAACCACAATCATAGGAGCAAACACAGGCATAGACTTGTGGATTTCCTTCAACACAAGTGCCATATCCGTTTTGTGCTTTGTGACTATGGTAACACTATTTTCTACAATTTGACAAGTCGCATCCGCTAAGGATCAGAACAACCTGACACCTTGTTGCCGCTTCTACTTTTGGAATCATAGTCTCAACTATAAATGAATTACCAAAATAAATGTAACAAGCTATTATATAGAATCAAGACAATAGTGCCAATAAGTATACAAGATAATATAAAGCAAACTTCCGGCATTAAAACTAAACTAGGTTTGAACTATTTCTGTATAGCTTAAATATCAGTTTTTCCTCGCATCAATACATTATGTTTCTTATGCAACAAGCCAATATCATAGAGTTATATAGTATTACAGGATATAACATGACAATAGTTTGAGGATGAAACACTCATTAGTTACAACATATAGTAAAATTAATCATTTCTTCACAATACATATGTAAATTAACGGGTGTTTGTGATCTTCAGAAAAGAGCCGACAAAAATAATTTGTGAAATGATCACGGCACCAATCTCGATTTGCAAGCGTGCTATATGGAAATAAATATTGGTTATACATGAAATTTATATATTATTTCATGCGAGCATTGTGAAATGTTATTCGCAAATCAGATCAACAACTTCAGCCAACGATACTACTGACTATAGAAAATTACATTACATTTTCATAAAAAAAAAATGCACACCTCGGTATCAAATGACACAAAGAAATTACAATTAATGAACATTATATTAATCTTTTATTGAATTGAACAACATACAAGATGAAAACACAAGAATGTTGCAAACAAATAATTAACGACCACAATCATAGGAGCAAACACAAGCATAGACTTGTGGATTTCCTTCAACACAAGTGCCATATCCATTTTGTGCTCCGTGACTCTGATAACACTGTTTTCTACAATTTGACAAGTCGCATCCGCTCGGACTCAGAACAACTTGACACCTTGTTGCCGCTTCTACTTTTGGCATCATAGTCTCAACTATAGATGAATTACCAAAAAAAAAGTTACAAGCTATTATATAGAATCAGCATGAAGACAATAGTGTCCATAATTATACATGATAATATAAATCAAACTTATATATTGGACAATAACACAAAATTGTAGTTACTCTCCAATTGGTGAAAATTATAAGAAAATGAGATCTAACTTGTAGAAAGTATGTTTTTTTCAATCCAAAGAACATGAGTGAGTGACTTGAAGAAATTCATAAAGCATCGTAAGACTATATTTATTTTTGTTTAAGTAGTACCTGAAGCAACCACGAGAATGACAAGAACAATGACAATAGAAAACTTGATCATCTTTGATTTATCCTTAAGACTTGGCTCTTTCTTTCTCCTCAAATTATCTAGAAAATATTTGCTTTGTGCTGAAATGAATCGTCTCGTGGTGACTTTTATAACTTCATTGTGTTGTTTAATTCTTAACTTCATATTAGGTTAGAAAGATTGTTTTCAATGTTAATTGGGTTACCATAATTCAGTTTAATTGTTAGAAAACAAAACCATGTAGAAAGAATCCTTAAGGCTCTGATATTTGGTTATTCTGTTAGTCAAAGCCAGTTGGAAAAAAATATAAATCAGTATAATTTGTACAGCAGCAATTGTTCTAAAATTGGAGGAGGGTTAGCTATTTCAACAACCACCATATTCAGTTATTATGATTAGAAAAACAAAATGGTTCGAAAGAGTGATATGGGCAATTGAAAATACATTTTGTTTAGGCATTGGTTATTATGTGAAGGAAATGAAACTTTTTTACTATTTTTCTCACGTTGTGGTTTATATTTCCAACCAATTTATGCACGCATATTTAGTAGGAAAAAATAATTATTTTTTATACGAAATAAATGTTGTGTTTTTTTTTACATTAGAGAGAATTTAATTTAGAAATTTTGTATCGTCTATACAAAACACAAACTTATGAACAATACAAAAATAACATGAATGAAACAGGGTGCAAAATTCAAAAGATTAACAAACTTAAGCTATAAACAAAATGTCTAAATGTAGGTAACGAAATTTGGAAAATTTTGTTAATATATGTATCTTTTAAATAATATAACATAGTGCAACAAAATTAAAGCGATTTAATATTATAAATAAATTTATAAATTTATTACTAGATAAATTAAGTTAAAAAATTAGACAAGAAATATTATTTTTGTTGTTCCTCATTAATTCCTTACAAACGCATTATTATCTCAATGCTTTAATTTCCAACTACATTTTTAGACGAGAGAAGACACGATTGCATTTTGGTTTTAAAACCTCCTTTCATTCCTTCCACCATCTTCCAGCGTTAAAAATAAACTAGATTTGAACTATTTCTGTATAGGTTAAATATCAGTTTTTGCTGGCTTGAATACTTTATTTTTCTTATACAACAAGCCGATATCAAAGAGTTATATAATATTACAGGATATAACATGACAATAGTTTGAGGATGAAACACTCATTAGTTACCACATATAGTAAAATTAATAATTTCTTCACAATACATTCGTAAATTAACAGACATTCGTAAATTAACTGGCATTTGTGATCTTGAGAAAAGAGCCGACAAAAATAATTATTGAAATGATCACGGCTCTAATCTCGATTTGCATGCGTGCTATATGGAAATAAATATTGGTTCGACATGAAATTTATATATTATTTCATGCGAGCATTGTGAAATATTATTCGCAAATCAGATCAACAACTTCAGCCAACGATACTACTGACTATAGAAAATTACGTTACATTTTTATAAAACAAAAATGCGGATCTCGGTATCAAATGACACAAAGAAATTACAATTAATGAACACTATATTAATCTTTTTATTGAATTGAACAACATACAAGACGAAAACACAAGAATGTTGCAAACAAATAATTAACGACCACAATCATAGGAGCAACACACACGCATAGACTTGTGGATTTCCTTCAACACAAGTGCCATATCCGTTTTGTGCTCTATGACTCTGATAACACTGTTTTCTACAATTTGACAAGTCGCATCCGCTCGGACTCAGAACAACTTGACACCTTGTTGCCGCTTCTACTTTTGGCATCATAGTCTCAACTATAAAAGAATTACCAAAAAAAAAAAGTTACAAGCTATTATGTAGAATCAGCATGAAGACAATAGTGTCCATAAGTATACATGATAATATAAATCAAACTTAAATATTGGACCATAGCACAAAATTGTAGTTCCACTCTAATTGATGAAAATTATAAGAAAATGAGATCTAACTTGTAGAACGTATATATTTTTCAATCTAAAGAACATGAGTGAGTGACTTGAAGAAATTCATAAAGCATCGTAAGACTATATTTATTTTTGTTTAAGTAGTACCTGAAGCAGCCACGAGAATGACAAGAACAATGACAATAGAAAACTTGGTCATCTTTGATTTATCCTTAAGACTTGGCTCTTTCTTTCTACTCAAATTAGCTACAAAATATTTGCTTTGTGCTGAAATGAATATCTCGTGGTGACTTTTATAACTTCATTGTGTTATTTAATTCTTAACTTCATATTTGGTTAGTTAATATAATTCAGTAATTAAGTTAGAAAGATTGTTTTCAATGTTAATTGGGTTACCATAATTCAGTTTAATTGTTAGAAAACAAAACCATGTAGAAAGAATCCTTAAGGCTCTGATATTTGGTTATTCTGTTAGTCAAAGCCAGCCGGAAAAAAAAAATATAAATCAGTATAATTTGTAAAGCAGCAATTGTTCTAAAATTGGAGGAGGGTTAGCTATTTCAACAACCACCATATTCAGTTATTATGAAAAGAAAAACAAAATGGTTCGAAAGAGTGATATGAGCAATCCAAAATACATTTTGTTTAGGCATTTGTTATTATGTGAAGGAAATGAAAGTTTTTTACTATTTTTCTCACGTTGTGGTTTATATTTCCAACCAATTTATGCACGCATATTTAGTAGGAAAAAAAGGATTGTTTTTTTTATACGAAATAAATGTAGTGTTTTTTTTTTTACATTAGAGAGAATTTTAATTTAGTAATTTTGTATCGTCTATACAAGACACAAACTTATGAACAATACAAAAATAACACGAATGAAACATGGTGCAAAATTCAAAAGATTAACAAACTTAAGCTATAAACAAAATGTCTAAATGCAGGTAACGAAATTTGGAAAATTTTGTTAATATATATCTTATAACTAATATAACATAGTGCAACAAAATTAAAGCGATTTAATATTATAAATAAATTTATAAATTTATTACTAGATAAATTAAGTTAAAAAATTAGAAAAGAAATATATTTTTTTTTGTTCCTCATTAATTCCTTACAAAAGCATCATTATCTCAATGCTTTAATTTCCAACTACAATTTTAGACGAGAGAAGACACGATTGCATTTTGGTTTTAAAACCTCCTTTCATTCCTTCCACCATCTTCCGGTGTTAAAAATAAACTAGATTTGAACTATTTCTGTATAGGTTAAATATCAGTTTTTGCTGGCATGAATACTTTATTTTTCTTATACAACAAGCCGATATCATAGAGTTATATAGTATTACAAGATATAACATGACAATAGTTTGAGGATGAAACACTCATTAGTTACCACATATAGTAAAATTAATCAGTTCTGCACAATACATATGTAAATTAACGGGTGTTTGTGATCTTCAGAAAAGAGCCGACAAAAATAATTATTGAAATGATCACGGCACGAATCTCGATTTGCAAGCGTGCTATATGGAAATAAATATTGGTTCTACATGAAATTTATATATTATTTAATGCGAGCATTGTGAAATGTTATTCGCAAATCAGATCAACAACTTCAGCCAACGATACTACCGACTATAGAAAATTACATTACATTTTTATAAAACAAAAAATGCACATCTCGGTATCAAATGACACAAAGAAATTACAATTAATGAATATTATATTAATCTTTTATTGAATTGAACAACATACAAGATGAAAACACAAGAATATTGCAAACAAATAATTAACGACCACAATCATAGGAGCAAACACAAGCATAGACTTGTGGATTTCCTTCAACACAAGTGCCATATCCGTTTTGTGCTCTATGACTCTGATAACACTGTTTTCTACAATTTGACAAGTCGCATCTGCTCGGACTCAGAACAACTTGACACCTTGTTGCCGCTTCTACTTTTGGCATCATAGTCTCCACTATAAATGAATTACCAAAAAAAAAAGTTAGAAGCTATTATGTAGAATCAGCATGAAGACAATAGTGTCCTTAAGTATACATGATAATATAAATGAAACTTAAATATTGGACAATAACACAAAATTGTAGTTACTCTCTAATTGGTGAAAATTATAAGAAAATGAGATCTAACTATTAGAAAGTATGTTTTTTTCAATCCAAAGAACATGAGTGAGTGACTTGAAGAAATTCATAAAGCATCGTAAGACTATATTTATTTTTGTTTAAGTAGTACCTGAAGCAGCCACGAGAATGACAAGAACAATAACAATAGAAAACTTTGTCATCTTTGATTTATGCTTAAGACTTGGCACTGTCTTTCTCCTCAAATTAGCTAGAAAATATTTACTTTGTGCTGAAATGAATCGTCTCGGAGTGACTTTTATAACTTAATTGTGTTGTTTAATTCTTAATTTCATATTTGGTTAGTTACTATAATTCAGTAATTAGGTTAGAAATATTGTTTTCAATGTTAATTGGGTTACTAGAATTCAGTTTAATTGTTAGAAAACAAAACTATGTAGAAAGAATCCTTAAGGCTCTGATATTTGGTTATTCTGTTAGTCAAAGTTAGCCGGAAAAAAACATAAATCTGTATAATTTGTATGGCAGCAATTGTTGTAAAATTCGACGAGGGTTAGCTATTTCAACAACCACCATATTCAGTTATTATGAGAAGAAAAACAAAATGGTTCGAAAGAGTGATATGCGCAATCCAAAATACATTTTGTTTAGGCATTGGTATTATGTGAAGGAAATGAAAGTTTTTTACTATTTTTCTCACATTGTGGTTTATATTTCCAACCAATTTATGCACGCATATTTAGTAGTAAAAAAAAGATTGTTTTTTTATACGAAATAAATGTAGTGTTTTTTTTTACATTAGAGAGAATTTTAATTGAGTAATTTTGTATCGTCTATATAAGACACAAACTTATGAACAATACAAAAATAACACGAATGAAACAGGGTGCAAAATTCAAAAGATTGACAAACTTCAGCTATAAACAAAATGTCTAAATGTAGGTAACGAAATTTGGAAAATTTTGTTAATATATATCTTTTAACTAATATAACATAGTGCAACAAAATTAAAGCAATTTAATATTATAAATAAATTTACAAATTTATTACTAGATAAATTAAGTTAAAAAAATTAGACAAGAAATTTTTTTTTTGTTCCTCATTAATTCCTTACAAAAGCATCATTATCGCAATGCTTTAATTTCTAACTACATTTTTAGACGAGAGAAGACACGATTGCATTTTGGTTTTAAAACCTCCTTTCATTCCTTCCACCATCTTCCGGCGTTAAAAATAAACTAGATTTGAACTATTTTCGTATATGTTAAATATCAATTTTTGCTGACATGAATACTTTATTTTTCTTATACACCAAGCCGATATCATAGAGTTATATAATATTACAGGATATAACATGACAATAGTTTGAGGTTGAAACACTCATTAGTTACCATATATAGTAAAATTAATTATTTCTTCACAATACATATGTAAATTAATGGGTGTTTATGATCTTCAGAAAAGAGCCGACAAAAATAATTATTGAAATGATCACGGCACAAATCTCGATTTGCAAGCGTGTTATATGGAAATAAATATTGGTATACTTGAAATTTATATATTATTTCATGCGAGCATTGTGAATTGTTATTCGCAAATCAGATCAACAACTTCAGCCAACCATACTACTGACTATAGAAAATTACGTTACATTTTTATAAAACAAAAAATGCGCATCTCGGTATCAAATGACACAAAGAAATTACAATTAATGCATATTATATTAATCTTTTATTGAATTGAACAACATACAAGATGAAAACACAAGAATGTTGGAAACAAATAATTAACGACCACAATCATAGGAGCAAACACAAGCATAGACTTGTGGATTTCCTTCAACACAAGTGCCATATCCGTTTTGTGCTCCGTGACTCTGATAACACTGTTTTCTACAATTTGACAAGTCGCATCCGCCCGGACTCAGAACAACTTGACACCTTGTTGCCGCTTCTACTTTTGGCATCATAGTCTCAACTATAAATGAATTACCAAAAAAAAAGTTACAAGCTATTATTTAGAATCAGCATGAAGACAATAGTGTCCATAAGTATACATGATAATATAAAATCAAACTTAAATATTGGACAATAACACAAAATTGTAGTTATTTCTCTAATTGGTGAAAATTATAAGAAAATGAGATCTAACTATTCGAAATTATGTTTTTTTCAATCCAAAGAACATGAGTGAGTGACTTGAAGAAATTCATAAAGCACCGTAAGACTATATTTATTTTTGTTTAAGTAGTACCTGAAGCAGCCACGAGAATGAAAAGAACAATGACAATAGAAAACTTGGTCATCTTTGATTTATCCTTACGACTTGGCTCTTTCTTTCTCCTCAAATTAACTAGAAAATATTTGCTTTGTGCTGAAATGAATCGTCTCGGAGTGACTTTTATAAGTTCATTGTGTTGTTTAATTCTTAACTTCATATTTGGTCTGTTACTATAATTCAGTAATTAGGTTAGAAAGATTGTTTTCAATGTTAATTGGGTTTCCATAATTCAGTTTAATTGTTAGAAAACAAAACTATGTAGAAAGAATACTTAAGGCTCTGATATTTGATTATGCTGTTAGTCAAAGCCAGCCGGAAAAAAACATAAATCAGTATAATTTGTAAAGCAGCAATTGTTCTAAAATTGGAGGAGGGTTAGCTATTTCGACAACCACCATATTCAGTTATTATGAGAAGAAAAACAAAATGGTTCGAAAGAGTGATATGGGCAATCCAAAATACATTTTGTTTAGGCATTGGTTATTATGTGAAGGAAATGAATTTTTTTTACTATTTTTCTCACGTTGTGGTTTATATTTCCAACCAATTTATGCACGCATATTTAGTAGGAAAAAAAGGATTGTTTTTTATACGAAATAAATGTAGTGTTTTTTTTTTACATTAGAGAGAATTTTAATTTAGTAATTTTGTATCGTCTATACAAGACACAAATTTATGAGCAATACCAAAAATAACACGAATGAAACATGGTGCAAAATTCAAAAGATTAACAAATTTAAGCTATAAACAAAATGCCTAAATGTAGGTAACGAAATTTGGAAAATTTCGTTAATATATATCTTTTAATTAATATAACATAGTGCAACAAAATTAAAACGATTTAATATTATAAATAAATTTATAAATTTATTACTAGATAAATTAAGTTAAAAAATTAGACAAGATTTTTTTTTTTTTGTTCCTCATTAATTCCTTACAAAAGCATCATTATCTCATTGCTTTAATTTCCAACTACATTTTTAGACGAGAGAAGACACGATTGCATTTTGGTTTTAAAACCTCCTTTCATTCCTTCCACCATCTTCCGGCATTAAAAATAAACTAGATTTGAACTATTTCTGTATAGGTTAAATATCAGTTTTTGCTGGCATGAATACTTTATTTCTCTTATCAAACAAGCCGATATCATAGAGTTATATAATATTACAGGATATAACATGACAAAAGTTTGAGGATGAAACACTCATTAGTTACCACATATAGTAAAATTAATTATTTCTTCACAATACATATGTAAATTAATGGGTGTTTGTGATCTTCATAAAAGAGCCGAAAAAAATAATTATTGAAATGATCACGGCACGAATCTCGATTTGCAAGCGTGTTATGTGGAAATAAATATTGGTCTACATGAAATTTATATATTATTTCATGCGAGCATTGTGAAATGTCATTCGCAAATCAGATCAACAACTTCACCCAACCATACTACTGACTATAGAAAATTACGTTACATTTTTATAAAACAAAAAATGCGCATCTCGGTATCAAATGACACAAAGAAATTACAATTAATGAACATTATATTAATCTTTTATTGAATTGAACAACATACAAGATGAAAACACAAGAATGTTGGAAACAAATAATTAACGACCACAATCATAGGAGCAAACACAAGCATAGACTTGTGGATTTCCTTCAACACAAGTGCCATATCCATTTTGTGCTCCGTGACTCTGATAACACTGTTTTCTACAATTTGACAAGTCGCATCCGCTCGGACTCAGAATAACATGACACCTTGTTGCCGCTTCTACTTTTGGCATCATAGTCTCAACTATAAATGAATTACCAAAAAAATGTAACAAGGTATTATGTAGAATCAGCTTGAAGACAATAGTGTCCATAAGTATACATGATAATATAAAATCAAACTTAAATATTGGACAATAACACAAAATTGTAGTTACTCTCTAATTGGTGAAAATTATAAGAAAATGAGATCTAACTATTAGAAAGTATGTTTTTTTCAATCCAAAGAACATGAGTGAGTGACTTGAAGAAATTCATAAAGTATCGTAAGACTATATTTATTTTTGTTTAAGTAGTACCTGAAGCAGCCACGAGAATGACAAGAACAATGACAATAGAAAACTTGGTCATCTTTGATTTATCCTTACGACTTGGCTCTTTCTTTCTCCTCAAATTAACTAGAAAATATTTGCTTTGTGCTGAAATGAATCGTCTCAGAGTAACTTTTATAAGTTCATTGTGTTGTTTAATTCTTAACTTCATATTTGGTTTGTTACTATAATTCAGTAATTAGGTTAGAAAGATTGTTTTCAATGTTAATTGGGTTACCATAATTCAGTTTAATTGTTAGAAAACAAAACTATGTAGAAAGAATCCTTAAGGCTCTGATATTTGGTTATTCTGTTAGTCAAAGCCAGCCGGAAAGAAACATAAATCAGTATAATTTGTACAGCAGCAATTGTACTAAAATTGGAGGATGGTTAACTATTTCAACAACCACCATATTCAGTTATTATGAGAAGAAAAACAAATTAGTTCGAAAGAGTGATATGGGCAATCCAAAATACATTTTGTTTTGACATTGGTTATTATGTGAAGGAAATGAAATTTTTTTACTATTTTTCTCACGTTGTGGTTTATATTTCCAACCAATTTATGCACGCATATTTAGTAGGAAAAAAAGGATTGTTTTTTTTATACAAAATAAATGTAGTGTTTTTTTTTTTACATTAGAGAGAATTTTAATTTAGTAATTTTGTATCATCTATACAAGACACAAACTTATGAACAATACAAAAAATAACGCGAATGAAACAGGGTGCAAAATTCAAAAGATTAACAAACTTAAGCTATAAACAAAATGTCTAAATGTAGGTAACGAAATTTGAAAATTTTTGTTAATATATATCTTTTAACTAATATAACATAGTGCAACAAAATTAAAGCGATTTAATATGATAAATAAATTTACAAATTTATTACTAGATAAATTAAGTTAAAAAAATTGGACAAGAAATTTTTTTTTTTTGTTCCTCATTAATTCCTTACAAAAGCATCATTATCGCAATGCTTTAATTTCCAACTATATTTTTAGACGAGAGAAGACACGATTGCATTTTGGTTTTAAAACCTCCTTTCATTCCTTCCACCATCTTCCGGCGTTAAAAATAAACTAGATTTGAACTATTTCCGTATAGGTTAAATATCAATTTTTGCTGACATGAAGACTTTATTTTTCTTATACACCAAGCCGATATCATAGAGTTATATAATATTACAGGATATAACATGACAATAGTTTGAGGATGAAACACTCATTAGTTACCACATATAGTAAAATTAATTATTTCTTCACAATACATATGCAAATTAATGGGTGTTTGTGATCTTCAGAAAAGAGCCGACAAAAATAATTATTGAAATGATCACGGCACGAATCTCGATTTGCAAGCATGTTATATGGAAATAAATATTGGTCTACATGAAATTTATATATTATTTCATGCGAGCATTGTGAAATGTTATTCGTAAATCAGATCAATAACTTCAGCCAACCATACTACTGACTATAGAAAATTACGTTACATTTTTATAAAACAAAAAATGCGCATCTCGGTATAAAATGACACCAAGAAATTACAATTAATGCATATTATATTAATCTTTTATTGAATTGAACAACATACAAGATGAAAACACAAGAATGTTGGAAACAAATAATTAACGACCACAATCATAGGAGCAAACACAAGCATAGACTTGTGGATTTCCTTCAACACAAGTGCCATATCCATTTTGTGCTCCGTGACTCTGATAACACTGTTTTCTACAATTTGACAAGTCGCATCCGCTCGGACTCAGAACAACTTGACACCTTGTTGCCGCTTCTACTTTTGGCATCATAGTCTCAACTATAAATGAATTACCAAAAAAAAAGTTAGAAGCTATTATGTAGAATCAGCATGAAGACAATAGTGTCCATAAGTATACATGATAATATAAAATCAAACTTAAATATTGGACAATAACACAAAATTGTAGTTACTTCTCTAATTGGTGAAAATTATAGGAAAATGAGATCTAACTATTAGAAATTATGTTTTTTTCAATCCAAAGTACATTAGTGAGTGACTTGAAGAAATTCATAAAGCACCGTAAGACTATATTTATTTTTCTTTAAGTAGTACCTGAAGTAGCCACCAGAATGAAAAGAACAATGACAATAGAAAACTTGGTCATATTTGATTTATCCTTAAGACTTGGCTCTTTCTTTCTCCTCAAATTAGCTAGAAAATATTTGCTTTGTGCTGAAATGAATCGTCTCCGAGTGACTTATATAAGTTCATTGTGATGTTTAATTCATAATTTTATATTTGGTTAGTTACTATAATTCAGTAATTAGGTTAGAAAGATTGTTTTCAATTTTAATTGGGTTACCATAATTTAGTTTAATTGTTAGAAAACAAAACTATGTTGAAAGAATTCTTAAGGCTCTGATATTTGGTTATTCTGTTAGTCAAAGCCAGCCGGAAAAAAAACATAAATCAGTATAATTTGTACAACAGCAATTGTTGTAAAATTGGATGAGGGTTAGCTATTTCAACATCCACCGTATTCAGTTATTATGAGAAGAAAAACAAAATGGTTCGAAAGAGTGATATGGGCAATCCAAAATACATTTTGTTTAGGCATTGGTTATTATGTGAAGGAAATGAAATTTTTTTACTATTTTTCTCAAGTTGTGGTTTATATTTCCAACTAATTTATGCACGCATATTTAGTAGGAAAAAAGGATTGTTTTTTTTGTACGAAATAAATGTATAGTTTTTTTTTACATTAGAGAGATTTTTAATTTAGTAATTTAGTATCGTCTATACAAGACACAAACTTATGAACAATACAAAAATAACACGAATGAAACAGGGTGCAAAATTCAAAAGATCAACAAACTTAGGCTATAAACAAAATGTCTGAATGTAGGTAACGAAATTTGAAAAAATTTGTTAATATATATCTTTTAACTAATATAACATAGTGCAACAAAATTAAAGCGATTTAATATTATAAATAAATTTATAAATTTATTACTAGATAAATTAAGTTAAAAAAATTAGACAAGAAATATTATTTTTTTTTGTTCCTCATTAATTCCTTGCAAAAGCATCATTATCTCAATGCTTTAATTTCCAACTACATTTTTAAACGAGAGAAGACACGATTGCATTTTGGTTTTAAAACTTCCTTTCATTCCTTCCACCATCTTCCGGCATTGAAAATAAACTAGATTTGAACTATTTCCGTATAAGTTAAATATCAGTTTTTGGTAGCATGAATACTTTATTTTTCTTATACAACAAGCCGATATCATAGAGTTATATAATATTACAGGATATAACATGACAATAGTTTGAGGATGAAACACTCATTAGTTACCACATATAGTAAAATTAATCATTTCTTCACAATACATATGTAAATTAACGGGTGTTTGTGATCTTCAGAAAAGAGCCGACAAAAATAATTATTGAAATGATCTCGGCACAAATCTCGATTTGCAAGTGTGCTATACGGAAATAAATATTGGTTCTACATGAAATTTATATTTTATTTCATGCGAGCATTGTGAAATGTTATTCGTAAATCAGATCAACAACTTCAGCCAACGATACTAATGACTATAGAATATTACGTTACATTTTTATACAACAAAAAATGCGCATCTCGGTATCAAATGACACAAAGAAATTACAATTAATTAACATTATATTAATCTTTTATTGAATTGAACAACATACAAGATGAAAACACAAGAATGTTGGAAACAAATAATTAACGACCACAATCATAGGAGCAAACACAAGCATATACTTGTGGATTTCCTTCAACACAAGTGCCATATCCGTTTTGTGCTCCGTGACTCTGATAACACTGTTTTCTACAATTTGACAAGTCACATCTGCTCGGACTCAAAACAACTTGACACCTTGTTGCCGCTTCAACTTTTGGCATCGTAGTCTCAACTATAAATGAATTACCAAAAAAAAAGTTAGAAGCTATTATGTAGAATCAGCATGAAGACAATAGTGTACATAAGTATACATGATAATATAAATCAAACATAAATATTGAACAATAACACAAAATTGTAGTTACTCTCTAATTGGTGAAAATTATAAGAAAATGAGATCTAACTATTAAAAAGTATGTTTTTTTCAATCCAAAGAACATGAGTGAGTGACTTGAAGAAATTCATAAAGTATCGTAAGACTATATTTATTTTTGTTGAAGTAGTACCTGAAGCAGCCACAAGAATGACAAGAACAATGACAATAGAAAACTTGGTCATCTTTGATTTATTCTTAAGACTTGGCTCTTTCTTTCTCCTCAAATTAGCTAGAAAATATTTGCTTTGTGCTAAAATGAATCGTCTCGGAGTGACTTTATTAGTTCATTGTGTTGTTTAATTCTTAACTTCATATTTGGTTAGTTACTATAATTCAGTAATTAGGTTAGAAAGATTGTTTTCAATGTTAATTGGGTTACCATAATTCAGTTTAATTGTTAGAAAACAAAACTATGTAGAAAGAATCCTTAAGGCTCTGATATTTGGTTATTCTGTTAGTCAAAGCCAGCCAGAAAAAAAAAATATGAATCAGTATAATTTGTACAGCAGCAATTGTTCTAAAATTGGAGGAGGGTTAGCTATTTCAACAACCACCTTATTCAGTTATTATGAGAAGAAAAACAAAATTGTTCGAAAGAGTGATATGGGCAATCCAAAATACATTTTGTTTAGGTATTGGTTATTATGTGAAGGAAATGAAAGTTTTTTACTATTTTTCTCACGTTGTGGTTTATATTTCCAACTAATTTATGCACGCATATTTAGTAGGAAAAAAAGGATTGTTTTTTTTATACGAAATAAATGTAGAGTTTTTTTTTTACATTAGAGAGAATTTTAATTTAGTAATTTTCTATCGTCTATACAAGACACAAACTAATGAACAATACTAAAATAACACGAATGAAACAGGGTGCAAAATTCAAAATATTAACAAACTTAAGCTATAAATAAAATGTCTCTATGTAGGTAACGATATTTAGAAAATTTTGTTAATATATATCTTTTAACTAATATAACATAGTGCCACAAAATTAAAGCGATTTAATATTATAAATAAATTTATAAATATATTACTAGATAAATGAAGTTAAAAAAAATTAGACAAGAAATTTTTTTTTTTTTTGTGCCTCATTAATTCCTTACAAAAGCATCATTATCTCAATGCTTTAATTTCCAACTACATTTACAGACGAGAGAAGACACGATTGCATTTTGGTTTTAAAACCAACTTTCATTCCTTCCACCATCTTCCGGCGTTGAAAATAAACTAGATTTGAACTATTTCCGTATAGGTTAAATATCAGTTTTTGCTAGCATGAATACTTTATTTTTCTTATACAACAAGCCGATATCATAGAGTTATATAATATTACAGGATATAACATGACAATAGTTTGAGGATGAAACACTCATTAGTTCCCACATATAGTAAAATTAATCATTTCTTCACAATACATATGTAAATTAACGGGTGTTTGTGATCTTCAGAAAAGAGCCAACAAAAATAATTATTGAAATGATCACGGCACGAATCTCGATTTGCAAGCTTGCTATATGGAAATAAATATTGGTTCTACATGAAATTTATATATTATTTCATGCGAGCATTGTGAAATGTTATTCGCAAATCAGATCAACAACTTCAGCCAACGATACTACTGACTATAAAATATTACGTTACATTTTTATAAAATAAAAAATGCGCATCTCGGTATCAAATGACACAAAGAAATTACAATTAATGAACATTATATTAATCTTTTATTGAATTGAACAACATACAAGACGAAAACACAAGAATATTGGAAACAAATAATTAACGACCACAATCATAGGAGCAAACACAAGCATATACTTGTGGATTTCCTTCAACACAAGTGCCATATCCGTTTTGTGCTCCGTGACTCTGATAACACTGTTTTCTACAATTTGACAAGTCGCATCCGCTCGGACTCAGAACAACTTGACACCTTGTTGCCGCTTCTACTTTTGGCATCGTAGTCACAACTATAAATGAATTACCAAAAAAAAAAGTTAGAAGCTATTATGTAGAATCAGCATGAAGACAATAGTGTCCATAAGTATACATGATAATATAAATCAAACTTAAATATTGGACAATAACACAAAATTGTAGTTACTCTCTAATTGGTGAAAATTATAAGAAAATGAGATCTAACTATTAGAAAGTATGTTTTTTTCAATCCAAAGAACATGAGTGAGTGACTTGAAGAAATTCATAAAGTATCGTAAGACTATATTTATTTTTGTTTAAGTAGTACCTGAAGCAGCCACAAGAATGACAAGAACAATGACAATAGAAAACTTGGTCATCTTTGATTTTTCCTTAAGACTTGGCCCTTTCTTTCTCCTCAAATTAGCTAGAAAATATTTGCTTTGTGCTGAAATGAATCGTCTCGGAGTGACTTTTATAACTTCATTGTGTTGTTTAATTCTTAACTTCATATTTGGTTAGTTACTATAATTCAGTAATTAGGTTAGAAAGATTGTTTTTAATGTTATTTGGGTTACTATAATTCAGTTTAATTGTTAGAAACCAAAACTATGTAGAAAGAATCCTTAAGGCTCTGATATTTGGTTATTCTGTTAGTCAAAGCCAGCCAGAAAAAAAACATAAATCAGTATAATTTGTACAGCAGCAATTGTTCTAAAATTGGAGGTGGGTTAGCTATTTCAACAACCACCATATTCAGTTATTATGAAAAGAAAAACAAAATGGTTCGAAAGAGTGATATGGGCAATCTAAAATGCATTTTGTTTAGGCATTCGTTATTATGTGAAGGAAATGAATGTTTTTTTTTACTATTTTCTCACGTTGTGGTTTATATTTCCAACCAATTTATGCACCCATATTTAGTAGGAAAAAAAAGATTGTTTTTTTATTATACGAAATAAATGTTCATTTTTTTTTTACTTTAGAGAGAATTTTCATTTAGTAATTTTGTATTGTCTATACAAGACACAAACTTATGAACAATAAAAAAATAACACGAATGAAACAGGGTGCAAAATTCAAAATATTAACAAACTTAAGCTATAAACAAAATGTCTAAATGTAGGTAACGAAATTTTGAAAATTTTGTTGATATATATCTTTTAAATAATATAACATAGTGCAACAACATTAAAGCGATTTAATATTATAAATAAATTCATAAATTTATTACTAGATAAACTAAGTCAATAAATTAGACAAGAAATAATATTTTTTATGTTCCTCATTAAATCCTTACAAAAGCATCATTATCGCAGTGCTTTAATTTCCAACTACATTTTCAGACGAGAGAAGACACGATTGCATTTGGGTTTTGCAACCTCCTTTCATTCCTTCCACCATCTTCCAGCGTTAAAAATAAACTAGGTTTGAACTATTTCCGTATAGGTTAAATATCAGTTTTTGCTGGCATGAATACTTTATTTTTCTTATACAACAAGCCGATATCATAGAGTTATATAGTATTACAGGATATAACATGACAATAGTTTGAGGATGAAACACTCATTAGTTACCACATATAGTAAAATTAATCATTTCTTCACAATACATATGTTAACTAAAGGGTGTTTGTGATCTTCAGAAAAGAGCCGACAAAAATAATTATTGAATTGTTCACGGCACCAATCTTGATTTGCAAGCGTGCTATATGGAAATAAATATTGGTTCTACATTAAATTTAGTAAATTATTTTATGCGAGCATTGTGAAATGCTATTCGAAAATCAGATCAACAACTTCAGCCGACGATAGTACTGACTATGGAAAATTACGTTGCATTTTTATAAAACAAAAAATGCACATCTTGGCATCAAATGACACAAAGAAATTACAATTAATGGATATTATATTAATCTTTTATTGAATTGAACAAAATATAAGATGAAAACACAAGAATGTTGGAAACAAATAATTAACGACCACAATCATAGGAGGAAACACAAGCATAGACTTGTGGATTTCCTTCAACACAAGTGCAATATCCGTTTTGTGCTCCGTGACTCTGATAACACTGTTTTCTACAATTTGACAAGTCACATCCGCTCGGACTCACAAAACCTTGACACCTTGTTGCTGCTTCTACTTTTGGAATCATAGTCTCAACTACAGATGAATTACCACAAAAAAAGTTACAAGCTATTATGCAGAATCAGCATGAAGACAATAGTGTCAATAAGTATACATGATAATATAAATCAAACTTAAATATTGGACAACAACACAAAGTTGTAGTTACTATCTAATTGGTGAAAATTTTAAGAAAATTAGATCTAACTTGTAGAAAGTATGTTTTTATAATCCAAAGAACATGAGTGAGTGAATTGAAGAAATTCATAAAGCATCGTAAAACTATATTTATGTTTGTTTAAGTAGTACCTGAAGCAGCCACGAGAATGACAAGAGCAATGACAATAGAAAACTTGGTCATATTTGATTTATCCTTAAAACTTGGCTCTTTCTTTCTCCTCAAATTAGCTAGAAAGTGTTTGATTTGTCCTGAAATGAATCGTCTCGGAGTGACTTTTACAGCTTCATTGTGTTGTTTAATTCTTTACTTCATATTTGGTTTACAGCTTCATTGTGTTGTTTAATTCTTTACTTCATATTTGGTTTGTCACTAAAATTCAGTAATTTGGTTAGAAAGATTATTTTCAATGTTAATTGGGTTACCATAATTGAGTTTAATTATTAGAAAATAAAAACATGTAGAAACAATCCTTAAGGCTCTGATATTTAGTTATTCTGTTTGTCAAAGCTAGCCGAAAAAAAAAAGATAAATCAGTATAATTTGTACAGCAGCAATTGTTCTAAAATTGGGAGGAGGGTTAGCTATTTCAACAACCGCCATATTCAGTTATTATGAGAAGAAAAACAAAAATGGTTAGAAAGAGTGATATGGGCAATCCAAAATGCATTTTGTTTAGGCATTGGTCATTATGTGAAGGAAATGAATTTTTTTTACTATTTTTCTCACGTTGTGGTTTATATTTCCAACGAATTTATGCATGCATATTTAGTAGGAAAAAAAAGATTGTTTTTTTGTTATACGAAATAAATGTAGTGTATTTTTTTACTTTAGAGAGAATTCTCATCTAGTAATTTTGTATCGTCTCTACAAGACACAAACTTATGAACAATACAAAAATAACACGAATGAAACCTGGTGCAAAATTCAAAAGATTAACAAATTTAAGCTATAAACAAAATATCTCATTGTAGATCACGAAATTTGAAATTTTTTGTTAATATATATCTTTTAAATAATATAACATAGTGCAACAAAATTAAAGCGATTTAATATTATAAATAAATTTATAAATTTATTACTAGATAAATAAAGTTAAAAAAATTAGACAAGAAATATATTTTTTTTTTGTTCCTCATTAATTCCTTACAAAAGCATCATTATCTCAATGCTTTAATTTCCAACTACATTTACAGACGAGAGAAGACACGATTGCATTTTGGTTTTAAAACCTCCTTTCATTCCTTCCACCATCTTCCGGCGTTGAAAATAAACTAGATTTGAACTATTTCCATATAGGTTAAATATCAGTTTTTGGTAGCATGAATACTTTATTTTTCTTATACAACAAGCCGATATCATAGAGTTATATAATATTACAGGATATAACATGACAATAGTTTGAGGATGAAACACTCTTTAGTTCCCACATATAGTAAAATTAATCATTTCTTCACAATACATATGTAAATTAACGGGTGTTTGTGATCTTCAGAAAAGAGCTGACAAAAATAATTATTGAAATGATCAAGACACGAATCTCGATTTGCAAGCTTGCTATATGGAAATAAATATTGGTTCTACATGAAATTTATATATTATTTCATGCGAGCATTGTGAAATGTTATTCGCAAATCAGAACAACAACTTCAGCCAACGGTACTACTGACTATAGAATATTACGTTACATTTTTATAAAATAAAAAATGCGCATCTCGGTATCAAATGACACAAAGAAATTACAATTAATGAACATTATATTAATCTTTTATTGAATTGAACAACAAACAAGATGAAAACACAAGAATATTGGAAACAAATAATTAACGACTACAATCATAGGAGCAAACACAAGCATATACTTGTGGATTTCCTTCAACACAAGTGCCATATCCGTTTTGTGCTCTGTGACTCTGATAACATTGTTTTCTACAATTTGACAAGTCACATCCGCTCGGGCTCAGAACAACTTGACATCTTGTTGCCGCTTCTACTTTTGGAATCATAGTCTCAACTATAAATGAATTACCAAAAAAATGTAACAAGGTATTATGTAGAATCAGCTTGAAGACAATTGTACCAATAAGTATACTTGATAATTATAAAGCAAACTTAAATATTGGACAAGATACAAAATTGTAGTTACTCTCTAATTGATGAAAATTATAATAAAATTAGATCTAACTTGTAGAAAATATATATTTTTTTTTAATCCAAAGAACATGAGTGAGTGACTTGGAGAAATTCATAAAGCATCGTAAGACTATATTTATTTTTGTTTAAGTAGTACCTGAAGCAGCCACGAGAATGACAAGAACAATGACAATAGAAAACTTGGTCATCTTTGATTTATCCTTAAAACTTGGCTCTTTCTTTCTCCTCAAATTAGCTAGAAAATATTTACTTGGTGCTTCTATGAATCGTCTCCGAGTGACTTTTATAACTTCATTGTGTTGTTTAATTCTTTACTTCATATTTGGTTAGTTACTATAATTCAGTAATTAGGTTAGAAAGATTATTTCCAACATTAATTTGTTTACCATAATTCAGTTTAATTATTCGAAAATAAAAAACATGTCCTTAAGGCTATAATATTTGGTTATTTTGTTGGTCAAAGCCTGTTGGGAAAAAGGTAAATCGGTATAATTAGTATAGATGCAATTGTTTAAAAGTTGGGAGGAGGGTTAGTTATTTCAACCCCCACCATATTTAGTTATTATGAGAAGAAAAACAAAATAGTTCAAATGAATGATATGTGAGATCCAAAATACATTTTGTTTAGGCTTTGGTTATTATGTGAATGAAAAAAAAAGTTATTTACTATTTCTCTCACATTGTTTATTTTTCCGACCAATTTACTACAAATAATTTAAGAAAATGTGTGCAAGAATTTTAACTAAATTTTTCTTTCGACAAACATGTATAATTTAATAAGGATTAAATTGCTTACTCCATATTATTTCTCATATTTTACCTCTCGTTTAGTAGTTCAAGTTATGACTTAAATTAATCCATTTGATAGAGTAAAATGTTAAAAAAATATACCGCCTATAACAGTGAGCTCTATATAAGTGTGAAGTAAGTGAATCAATCTAAGTATTCTAATAGCAGACATAGCTCCACAACTAAACATGACCATATTATTCTGATTTATTAAGCTATTTAGGGGCCTTAAATTATTGAGCTAGTATGTTTTGGTTTGAATGATGCAGCCTGAGGAAGCACAAACACTAACAGACCCTGGACCTCAGCTGGTGCTGCATGAAGCAGATACTAACTAGAAGAAGAGATAGGGCAATCTTGCCAAATTTTGTTGACTTTAAACTGTGCCTTAGCCCCATTGAGTTGCTTAGTAGCGATGCTTATCTTAGTTTTTCTGTTTTTGATTGGATATATCAATTAAAGTTGTCTATTCTGTTGACAAAGTTTAGGGTTATATTTGCTTTTCTTATTAGAACATGATCCAGGAGGTTATGTAAGTTAACTATATTTCTTGAATAAAATGGGTTTTAGTCTTTTTTATCAAAAAAAAAATTTGGTTTGAATTGAACAAACTAAAATTAACTTTCAATTTGTTCAGTTCAGTTCATATTTGATTGATACGTTTAATTAGTTCTATTCGATTCTAATTTTGAAAACAAAAACAAAAATTGCTTTGACTATCTTAATTTTTTCAACCGAACCTACGGTTTGAACACCGCTAGTGCGCCAGCCCAAGCCCAAGAATCTAACCGAATAAAAAAGAAAGAGAAACATAAAAGAAAGAAAAGAACCAGATATCCGGCACAATAAATCAAGGAACCATAAAAAAAAATCAAAAAGCCCCAAATCAACCCGAATTCGCATCCTGTATCTCAACCTTTGCGTGTTTTTTTTTTTGGAAAATCTCAACTGCACGAATCTCAAAGCACAAAATACTGGCCAGTGCGCTATCTCCGAATAGGGATTGCACCGTTTACGTAGGTCCCGCAAAAGTTGAGATATCTCAGAGGTTGGATCAAACCAGCGCAAACAGGAGTTAGGATCCCTCGTATACCTGACCCGCGATCAGATCCGAACCGTTCGTTACCTCCATTCCGTGAATCTAAACAGACCCCAATTCCTTATCGGGTCGGATGGAAGCTAACTCACTGATGGGTCCGATACTACTCCTCCTCCTCCTCTTTTCCCTGAACCACCTCTATCGATCTCTCTCTCTCTCTCCCTCCCTCCTTGACATTTGTAGCAAATGAGCAACTTAAACGCAGTGTGGTACGCCGAGTCTTACCATCCTATCCAAGCCGGTAGCATCGACGGTACGGATGTGCTTCCTCACGACAACGCCGTCTATCGTGCTCTTCTCTGCTCTTCCTCCGGCCTCTGTTCGTCTCTCTCTCTCTCTCTAACAACTCTTACTTTAGTAGGTTTTAATTACCACATTTAAGCAATTACACAACCTGTCTGGACTGGAATCTGAGGTGGGCAATCCTTGATTTAGTTAGAAAACCATACATAGTTAAAACAAATTAATGGAATGAAGATTGAATTTATTTACTCAGTGACTGGTACCAGTATTTTACGTTCTGTCAGGTATGTACTGGTATAGTTTCTGTTCCTTACTGGTACAGTTTTCTCTGAGATCAGGCAGTATTTTGATGTTTGCTTAAGTAAGTTTTAATTACCACAGTTAAGCAATTAAACAACCTGTCTGGACTGGAATCTGAGGTGGGAGTCCTTGATTTAGTTACAAAACCTTACATAGGTTAAAATGAATTTATGAAATGAAGATTAATTTTAATTACTCAGTCACTGGTACCATTAGTTTTCGTACTGTCAGGTGTGTACTGGTACCATTACTCAGTGACTGGTACCAATATCCTGTACCAAGGTTGAGCTGGCACTGGACAAACAGTGCTCATTGGTGACCCATTTGAAGATGATTTACTATTTATCTTACTATTTGCTATTATTTCAGATGACCCATTTGGAGATCCAAAGGTTATTGGTGACCCATATTGTACTGTTTTTGTCGGGCGCCTCTCTCGGGAGACTGAAGAAAAGACCCTTAAAGAGGTTTATTTATTTATTTTTCTAGCCTTTTGTATGGTTTGGTGTTTTTTGTTATATGAATGAAGGTAATATATCTGTTTTCTCTTGATAAGGTTATGAGCAAATATGGGCGAGTGAAGAACATAAGATTGGTGCAAGATATTGGTATGAAGTTTTTACATATAATCATTTATTAAATATACATTTGTCTTTCAAATTTCCTCTTTGATCATGAAGTTTCAAAGTTTTTGTTTTGGTCCCTCAAAATTCCAACTGGTATCATTTGGTCCTGTTATCTTTTTTCAGTTAAGAGTGGACAAGAGATAACCAACCAAACTGTCAATTCATTTCAGTTTTCTTTTGGACCAAAATTCACACTTAGTCATCATTTCATTTGTGTAATTTGCTGATTCTTTCGACACGACATTGCTATTTGAACACATTAACACTTTTAACGGGTTTTTTAGTTACCGGAGCCTCGCGTGGATATGCTTTTGTTGAATTTGAAACTGAACGAGAGATGCGTAGAGCTTATGAGGTAATACTCTAAAGCTTGAATTACTCAATTTTCAGCATTTTATTTTGGTGTTTTCTTATGTTTAAGTGCTCTAAATTTCAATGCCTAATGAATGAATGAAGTTGCATTATTTTGTGAAATTTTGATTACATATTTTCTTTGTTACTCATACTGGCATCATGGAATGTTTATATTTTGAAACTTTTTTTGATGCTTTAAGGATGCACATCATTCGATAATTGATGGAAATGAAGTAATTGTGGATTACAATAGGCAACAGCTCATGCCGGGTTGGATACCTCGCAGATTAGGTATATGAGAATTTTTTTTAATTACTTGTTGATTGTTTTTACTTTGTTTGTTATGTTTATCATTTTGCAACTAATGCCCAAAATTATTCAAATATTTGCCACTTATGCCCAGTTGCTGGTTATTGTCACGGAAAAAACAAAATCTTCTCAAAGTGGACTAGAACACCCCTCGCAAAAATCTAGTATCAAGCCTAGTAAATTTATGGGTTTAAGTTTATCTTAACTTAAAATTTGATTTGTTTCAGTAGTGTGAACAGTATAAAGGAAAATAGTTATAATAGCATAGCTTCACCTTTGTTTTAGCTGTATGGTATTTTGTGCAAATGACTTAAAATGTTCTATGGTTTTACTCGAATTGTTCATTGTGTAAGAAGTGTTCATTATATATTCAAACAACAAGAAAATTGTGGGTATATTTGCAAAAGCGCATGACATAAGTGTAATAAGATTCTGACTTACACTTGTTAAAAGGAGGGGGCTTAGGAGGCAAGAAGGAATCAGGCCAGCTTCGGTTTGGAGGCCGAGAGAGACCATTTAAAGCTCCATTGTATGAAATCAAAATCTCATTATTACTGTGGTTAACTATTTAATATTGTTCAGTATATTGCATTAAGATGTAAAGAAATAACTCGGGTTTCGTATGAATAGGAGACCAATACCTCATGATGAATTAAAGAGGCTTGGTATACCACCACCACCCGAAGGACGATATATACCGCGTTTTAAGGTATTATCTTTTATTTGTTTTAAAATGATAACACATGTTTTGAAATTGCTTCTTATGCATTGTCAAAAATTCTAACCAATAAGACAATCCAATGGAGCAACATTTTATTTTCTTGTTTCTTTTTTTAATTTTTTCGGGATAGTGGGTTTATCACCATTAATGGTCTCAATTAAGATTTAAGACCCCAGTTTACTAAGAGAAAAAAAAAATTCTGAATAATTCTCTCTTTTGGTTATCCGAAACCTATGAATAACATATATTTGAAATCAACAGTATCACAAAATTTCCTTCTATTCTGCATAGCTGCTCAAACTCAAGGGTTTTTTTTTTAATTGATGAAAGTGGGGGAAACCCACCAGTTTCATAACAAAATCTTAATTTGTTCTTACCAAAGGCAGTACCAAACATCTGGTACCTCTAATCATAGAAAGTAAAATGGAAGCTACCTAAATAGTACTACAGTTCAGTTAAAACTATTACAGGCCAAAAACTCTTTAGGGTTTAAATGTGGCCATTTTTATTTTTTGAAGATTCCATCACCTCCTAGACTTAGAAAGAACAATATAGATGCTCGAGATTCCCCACTGAGGCATAGATCTCAAGATAGGGAAGAAGATAGCCACTCAAGGCACAGATCCAAAAATAGGGAAGAACACGAGTCGAAATTGAGACATCGATCTCATGACAGAGAAGATTCATTGTCAAAGAGCAAGCATGAAGATTCCGGAGACTACAATGAAGATTCAGCTCAAATGCATAGATCAAAGGATAAGAAAGAAAATGAGTCACGATCAAGGCACCAATATCGAGGTAGGGAAGATACCCACTCAAGGCATGGATCCAAGAATAGGGAAGAACAAGAGTTGCAATTGAGGCGTCAATATCAAGGTAGGGAAGATTCATGGTCAAAACGCAAGCATGAAGATTCCGGAGATTACAATGAAGATTCAGTGCAAATGCATAAATCGAAGGAGTCACGATCAAGGCACCGAGATAGAGACAGGGAAGATTCAAGGTCAAGGCATGGTGACAGGTCCAAGCATAGAGTAGATTCCGGGGAAGATTCAGAGTCAAGAGAGAGATTTGAAGAGAGAGAATCTAGGTCATACAAGCAGCATCAAAGTCCTTTAGAAGAACATGAAGAAAGTGGATATGAGCGCTATAAACCCGATCGAACACATTCGCACCAAATAGAAAGGTCTCATCATCATACAAATAGATCAACAAGCCAAGACTATGGTCATTAAAAATTGACTTGTAGGTTATTTTTTTTGGATGTAATGCAAAAAATTTAGACTAGACAAGTTGTGCAGAGCACTGCTATTTTGGAGGATTTTTCAAACGAACCGCTTGGTTGTATGAAAAAAACAAAAATTAGTTTATCACTATCATCAAGAGAGTTTATACTTGAGCAAAATCATCTTGATTCTTCATAGAAATAAGGTGATAATTCCATATTTTATTATGAACAGTGCTTAATTGCGAAGGATAACAGCTTTTTTATTCACTTCAGTCCTTGATAAGTTGGGCTATGGTGCATTGTATTGTATAAGTCCTCTTATACATTGGACATCAAATTGTTGGATTCGAAGTTCAAACAATCGATCTAAAGGGCTCAACATATTCTCCATATTAAAAAGTGTTTGGAGACTAAATTTTTTTTTTTACTACTTGTTTAGAATTTTTTTAAATCGTTATTTTTCAGAAATTTTTGAACCATTAAAAAACAATAATTTTCAAAAGTTAAAAAAAATAGCAAACAATTTTCAAAAAATGTAAAATTAGTCTCTAAACATATTTTAATATGAATATCAAATTAAACGATTTGAATCGGTTGTTTGAAAATCAAAACCAACAATTTATAGTTCAATATGACTTATATATTAGAATGCAACATAGCCCAACTCGTCTTTGATATCTATGAGACAGCAAGCAAAGTTGGATATAGACGACCACGTGTCTACTTCTGATGCGCCGTGTCTAATTTAAGCTCACTTGTTGCTTTGCACGAACATGGTTTTGGATACTGCCGTGTCAAGTTAATCATACATTTCGTCTATTTTCATGCATGCTTTGATTTTCTACTGTAATAGAGATATAAAGCAAGATCTTACTATTTAAATATCGTTTAGGATTTAACATTAAAATTATATTTTTGTGATTCGTCATGGGACACTAAAATTAAGATCATCGATTTTTTTTAAAACAAAGAAAAGTCAGAGGTGCATCCATCAATAATTCATACTTATAAAAAATTTAAAATTAAATAATTTCAGTGCGCCAAGTGATAGACACGTGTCTACTTTAAGAATATAATGACGTACTTATGTTCAGAGTTGATCAATTATTTATCCTCAAGTCAGAACAAATTTATGAGTAGGGCTGTAAATGAGCTGGCTCGAGCCGAGCTGGGCAAAAGCTCAGCTCGTTAATTCTGGACCGAGCTGTTAGCGAGCCAGCTCGTTAACAGCTCGCGAGCTAAAATCTCAGCTCAAACTCGTGATGAGCCAGCTCACGAGCTGGCTCGCGAGCCACGAGCTGGCTCACTGGGTTTGGTTGGACCTTGTTTTAAGAAGAAAATAAATTTTACAAACATTTTTGAACCGAACTGGACCGAGCTGAACCGAGCTGGATCAAGCTGGATCAAGCTTGACAGTATTAAATACACACAAATTCATACAAATTCACAAATTGATGCCTAGCCGAGCTAGCTCGCGAGCTGGCGAGCCGAGCTGGGCAAAAGCTCAACTCGTTAATTTTGGCCCGAGCTGTTAGCGAGCCAGCTCGTAACAGCTCGGTCCACTATCGAACGAGCTGTTACCGATCGAGCCAATGTGAGTCGCGAGCGAGCCACGAGCTTACGAGCTTTTTGGACAGCCCTATTTATGAGAGAACATTTATTTAAAAAAAATGAATTTTTCAGTTAGACATAAGAGAATTTTAACTTTAGTGGCAAAGAGAAATATATATTTTTTCTAAATCTATGAGAAAATAGGAATTGACCTTGTCCACATTTTTAATTTCTAGCACGACCTTTCTATAAAGATAAATACATTATTTGATGAGGAAGATTTAAATGTCTCAACATTGTCATGTAATTTTTTTTTTATTTGATACGGATGAGAGCGCTCAGAGGTCCAATTGCCTCCAGTCCAATGTTGTAAAAAAAAAAAAAGGCGTTTAGCCTGTTATGAAAAGACATGTCGGAAAGTTGTTTGCGGATGAAACCGACTAATTGGTCAATTTATTCGCTTAATGTTCCACTTTTTGTTTAAACAACTTGATTAATTGTTCAATTTTCGTTTATTGGTGTTTTCATACACAGTTTTAACTTACCACCATTTGAATTTTTTTTTTTGTAAAAAAATAGCTTTGTTTTGGAGAAACATGCACAGTTATACAACCATGTACAATTTACGGACACTTTCATATACAATGCCTCTAGACATTTGCAAAACCGTGTACATTCTTTTTTTAACTATGTACAATCAATGTTTTTGTAGTAGTGTCACCCAAAATCGTGCGAAAAATTCACACACAATTGTCAAGAAACAAATTGTGTATGAATGTTTGCACCAAACAAACACGAACATGTTCACGATACCCATCTATAATTTCAATATAACCGTGTGTAAACATTCATACACGGATTTTTAATTTTCGCTCCCCCATCATCTTAATTTATACACGACTTTTACAAAAACTTATATATGATCGTTGTATAATTAAGTGGTAAATAGCGAACGGCTGGATGCATGTATCAATTACGAAGATAAATTAAAACAAGCCAGTTAGGAAGTAGCGATCAGCACTGATAAATTATATCGCGAGTATTTTCTGTGTTTTGGTCACCGTCATGGTGTCAACGATTAAATTCTTCGTTAATCTCCGCTTCTTAATTTCTTCTTTTTTTCAAAATTTTGTTTATTTAATTAGAGTAATTATATCTTCCTCCGTGATCCTATCTCCAAAACATCCCCGTCAAGTTGTCAACCCATCTAGTCTCTCCCAACCTAATTAAACTATTGAAGTTGCTAACACCTTATTCATGGCGACCCCACTTCCTTTATGGCCACTTGACTTCTCTGTTTATTGCAAAACCAAACTCTAGAATCGGAATTGATTCCTCTCTTTGCAATTGCAATTTCATTTGCTTCTCTTTTTTTTTTGTTTTTGAGAATCAATATGGGTCTAGACCTCATTTTTTTCATTAATTGCTTCTCTTTTCAATTTGGGAAAATTTCCAGTGTACCCATAAAAACTTTCAAAATAGCTAATTTATCCATGAAAACACCATAATATCCAATATTAAAATTATTTATTTTATCCCCTTTCATTTATTTGATCTTTCATTTAACAAATTGTTGAAAAAACGAAATTGACAATTATACTGTTCGCTCTCCTTTCTCTCCTCCATTTTATCTCTGTCATAAAATCTTCGAAAATGACAAATGTTTTCTATATTTATTTGTTTTGCAGTTCTTGGTATTCTACCGGATTTGAACAAATGAACTACAGACATAGTATCCATTTCTAAGTTCATAAAGAAATTATCGTTTCTATTTAGATTGATGTCATGGTTTTTCTTTCTTTTTTTCGCTTAAATTCTCGTACATAAAGAGATTGCACTTTACACGGCACCAAAAGTTAATGTCGAGTTCTCATAGTTCCACATTGATGATGATATCGATCCCCTTTCCAAGATGCTTGCCTAAGGTGTTATTCTTACTTTCTTTTTTGTCATAAGTTATCGTAGCTGCTTATGGATGATTTCTTACAAATGGAGCTATAATATGGACATTTGTTTTCTTTACTGGAATCTGGAGATTAAGGCTCTGTTATCTTTCAATATTTGCATGCCCAACAAAATTTAATAACAGGAATGCTGGTATAAAAGGCATCCAAAATATATATGCGAGAAGGTGTACAGGCAACCTAGAGGAAAAGTGAAATGAACGAGGAGGGAGGGAGGAGGAGGGTATATTTGTCAATTTTGTTTTTAAATTAACTACATAAAAGTAAAATAAATGAAAGGGTATATAAGAAAGAATGTTATGTTTATGTTTGTATGGGGAAATTATATATTATAGTGTTTTTTATGAAATTGGCTATTTTAAAAGTTTTTATGGGTACACTGGAAATTTTCTCTTTCAATTTCTATACTTTCGCTCACCACATCTTATTCCTCTACCCATTTCTTCTTTCTTCTTTAGATTTTTTTTTTTTTAAAAAAATGTCAGAAAATATATTCTATTAAGGAAAGCATAATTACAGAGGGAACAGTTTTGTTAGGGATCACCCTCTGGCAGGCTGGAACAAAAACATCCAAAAGTATAGGAACATAACAGCAACATAACATCCCACACTAAGGATGAATCTAATAGCCAAAAGTATAAGTAAAAAATTAAAGTTAGATCATTTGCTAAAAGTAAAGTAGTTATTCTAGATACTAAAAAAGAAACACCAGGAGAAGTCTTCATTCATCTGCATCTGGCATTCTCCTGTGTAGTACCAGCTTCATATTTGATAAAATGACATTCAAAGTTCAATTGCAGCTATTTATATTAGTAATTTCTCTTTTTCAAAATTTAATAAATAGTTCAAATCCTCTGATTAAATTGAATTGTAGGTCTATGTGTAAAGGCCTCAACTTTGCAACAGAAGGATATATAAGAAGATATTGGTCAAAGAATCAGTACCAAAATAGGTCTATAAAGACGGCTTAACGGATTCGAGTCCCATAACCCAACCTGGATTTGTTGAAAAAAATGTTATCAAAGTTGAGCAATCTAATAACACTTTTCTTATGGTAAGATTAACTTGTATGTTTCTTCTTCTTTTTTATTCTATTCTATTCATTTTCTTGTATTTGTTGGCCAAACTTTTTTGACCAGATTCTCTTGTATGTAATATATTAATTTAATATTTCTTGTACTTTTTTTGACCAGAAAAACTTTTTTGTAATATATATTAATTTAATGATCTTGTGGTGTATCTTGCGTCCGGTAAGCATTAACCAAATGACTTAGCTTAATTTCATAGCCAGTCATCTCCTGCCTGGTCTTCATGGGTAAATAATAAAATACTTCACAGCTACGGGTCCAATAAATCCAGTCAATTTCTTCTTACCATTCAAACTGAAAAGAAAAAATTAAAAATTCTAATAGTTCATAAAAGACGTAATAACAGTCTTCTTTTTTTTTCTTTTTTTTTGAAAATACTGACAGTGACTATCAGTAATAGTTCATACAAAAATTAAAAGATAGAAAATACATCAGTGATACTGCCAACCACAACACAATGAGCTAATCTATTAATTGTGGTCAACTTCTTTCTAACCATACATCTCCCTTATATTATAAGAATAGCACTCTGTGAGAGAGCTACCCTTGAAACTCATAACAGAAATCATGGAACGTTGTTATAGCGTGCTCATTATTCACCTCCTCTTAAGCTTATCCTCCTTTTCTTTCGCTGCCCTACTAACTACTAGTGAAACTGATCTATCAGCACTTCTCTCCTTCAAGTCACAAATATATGACGATCCATTTGGAGTCTTCTCCACATGGAATGAGTCACTGCACCACTGTCAATGGCTAGGGATCTTGTGTGGCCGGCACCATCCTGATAGAGTGACTGCTCTCGTTCTCGACTCTAAACAATTGTCAGGTTATATATCTCCATCTCTATCAAACCTCACGTTCCTTCAAAGGATGAGTCTCTCGAACAACCAGCTGAGAGGAAGTATCCCGGTAGAGATCGGATACTTGAGTAGGCTACGTTTTGTCGACTTGAGTAGTAATTATCTCAATGGTACCATTCCATCTACTCTAAGTAATTGTTCAAATCTAGAAGTAATTTCTTTGAGATATAATAATCTCCAGGGAATCATCCCATCTAATTTAGCGCAATGCAGCAAACTGAAAAATATCAGTATGGGGAATAACTTTCTCACGGGAGGCATACCATTGGAATTCGGCCTCCTCCCACAGCTCGAATCATTACGACTATCTGTCAATAATCTCACAGGATCTATTCCTTCCACCTTGGGCAATCTTAGTAGCTTAATATATCTTTATCTTCACCTGAATCATTTTGATGGCGATATTCCATATGATTTAGGCAAACTTACTAATCTATCACGACTTCATCTTTACAGTAACAACTTCACAGGTTCCATCCCACCTACCTTAGGTAATCTTACCAAACTATCACTTCTCTATCTTAACAAAAATAGCATCACTGGTCATATCCCACCTAGTTTGGGCAACCTTACTAACTTATTGCAACTTTTTCTATCTGAAAATAAATTGTATGGTTCCATCCCACATACCTTGGGTAATCTTCAAAGTTTAACATATTTTCAGCTTTGGGAAAATATGTTAAGTGGATTCATCCCCCATGAACTTGGGAAGCTTCAAAACCTCCAGATATTCAACGTTTATCATAACAACATTTCAGGTGAAATACCACACTCCCTTTACAACCTCTCAGCAATGTCTGATATGGAACTTGGTAATAACCAGCTTGATGGAACTCTACCATTTGATATGTGCAATGCTTTACCAAACTTGAAATATCTAGAACTGTATTACAATCAACTCAAAGGACAAATCCCACCATCCATATCCAATTGTTCTGCTCTTACTCAATTTTCATTACATTATAATTACTTCAGTGGTGTGATACCATCTAGCTTTGGAGCTTTGCCAAATCTTCAAGATCTTGTTTTACAATCTAATCAACTAGAGGCCAAGACACCACATGATTGGAGTTTTATGGATGCTTTGACCAATTGTACTTTGTTAGAATTATTATATCTTGGAGACAACCAACTACAAGGATCATTACCTAATTCTATAACAAACCTTTCTACTAGTCTTCTTCAAATCATACTCTCTAGTAACCCAATTTCAGGAAGCATACCAGCAGAGCTCGGAAAACTCAATAACTTAACCTTGCTTGACCTAAGCGAAATGTTTCTCAGTGGCTCCATTCCAGTAGAAATTGGTAATCTTTCCAAATTGGGAATGTTATATCTGGGCAATAACATGATTTCAGGTCAAATTCCATCAACTTTTTCCAACCTCACCCAAATGACCCAGCTACACCTAGATTATAACGCATTAGAAGGGAGAATACCACCAGAATTAAGTAGCATGAAATTATTAGAACTCTTGAATTTTTCAAATAATAAGTTGGTTGGTGAAATTCCCAAAGAAATCTTGGGTCTTCCTTCTCTTTCTATCAGTTTGGACTTGTCATACAATTATCTAACTGGCATCTTGCCACCAGAAATTGGTAACTTGAAAAACCTACAATCAATTCGTCTCTCAAATAACAAGTTACTTGGAGAGATTCCTAGTACAATTGATGGATGTCAGGAACTTGAAGCCCTTTATCTTGATAGCAATATGTTCCAAGGGACAATTCCATCTAGCTTGAGCAAACTAAGAGGGCTGCAAACCCTTGATGTCTCTAACAACTCGCTCTCCGGTCGAGTCCCTGAATTCCTCGGTACAATGAACTTGCAATATTTGAATATTTCTTTCAATAATTTCGAGGGAAAATTACCCGAAAAAGGCATTTTCAAGAATGCCAGTGGTCTAGATGTAAGAGGAAATTCAAAGCTTTGTGGTGGAGTGCCTGAAATGCGTTTGTCACAGTGCATCTCACAACCCTCAACACAGAAACATCACTCCAAAGGAAAAATGGTGCTCATAAGTTCTGTTGTTGGTTCTTTTATTTGCATAACCACAATCATTTGCTTGTTAGTAATTTATTATACTAGAAACAACCCTCTAAACAATCCACAATCTGATAGAGCTTTGAAATATGGGTTAAAACATGTTTCGTACAATGACCTTCTTAGGGCCACTGAAAATTTCTCTTCGAATAATCTAATTGGAAGAGGCGGATTTGGAGAAGTTTACAAAGCCATTATGAGCTTTGAGAATGTGACAACCGTTGCGGTGAAGGTGCTAAACCTTGAGAAACACAATGCTTCTAGAAGTTTCTTCTCTGAATGTGAGGCATTAAAAAATGTGAGACACCGAAATCTTATAAAAGTGTTGAGTTCATGCTCTAGCATAGATCACCAAGGTAATGATTTTAAGGCTTTGGTTTTTGAGTTCATGCCAAATGGTAGCTTGGAACCATGGTTGCATCCAAATGCATGTACGGATCGGCCATTCAGAAGCCTTAGCTTCCTCCAGAGGTTGAACATCACATGTGATGTGGCAACAGCGCTAGATTATCTCCATTACCATGTACCTGTACCAATCGTGCATTGTGATCTCAAACCTAGCAATGTACTTCTAGATGATGACATGACTGCACGTGTGAGTGATTTTGGATTAGCGAGGATTTTGGTTCGAGCTGATACCATGCCTTCTCAATCAATGTCGAGCACCGGTGGAATCAAAGGTTCTATTGGCTACATTCCTCCAGGTATAACGAAGCTTATTATTTGAGAAGTACTTTTAGTAGTATGTCCTTGCACCAAAATTATTCATCAACTTTGTTAAGGTTCAAAGATACAATTGGTCAAGTTTGTAACACAAATATAGGCAGGACCATGTGAGCCCAAATTTGAAAATCTAGGGGAATACATTGAGTCATAAATCACTATGCTTTAGTACTAAATTTAGGACAATAACTATTAACTTTTCATTGTCTAGAGTATGGGATGGGTGGTCGGCCATCAGTAGAAGGAGATGTGTATAGCTATGGCATTCTTCTCCTTGAGATATTCACTGGAGTAAGTCCCACTGACGAGAGATTCAAAGATGGTTTGAGCCTTCAGAAGCATGTTGAGATGGCTTTCCCCAACCAAGTCATGGACATAGTCGACACCAAATTATTCTCTAAAACTGATGGAGAAGACAATCTGTATGCACCTGAAAATGTCTATAGTTGTTTGGTTTCAGTGATTCAATGCGGGCTTCTGTGCTGCAAAGAGTCTCCAAAAGAACGTATTTCTATGAAAGATGTTACCAAGGAGTTGAACTCAGCACGAACAAAGGTGCTTAGGCCATAGATACAAAGAAAAAAAAAATCAAAAGAGAAGAAGAAGGGCTCTACTAAATATGTATTATCTGTAAAATTAGATAGTAGTTGTGGTTATTTATGTTGTTGTAGTATAGAACTATATATGTTGTAATAACGAATATTATTTCTTTCTATTAACAAATTAGGGGAGGTCTAAGTATTTCAATTGAAAGACTGTACTTATTGACAGTTAACTATATATATGCTAGTCAAATTTGCAGAACTTATAATATTGAGTATATGTCTTTGTGCGAAATCTAAATTATGACAGCTACTGAAAAAATAACTGAAGGTTGAACATACCTTTGAGCAGTGGCAAGGCCACATTGACCCAGGAGTAGGCATCTGCCTACTCCTGGAATTTTTTTTTTTATTAGAACCGAGTATTTTTTGTTTGTTTTGCCTACCCCTAAGATATGAGCTTGCCTACTCCAGAGTCCAAATTGAAGCACATGGAAATAAAAAAATTGAAACTTTGAACTATAGAATTGTGAGTTCGTGACTAAAACCCGTACACCAGTGAGAGGATTACGCGCGACGCCAGAGGCAGAACCACAGAGGGAATTACGCGCCGACTCGCCACCAGACACGATTCCGCCACAAGATGCGCCGACGCCAGAGGCCAACAGGGAGACACTAGTCACCACTCAGCAGTGTTGTAAAATGCGGTTCATGCGGCCGTATATGCTTATGCAGTTCGATTCCACATGAAAATCTTAATGCAATCTCATATATGCGGTTTCGCGTGAAAATCGCATATTTCCAGTTTAAAGATGAATGTTGATTTTTAATCATGTAATTATTTGCATCTAGTATCATGCGATTTTATCACTAAGTGTCAAAAAATTGTTTGCATCTGGTTAATTTAGTGAGTTACTTTAGGATCAATGCCCCTACTTAGACCCAATTCTTATATGTTGGAATGATTTTGTAGATGCTTAGGCCCAATTCTATCACTGAATGATTTTAATATGCTGGAATTCGATGTGATTATTTTCTCTGACATGTGACACAAATTATTTTTTATGAGAATATATTGCATGTTTTGAGTGAAAATAAATTAATATGTAGTTTAAAATCCGCATATATAAGTCTGCATTAAAATCTGTATATGCGGCTGCATACCGCATATGCGGTATGCAGTAATCTTCCGCATGTATGAACAAAACTGCATTTTACAACATTGTCACTCAGGTACTCACTAGAGCCAGCCGCCCAGCCCGCCACTGTGCTGCCCCGCCTCTGTAGCCTCGCGCCCTCGCTCTGCGCCTTCGGTAAATTGATTTAAACTTAGAAAATTTCAGTAAATTTCGGTAAATTCGATAGAAAATTCGGTACTTAGAAAATTGATTGAAACCTTTAATATATTTCTTGTTATTTTTTTGAATTGTGTCTTGAATCCGAACCCGAACCCGTTAATTTATTCGAACCCAAATTTGATTTTTGCCTACCCCTATCTCAAATCCTAGCCTCGCCACTGCCTTTGAGTAGAAGCTGTTGTGTATCTAAAAAAGCTGATTGCTTGACCAATAGCTATCAGCAAACACCAGAAAAGAAAACAAATAAAACTATAATTACTAAATATGACGCAGTCATTCCCGTCATTTTTATACATGCCCAAACAATCATAAAATTCGCCAACTCTGCCCATAAATCAAAAATTCTATCAAAAATGTCCAAACCGGCTACTAAATAGCCGGTTCCTAATTTTTATTAGAAACCGGCTATTAGACCGCCGGTTCCTAATAAAAATTAGGAACCGGCTATTTAGTAGCCGGTTTTAGTTAAAAATTAGGTTTTTTTTTTAGAGAACAAATACGTAATTTTTATGAATTTTTTAGAACAAATACGTAATTTTGAGATTTTCTAGGGGCATTCATGAAATCATGGAACGTTTGGGGCATTCACGAATCATTTGAAATTCTCGTTTTTAAGACGATAAATGTAAGTATCAAATTATCGTTTGAAATTCTCGACAACTCTAACAATCTAAAAAATCATGGAACTTTGAGATAAGGAGGGAAATCAGAATCACCGTAACGTTAGATTTTAACATTAAACTTTAATTTTGATGTTATTGTTAGATTTTTGTTGATTGATTTATTTGAACTAAATTTATTATGACTTTAACGAGAAAAACGATATGTAAATGGCAAACATAACAGATCCAAATGACAAACGATAGAGTAGGAAATATAAATAAATAAACAGAGATAATACAACCATAAAATGACAAACATAACAGATCAAAATGTAAATACTACGGGAACAATAAAAGTAACAAACTATCATCATCTAAATGGAGAAGGGGACCATCGCTCGGCTGGCTGTCCTCTATTACATCTGTTGGGCAGCCCCGTCCAGACCACATCACTTGCAGCAATAGCAGCGGCCTCTGCCTCTCTCCTGAGACGTGATCCTGTCTCCCACGGATCATCATCCCCCATAGTAGTAGCTGGAGGAGGCGGGGGTGTAGAGAAGATAGAGTCTGCAGAGTTGGCGAATTTTATGATTGTTTGGGCATGGATAAAAATAACGGCAGTCATTCATACCACAGCAAAATGTATACCTTTTACTGATGCTAAGTATCTGCAAAGGAAAGCAATCAGCTTTTAACTTGTAATCAAGTAATTGCTTGCCTAACATGCATGCCTTGTGAGTTTTAACTTCAAAACTTATCAGATTGACTTCAAACGACAAATCCAAATATTAAAGTCAATATACTTCACAAGCGATGAGTTTACATGTCAAATTTATAAACATTCGAATTAATTTAGTAAAAAGACAAGCAGTCAAAAAATAACAAAAAATAGACACATTATTGTTTACTGTTTAACTTTATATTAATAAATTCAAAAATTTATAAATTTGACAGGTAAACGCATCGCTCGTGAAATAGATCAGTTTCAACTGTTCAGATTCTCTAACAAGTTTTAATGTTCATGTCTAACATTGAAGAAGGGTTTTACAATGATCCGAATATTTTAATATTTGTTTTTTAAAAAAAATAGCTGGATGCAGTTTAATAAATTTCTTCCAAAAAAAGAAAGCAAACAGAACAAAAAATAAAGTAAGAAAAGAAAATGCATTTTCAAGTCCTAGCGCAATCCTTTTATAAAGGCAACACATTTATTTGATGAGAGAGATTCAAATGATCAACGTGGTCATGCCTAAAATCTGTTTCAAATTATGGACTCTCAGAATCACATCAAGATTCGTGCATATCATTGGATCAGAGGTCCAATCCCCTCCAGTTCAGTCCTACCCATCTCTCTGTTTTATACTTTCTCCCCCACCTCGCTTCTGACCCCGACATGTACAAGTACATTCAGAGGTGGATCTATGATTTTTGTGGAGGGGGCAAAAAAAGAGCGAATAGGGTTTAAATAGCTAATTAGATTCAAACTCATTAGCTAATCGAATACTGGATAAAAATAATGCTCTAACTTATAATTTTTAATGCTCGGACTTTTAATTTCTAATGATCTAACTTCTAATTCTAATTACCAATAAAATAATAAATTTATTCTAACTCTAAATTTAACCCTAATTACAAATCAGAATTTCAAAAAAAAAAGACAAAGTTAATCCGGACATGTGCCCCTGAGTAAACCCCCACCCCCCCCCCCCCCCCCCCCCCCCACCCACCCACCCAGCTCGATATTCCTTCCCCTCTTGTCCCCATCAACTCACTCGAGCTGACGCCACACCCTCTCTCAATCTTCTCGACCACTCTCGACCCCAACCTCAACTGCACCACCACATGCACCTCCTCCTATATAGATTCTCAGTACGAAAAACTGACAAAAAGATTAACAATATGATTTTGAAGAGGCTATTCATGAGCAAGACCAACAGACTGCCACACTCTCTGATTTTTCTGTAAATCACAGGTGTTTGAATTATTTAGTCGCACCAAATCCCTTCAATTTGTTCAGTACGCATGGCCTTTTGAGCTAGAACACATAATTGCTGTAATTTTTCTTAATCACATTATATATGTTAGCGGGCTTTCATCATGCTGATACAAAGTACCAATGATATTATATATATATACTATCGTAAATTTACTTGTTGGCTTGTCTATTAGAGTTTTAAATCCAATTATAAATCATTAAAAATTTAAGTTACTTAATTGCACCATCAGAAAAAAAAAAAAAAATACATTTGTAAGTAAGACATGCCGTTAAGGATAAAATAGAAATAAAAAAAATATGCAAGGATGGTGCACAAATTATATATTTTAATGAAACACTGAAACATGACAACAGATAGGATACGAAAGAATATTAAAAGTGAAAAAAAAACAAATATTATTAATTGTCAACTCTGATTGTAAGGTAATACACATTCGTCAAAACAATTATCACACAAGAAAAAAAAAAACCACACGAAATCCTTAAAAAAAAAAATTATAGGAGGCTCTACAAATATACAGTATCAACAAAACAGATGCTCCAAAACTTGCTTCTATACCTTTCCAAAAAGATTCAGTGTCAGAGGAATTGAGAACTTCAAATTGAGAAGACAGACTGCCAAAAAAAGAAAATTTATAACAAGGTCAGTTGAAGTGTGAAGTGGAGGTTTTGCCTAGTCAGTTGGATTTGGATCCTTGTGATGTAAAAGCTACTGGTACTGGTACTGGTACTGAAGGTCTGAGGTGGTAAATTGCTGCTGTAGTGCAATTACAAGAAGATCATTCATACCTGTTTGCTGTTATGAACTTCTAAGTTGTTTTGTTTTTTTTGTTTTGTTACTTGAATGTTTTTTATTTGATTTTGGTTTGATTTGAATCTCAATTGATGTAGTTTCAGTAGATTCTAATTTTAGAATTGGGTCAGGTTAATGTTACTCCAAGGAAATCTGGTACCCCAGGGATTGGTACCAATTGGTACCATAGGGCTTCAGTGCTTTAATACATTGTACTCAGTAAAAGGTTTCCAAAATGAAAGGGAATTGGTGGCAACAAGGTCAATTATGTCTTTTACACAATAGCAGAAGAAACTGCTAAGAGTGAATCCTTACGGAAATGGTACAAGTGATTTCTTATAGTGAATCTAAAAAGGTAAAATCAGTTTATAAAAATTCACTATAACATTGGAAACATTCATTACTCACCGATAAAAGAGAAGGTAGAGGTGTTGAATGCATTCAAATCAAGGGAACTCAAGAATCAGGAGCTGGAGTATCAATAACTGGGGCAGGAGGCTTATGTGCAAGTAGAGGAGAGAGTGCCTTGACTACTATGCTCATGCTTGGCCTGAACTCTGCTTCATACTGCACGCATAGTGCTGCCACTGCAGCAAGCTGAAAAACCCACCAAAATAAATGCCGCATTTTTTAACACAATGTGAGGAAGATACTAGGAAGTACTGAACTATACTGCAAGAGTATTGAAAATGAAATCTTTCTATATTATTTTTTTTTTTTGAGTGAGGCTATGGTACTATGCATAGCGCGGATTGGTCCGTACTACAGATTAATACATTTGTTTTCAATTTTCAGACAATCGATCTGAATCGTTCAACATAATCTCCATATCAAAATGTGCTTGTAGACTAAATTTTACATTATTTAGGAACTTTTACTATTTTTTAGATAGGTAGAAAATCACTACTTATGAATGATCTAGAATTTTTAGATCAAGTGATTTGCTACCTATCTATCTAAAATAATAGTAATGAAATTTTAAAAAAAATGTAAAATTTAATCTATAAGTTCATTTTTATATGGAGATTATGTTGAGCAGTTCAGATCGACAGTTTGGACATTGAAAACAAAGATATTATCCATAGTACGGACCAATCCGCGCTATGCATAGATGCATAATACCATATATTATTTTTTTAATTGTTGTTATCTTTGTCGATTTATCTACGCTCTAAAATTGTATTTGTAACTTTTGCAGAAGTACCAAACAAATATAGCATGTGCACCATGCTCTAAAATTGTATTTGTAACTTTTGCAAAAGTACCAAACAAATATAGCATGTGCACCATACAGTACCATCCGGTACAGTTACCATTATAAACAAAAATAAACCTAAACAGACCTTGGCAACGCCTTTTGGAGGGTACTCTCCCCTGAGCCTCGGATCCACACACTGTTTCACCTTGTCTTCACTTAATCTTGGGGTTGCCTGTACCAGTAGAAAAATATATTATCATCATTTATTACAATTAAACCAAAAGCAACATTCCTGCTTAAATGAAACAACATTTACACTTACCAGTTAAAACTTAAAACTTGCTTCTATTTACAAAATTGGCTTATTAGAAAAACTGAACATTTCTCTTAAACAGGCTACATATTTTTTATTTTTTTTAATAAAGGGTAAGTGGGTACTTTCTAAATTTAAAAATGAATTTTAATAGAAAAGACAATAAATTGGGTAAATTTGTGAGTTTTTAAAATTTAGAGGGGTAAATACGATATTATGAATTTTAGAGGGAAATATATGTAAATTCAAGGTTTTTAAGAGGCATACATGAAATCCCCCTTATATAAAGCCAAGAATTCTGAATTAAACCAAGAGTAACTTTCCTGCTTCAACGAAGGAACATTGACACTTACCGGTAAAAGCTTAAAACTTGCTTCTAGTTAAAATAGGGTTATTATGCACATGCACCACAGAAAAGAAAGAGAACAACTCACCCACGTAACAAGACTCTGCTGGCCTCTCGGCATGGTGTGATCCACCGGTTTTCTTCCTGTAAGAAGTTCCAATAGAACAACTCCAAAGCTATATACATCACTCTTCTGAGTAAGTTGGCCAGTCATAGCATATCTACAATTTTATATCATATATCAATACACATGACTCTTAAAAGTATTGGTCAAGACCACCACAAGTATATAATGGAACTCATTTCTGTACTTCTGATATGTACTGTACACATTTTTATTTAATAAAGGGTAAAATAGTTTTTTATAAATTTAAAATGAGTTTTATAAGACAAGGTACTAAAATGGGTAAATTTGCGAGTTATTTTTAATTTAGAAGGGTAAATATGATTTTATGAAGTTTAGAGGGGGGAATAAGTAATTTCAAAGTTTTTGATGGGTATGCATGAAATTCCCCCCAAAAAAAATAATATGGGAAACAATGTCATGACATTTATGGAAGCAGTACTGATACAGTTGTAAAAGTTGAGTGCTTACTCAGGTGCATGGTATCCAAAGGTACCAAGAACCCTGGTAGAATGGAGACGAGCTGCCATATCAGGAGACTGATTTGACAGATTAAAATCAGCAATTTTTGCCTTGAATTCATCGAATAAAAGGATGTTGCTGGATCTGATGTCTCGGTGTATAATTGAAGGTTGGATCTTCTCATGAAGGAACTCTAGACCTTTTGCTGCATCAACTGCAATTCTGACGCGTTGCATCCAGTCAAGCGGTGGGCCTGGCTGAGCCCCTTGCACTCCCTTTCGCCCTGAACACCCAAAAAAATCAAAAAGATTGTTAGTAAATTTCTTAGCATGTTTTAAGACATAAAAAAGAGTTGCAACTATAGTAGTAGTACCATGTAAGATGTCATGAAGGGAACCCATAGTTGCAAATTCATAAGCTAATATACGATTGTTTCCTTCGAAACAGTATCCAATCATTTCAATGAAGTTTTCATGCTTCAATCTTGACACCCTTGATACCTAGCACCAAGTAAAGAATGATCACATCTCAATAAGGTCCTGAGTGCATAAGTTGTGTTTTATTCATACTGTAAACAAATCATAGCAAAATTTTCAAAATTTAAAACCGTAGGATATATGGAGAAAGTTAGACAACATAAACCCACAAGAACAGATGTGATGCATAAGATAAAATAGGAAGAAAAGCATAAATACAACCAACATGCTATAAATACAGAAGAGTGAGGCTATGGTACTATGCATAGCGCGGATTGGTCCGTACTATGGATCAATATCTTCGTTTTTGAAGTTTAAATAGTTGATTTGAACCGTTGAACATGATCACTACTTTTGAACGGTCTTATAATTTTTAGATCAAGTGATTTTCTTGCAAGCACCTGTCATACAAGTACCAGTAACTAGTGCATGTGTACCTGAGTTAAAAATTCAAATTCAGGCTCAGGATCAGCTGAAGAATCAAATTTTTTAACCGCGACCTGTTTCTCTTCACTGAACATAGCATAGTACACTCTTCCATAGGATCCTTCACCGATTAAAGCCTTCGACCCAAAATTGTCGGTTTTCTCTTTCAATTCGGCCAATGACAATACAGGTACTTCAATTGGTGGAGGTTCTTTTGCTATATCATTCTTTCTAGCAGTCAAAAATTTTGACTGATTTTTGTCACCTAAAATTAGACCAGTAAGGAAAGAAGATACAGAAATTATATTGGGTCCATACATTTTGGACATTACAGTATTACTGTGGAAACTGTCAAAAATTAGCACAACCCAAATTTCAAAACATACATAAAACACAAAATATCCCAACAAATATCATTCATCCTGGCCAGAGGCAGAAGGTAATGCATTGAAAAGGGCGCTAAGCTACCCCTATAAATTGAAAATTTGTAATTTTGCCCATTAAATTTTATAATTTTTGTATGCATTAATACTTTTAGCCCCCCTTATAATATAAAATTACACTACACTTGATCTTCTAGCACCACCCAATCTCTATTTTCTAGTTCCGCCCCTGATCCTGGCATATTTATCTCTCACAAATTTGACCACTGGTTAAGAACAATTGAAGCTAGAGGATTGTCACTGTATGATGTATGGGTATTAATATTATATAATATTTCAAGTAGGGCTACCTACTCATATCATGAGGTTTTTCTTGAATGAACCAAAAATTTCCCTAAAATTAGAAACAAATTCCACACCTGGATAAAACTTGTATTAATCTTACAGAGAAATAAAAGTAATACCATCACTGTCTGAGCTATTGTGATAATCATTCTCATGAACTTGGTAGTGATCGATGGGACGGGTACAACACAGCCACCGGCGCAGCGTAACTCCTTTCATGTACTTTTTTTTATTACTGTTTATGTAATCTGTACATTTATAGCAGAGTGTTAATTAGTGAATTATACACAAATCTGCACAGAATTTGTCAAAATTGCAAATACAAATGTATCAATTACAGCAAGTCAGTTTACTTTCTTCTTTGAAAAATGATCCTAAGCAAGGAAAGCAATTCAATGCAAAAGGTAGTACATGCATTAAAGCTGAATACATTAATTGAAATTTCAGAAAGAGGAAAGGGAAAGTGAAGTTCTTAATAAGATCAGGAAAACTGTAACCCCTGTCACATTCAAATTTTCATTGATGAATTGACTTTTACTGTTTACGACACGAACAAAAGCAGCGAGAAAAACTAGAACATTTTTCCGATCAAAAGCTAGGATTTTAAGATAAGCATGAATCCACATAATTTCCGTAGAAATAATCAATCCTTACTCCTTCGATCAGAATTTAACCAGAAATTGTAAAATACAACGAAAAAAAATCCATAAAATTCATCCAAGGAAAGAAGTAATTGTCTGATGTTCATACCTGAAAGATTCAGAGAGAGTAAAAGAGAGAGAAAGGGAAGATCGATGAATTGAAGTGAGAAGAGAAAGGGGGAGAGAGAGCGATGAATTGAAGTGGAAGGAAGGAAAGCTAGGGTTTAGGAAGAGAGGAGAAAGGCGCGTGGTAGCAAATACCGAATCATATCAGTTCGAGAAACAGCGTGGAGCAAATAACGAACGAATTCGTCAAATTCAATT